>CM076578.1:1485787235-1486182316 GCA_034641835.2 Pinus albicaulis
TACAAAAAATGAATGTTGTAGCAAATATTTTTTAACAATTTTGGCCAATTTTATAACACTAAAAACCTCCTTTATAACCTCCACTAGAGGGTCATTTCCTTGTAGTGAAGACTCTTCCAAATCCAAGGGTAAGAAGGGAAAGAAAGAATCTAAGTGTCCTTATTGTAATAGAGGTTATCATCTTGAATCCTCTTGCATGAAGAAGACTATTGATCTGATGGAAAATAATATTCAATGGAATAGTATTGTTGATCACATTCCAAAAAGTGCCAAGAAGTAGATGGACGAAAAACCTTCAAAAACTACGGGTTGTGGTCATGTTTTGATTTCCCTTCATTCTACACTATAAAAATGGATTAGAGATTGACAAGATTCACATCATATGGCTTCTTCAAAGGAAAACATTTATTTTGTACAACAATACAGAGGACCTTCCATCCTTATGGGAGAAAATTTTGAAGCTAAAGAAATTAGATAATGAATAGTGTAAATTGAAGATGGATGTTTGGGGAACGTCTTTTATATTCCAAGCATTTATCTAAATATTCTTTCAGTGTATTAAATGACATACATTGACACCAAAATTAAAGTGAAATTTACCCAAGATGTTGTGAGAATTTATCACATGAAAAAAAACTAAAATATCTCTTTTGCAAAGGAAATTGATTAGCCCCATGTGTATACCATTTCTAATTTTGTTTCTCACTCAGATTCCATTTTTCTACTAACAAATGAAAATGAAGAAAGTAGGATTCAACATGAGAGATTGGACACTTGAATTTCACATATATCCAACAACTAAGAAATAGCGTGATAGTTAAAGGATTACTAGCCATTGAATTTTCAAACGGTGTTTACAGTCGATGTGATCTTGGAGACAATCAACAAGACAAGTTCAAGAAGCGGCATGAATGGAGAGTCTTTTCATCTCTGGAAATTGTACACAGTAATCTTATGGGCCATTTTATAGAACATTAGATGAGAAAATAAAGATATGTGTTGTTATTTATAGATGAGTACATGAGACTCACTTTGATTTACTTCCTGAAACTCAAGTTTAAAGTTTTTCAACATCTAAATATTTTGAAAGCACACATGGAAAATCAATCTGGAAAACATAAAAAATTCCTATGCACATATAAAGTGAAGGAATATGTCAACCAAAATATCCAAGACCTTGTAATGAAGCAGGAATATAGTTGCAACATACAGTTCCTTAGGTTGTGCAACAAAATGGGGTAATCGAGAGATAGAATAGATCTTTGAAAGAGATGGTCAGTTTCATGTTGCATGCAAGATATCTTCCATCAAAATTGTTGGTTGGAGCTATCAATTGTGTTCATACATCTAGAATATATCTCCTCATAAATTTTTTACTAAAAAAACCTTTGAGGCTTGGAATAGAATGAAACATGAAGTGAGTCATTTTTTTCATTTTCAAATCTCGAGCATGGGCCCATATTCCTATGAAGAAGAGAAAGGTTTTGGATCCTCATAGAAAGGAGTGCCTGTTTGTTGGATATTCCATTGGGGTCAAAAGCTACTAATTTCTTGGTATAAACATTGAAAATATATTTATCGAAAGGACGATAAAGGTTGAAGAACATCCTTTGCATGCACCACTAAATTAACTTGTGACAAAGTTACCCTCACAACCAGTTAATGAGCATGCAGACGATATTAGGATAATATTTATAATCCAGATGAGACTTTTCTCGTGACAAGTATTGGAACACTAGTTTTTGAACATTGAGATAATACTTCATCATGTAGATCATAAGATTATCGACCACCTTCAGCACAAAAATGGTGCGGCATGAGTAAACTCTTAGATGATCCTGCCATGAGACCTGAGTTCGAGGAATATGCACAAGTACTATAAAATATGGAGCCATGCATTTCCATTATTTGTTATATGATGTATGGATCTAATCCATAGATGTATGCAAAAGCAACCAAGAATCCTACAAGGGAATCATCAATGGATGAGGAATACAACTCTCTTTAGGAACTAGAGTCATGACCTAGTTTTGCTACCTTCCAATTATAAGCTTATCAAGTGCAAGTGGGTTTACCAGACCAAGAAAGTAACACATAGCCAAGTTAGTGAATAAAAAGAACAATTGGAGGCCAAAGGTTTTGAGTAGGTACATAGTGTTGACTATGATGAGAATTTTTCTCGAGTGGAAAAAATGGATTATATTTGGTTTCTTTTGTCCATTGTAGTAGAAAGACAACGCAAGGTGCATCATATGGATCTGAAAAATGTCTCTCTTCACGATGATCTTGATGAGTAAATATACATGGAGAAACCATAGGGATATATGCAAAATTGCTCTCTGGTTTGAAAACTAAAGAAATATCTCTATGACCTCAACTAATAACCTAGAGCCTAATATGAAAAGATGGATTCCTATTTTTTTCTCAATATTTTGTATGCTGTAAATTTGATTCCAACATTTATTTTCCAGAGAAAATTGTCTCCTTATTGATCATATTACTCTACGTAGATGATATTTTGATAATAAGGAGTTCATTTTTTGTCATTGTTGAGATTAAATTTGCATTACATCACCATCTTTCTATGATAGACATGGGCTTTCTTAGTTCCTTATCTGGACTAGACATCATTCAAATGGTTCTGGGACAACCATTTATTAGTCAAAATATGCTAGATATCTTTCGATACTATTTCAAATGAGTGATTGCATGCCAACAACCACACCTTTCATGTGAGGGATAAAGCTTGAGGATGGAAAAGGCATACAATTTAACTATTTCACATTGTACCATAAGCTTGTGGCAAGTCTTCTTTATCTCACTCAATCATGCCCTTATCTCTCATATGCCATAGGATAAGTTAGGCGAGATACATGCGGGAGTGACATGAGTTACACCAGAAATTTACATACTGCATCCTTCGATATTTCGAGGGGAAAATTTTGTATGGGATTCATTATGCAACTATTTTTTCTTTAGATCTCATTGTGTTCATAAATTTAGTTTGAGTTTGCGACAACCTTGATCACAAGTCCGCCTTTAACTGTGTAATTAGTTTGGGATTTGACCCCATTTTTTGGTCAAGCAAGAAGCATGTTCCTTAATATTGTGGATAATCTGGGAAGCTCTTTAAGAAATGATGACCACAGGAGTTTAAAAACCAAAAGAAGCATGTTCTTATTTTTTTATCATCAGCATAGGTCGAGTGCAAAGGATAAGTCAGTGCCACTATTCAGACCACTTGGTTGCAACATCTCATTTATTATCTTGGTATCATTGTCCATCACCGAATTTCATATAGTACTACAATCTGAGTACATTGAAGTTTTGAAGATATCGATTGCAACGACAATAAACCAAACATATCTACATCCACATGCATCAAACATATCGATGGTCAACATTGGTTGTTAGATTCCGGTGCATCAAACCACATGTGTATTCATAGAGAATGGTTTAAGACATATAGATCAGTTAATGATGGAGTCGTGTACATGGGTAATGATGTCACATCTAATATTTTTGGGATAGGAAGTATACAACTGCAAATGTTTGATGGCACAACTAAATTGTTAACAGATGTGAGACATGTTCCAGACTTAAGAAAAAATCTAATTTCACTGGGTGCACTTGACACGAATGGATATAAAACTGTAATTCAAGGTGGAGTTATGAAAATCTATAAAGGTATCTTACTAGTAATGAAAGCTAAGAAAGTAGGAAATCTGTTTCAGTTAGAAGGAAGAACAGGGTCAGATTTTGTGTCTACGGTGTCTGAACATGACAGTAGTTCCATTCGCCTATGGCATCAAAGGTTGGGCCATATGAGCGAAAGAGGGTTAAAGATTTTGGCTGATCGCAAGTTACTTCCTAATCTAAGGTCTGGAAAGTTAGATTTCTGTAAACATTGCTTGTTTGGAAAACAAAGTAAACAAAAATTTAAAACAGGAAAACATACTAGTAAAGGCATACTTGATTATATTCATTCAGATGTTTGGGGTCCAGCCCCTACAGCGTCATATGGTGGTTCGTCGTATTTTGTATCATTCATTGATGACTTTTCTAGGAAAGTGTGGGTCTACATGTTGAAAAGGAAGTCTGATGTTTTTTCAGTTTTCAAACAGTTTAGAGCATTGGTAGAAAACAACACTGGTAGAACAATACAGTGTTTAAGAACTGACAATGGTGGTGAGTTTACTTCCAAGGAGTTTGACAGCTATTGCAAGGATGCAGGGATCGAGAGACATAAGACCACGGTTTATACTCCTCAGCAAAATGGAGTTGCTGAACGCATGAACAGGACTCTTCTAGAGAGAGCAAGGAGTATGCTGAGTAATGCCGGGTTGCAAAAGGAGTTGTGGACGGAAGCTGTGGCTACAGCTTGTTATGTGATAAATCGGTCGCCATCAACAGCGATAGACTGCAAAATTCCGCAAGAGGTATGGAAAGGACACCCTTGTGATTATTCTAAACTCAGAGTGTTTGGTTGTGATGCATATGCTCTAGTGCCTAAACATCAGCGAACTAAGTTAGATCCAAAATCTAAAAGGTATGTCTTTGTTGGGTATGGTGTTGGAACAAAGGGATATAGATTGTGGGATCCTACTACCCGCAAAATCATCATCAACAGAGATGTAAATTTTAATGAATCCTCTCTTGTACAGTTAGATGTAGATAGTAGATTGAAACAGGATGATGTATCTGACTTTCAGCACATTCAGTTTGATAGCACTTCTAATGATAGTCATGATGACCATAGTTAAGATACTAGTCATGAAGAGGTTTCAGAACATGAACAGGGTTCAGGTTTAGATCATGAACAGGTCTCAGATACTGATCGGTAAGAAGTTCCTACAGGTGGTAGTCAGCCAATCGAGGAAGCACCAGAAACAGCCTTAAGGAGGTCGACAAGAATCAAACGGCCACCGAGAAGGTATGATGATTATGTTACTTCAGTTGCTTTGATCGCTAACGATGATGAACCTCTGTGCTATCAGGAAGCAATAGAAGGTTCGAATAGTGACAAGTGGAAAGCAGCCATGAAGGACGAAATGATGGCCTTAAGTAAGAATGGCACATGGGATCTGGTTGAGCTTCCGAAAGACAGGAAAACTGTGGGATGCAAATGGGTTTTCAAGGTGAAACGGGGTGTGAATGATACGGAAGACAGGTACAAAGCGCGACTGGTTGCAAAAGGGTTTTCTCAGAAAGCCGGTATTGAATTTCATGAGATTTTTTCACCAGTGGTTAAAATTGTTTCAATTAGAATTGTGTTAGCTTTAGTTGCTTTGTTTGATTTAGAGTTACAACAACTAGATGTTAAGACTGCTTTTCTACATGGAGATCTAGATGAGGAAATTTATATGGAACAACCGGAAGGGTTTGTTCAGCATCGCAATAAGAAGTTTGTCTGCAGGCTCAAGAAGTCATTATATGGCCTGAAGCAGTCGCCTCGGCAGTGGTATAAGAAGTTTGATTCTTTCATGTTGAGTCAGAAATATGTTAGAAGTGAATATGATCATTGTGTGTATTTCAAGCAATTGAAAAATGGCATGTTCATTATCTTAGTGTTGTATGTTGACGATATGCTTTTATCAAGCAAAAGCATTGATGAAATCAATAGGTTGAAGACTCAGATGGCAAGGACATTCGATATGAAAGATCTAGGAGCAGCAAGACAGATTTTGGGCATGGAGATTTTCAGAGACAGGAGCAATGGTAAGCTGTGGCTATCACAACAGAAGTATGTTGAGAAGATACTTTTGAGATTTGGTATGAATAATGTGAAGCCTGTGTCAGTCCCTTTCGCTTCCCATTTCAAGATTTCTTCGGGTTTATGTCCTAATACAGATGAAGAAAAGGATTATATGTCTCAAATTCCATATGCTAATGTAGTAGGATGTTTGATGTATGTGATGGTTTGTACTCGACCAGATATTTCACATGCAGTTGGGGTTGTCAGCAGGTACATGGCAAATCCGGGTAAAGAACACTGGTCAGCAGTGAAATGGGTGCTTCGATATTTGAGAGGCACAAGTAGTTATTGTATCACTTACAATAAGAGCAGTGAATATGTTTGTGGATATGTTGATTCCGATTTTGCAGGTGATTTGGATAAGAGAAGGTCAACTTCAGGGTACGTCTTTACTCTTGCAGGTGGAGCTATCAGCTGGATGTCAAAGCTACCGAACATTGTTGCTTTATCCACTACTGAAGCAGAATACATTGCTGCTTCTCATGCTTGCAAAGAGGCGGTTTGGTTGAAAGGTTTGCTTGGTGAATTTGGTAGGTTGCAGGACAACATCACGTTACTTTGTGATAGTCAAAGTGCAATACATTTGGCTAAGAATCCGGCCTATCATAGTAAATCAAAGCATATTCCAATTAAGTACTATTTTGTAAGACAGGTTATTACTGAAAGGGGAGTCTCTCTTGAAAAGGTGCATACAAAGGAAAAATGTGCAGACATGTTCACGAAACCAGTTTTGTTAGAGAAGCTGCGTTGGTGTTTGGCTTCTCTTGGCTTGCAGAAAAGATAAAATAATAAAGAACAGGGCATCAGGCTAATTGTTGTCAAGGTGGAGATTGTTGAGATTTTCTGTTTTAAATAAAATAGGAAAAATCTCAGTAGGTGACAAAAATTAGGAATTAGTTCCTAGATTAGCTCTAGTTTGTTGGGAGGGAGTTAATGCATCCTAAATTTGAGTTGAGAGGATTTATGAGGCAGTTTGATTCTCTCTGCTATATAACAGGTATCCATACGGATTGTTTGCAATGGAGTGTGTGGTGTGTGAATTATGTAATCTCCAGTTTGAATTAATAAAGATTGCCAATGCCCTGTTGTGTGGACGTAGCCCAGGAGGTTTGGGTGAACCACGTTAAATTACTGTGTCTTTCCTGTGCATGTTTTATTTGCTGTTGTTGTGGTTTTTTCGTTTTTTAATTTGCTGCGCTCCAACATTTATCTGGTATACATTGTGCATACATATACACGTATGGAGCAATAACGCATCGAGATGTAGTAAAGATAAAAGATGATGTATGTTTGTAAATGGCAGCATTCCAAACCCTCGTATGACAATGAGGTCCCTTCGTCAATCTAGGACTGACATCAACTGCCCTCGTGTTTACATAACATTCATGTACAAATAAAATATGCTCAAGAGAATGCATAACCAAACACACCGTCCTGCTAGATCTGAAGATTTTGTCAACATCTCCATCTAGCCCATCAATAAGATGCATCTTGACAGCAATGTAAAGTAGGCGCCTAAACCTTTAGATGTAATCAATATACTATAGACATATCATATGATTCATGGTTTTTCATGAGTAATCAATTGTCACATTTGTCAAATGAATGCATGAATTTCAATGGATTCTATGCTCATCTCAACAATGGAATTTTCTATTTTCATCTTGGTTTAGATTTTTGTGAAATAATTTGGTGGTACTCTACAGAAAACCGTTCAGTTGAAAAACATATGATAATAGTTCACATTTTGTTGGACGTGAGTGTCATTTGTGCGGAAAGTAGCTGACTTCATTAAACGATTGAAGCACCAAGGGACCACGAAATTTTTGAAATTTTATTCGCCAAAAGTTAAATTGACCCGATACTTCGTACATTCTGTACAGTAACTGGATGTTGAGCCGTGTAAATTTTTGGAGATTATATCAATTTGACCTAA
This sequence comes from Pinus albicaulis, assembly GCA_034641835.2. Taxonomy (NCBI): domain Eukaryota; kingdom Viridiplantae; phylum Streptophyta; class Pinopsida; order Pinales; family Pinaceae; genus Pinus; species Pinus albicaulis. Next base: position 1,485,794,927 of record CM076578.1, read on the forward strand.
TACAATGTCTATATATAAAATAACTTCTGACCAACAAATTGTTGTACGTCATCTCTGTGTACACTGTACCTTCGAGGGGCATTGTTGTATGTTGCAAATCGCTATTTTTGTCACATGGTGCGTGGTTCATCCCTCATCCACGTTACGGGTTCTTGTCGAATATGGATCTCATAATTGTTTTTTTTTTTTTTTTCTTAAGATGTGACAGATTTGAGAGAAATGGACAGGTTACAAAGAAATCTACAAAATTATCCAAAACCAAATAATTTTACGGAAATAGACGGTGCTTAGTGTTCATTGTTAAAGTATACACATGCCAAACCTAGCTACAGAGCAACCATGATAATTATTTTTATTCAGTAATTGTATATATGAAATTCCACATAAGATGTTAATGCTGAGCAACACAAAATATATACATACACACACAGCAGAGATATGAATGGGAGACGTAGAAAAGAATAAGATAGCGAGATATCTTGATCCACTTTTATCCAACATAAATGGTTTTAAAGGACATATACAAGTCATGTACTTGTTTTAACCTGTATACATATTAATTAATGGCCCCTTGTCACTGAAAAAGGGGTTACACACGTTCGAGTTTTGATTAACCTTAAAGTTTGTGGGTTATCAGGAAAAATTCCTTTATGTTATTCTGAATAAAAGCGAAAATAAATTGAAGACCGAACATAAACTGTGATCATCACGTACCACAACACGTACCACAAAATAAAATAATAGTATCCCAACGCCCTTATCCTACTATGTTTATTTTAACTCTCACCATTGCCTCATGCAAGGTTGGGATTGGATTCTCAAAACCCTCATTACCAAATCTGTCTGAAATACATAATGTTGATCGCGTTGCATAAAGATAATCCCGTCTTTTCAACGCCTAATAAAGCATTTTGTATCAATAAAAGAGTTCTACAGCGACACCCGATGTCCAGTCCTTAAAAAAAAAAAAAACACATAAATATGATTTTTACAAAGTTCAATTAAATCAAGAATCCTTAATCAGTTAAAGACCTTCTCCATTCCAGTCTTTTTATGCTCATGATTTCAGTCAAGAAAATATTTTCTTAGTGACTACTCTTTTCATGAAAACAACTAATAGATTCCTTAAGGAATGTCTAGTTAATTAAAAAAAAAACAATGATTTTAATTATGTATCTAATCACTCATATATTCATTAAAAATATTTAAATTTCGTCTTTTATCTTTATTTTTTTTATAATATGTTCTGATTTAATATTACAATTTATTTAATTGGTTATGATTTAATATTATAATTTATTTAGCATTGAATTATATATATATATATATATATATATATATATATATATATATATATTAGTTTTAAAACACTAAAAATTAGAAAGTTCATTAATTTGTATTAGATACATAAACAGTGTAAAAAATTTGGAAACATAATTTAAAAAATAAAAACAATTTCCCTTCAGTAAAAGATGTTATAATTTATAACTCAATATGAAGTAACCAAAGTTTTGATAGTGCTACTACCACCCACCGCCATCATTCCTTTCGAACTTTCATAACAATCTTCCGCTAAATTTAAAAAAATTGGAAACATAATTAAAAAAAAAAAAAAAAAACAATTTCCCTTTAATAAAAGATGTTATAATTTACAACTGAATATAAAATAACCAAAGTTTTGATAGTGCTACTACCACCACCATCATTCCTTTGGAAATTTCTTAACAATGTTCCTCTAAAATTTCAGGTCAATTCAATTTTCTTGTTTAGTAACATATCCTTTTTTTTAATAGTTTACCAACTAAAGATTATAGTCCACCTTGATACCAGGCCAAATAGTTCTCTCTTAAGAATATCGATCTAGTGATTACTTACCTTGATACTGGGCTGAATAGTTCTCTCTTAAGAATATATATCTAGTGATAACTTTAAACATTCACTTTTTATACTCTTGTTTTATTATCATTTAGGTATTGAAAACATTTTACCTATCATAATTGAAAAATTACTTTATACGAGGAAATTACTTTAAATCCTCAAATAGTTCTCTCTTAAGAATATATATCTAGTGATAACTTCAACCATTCACTTTTTGTACTCTCGTTCTATTATCATTTTATCATTTACGTATTGAAAACATTTTACCTATCATAATTGAAAAATTACTTTATATGAGGAAATTACTTTAAATCCTCAAAAGTGATTCATCATCCCTTTCCGAAATAAGCCATCATTAAGATGTCCCATATAATGAATGGTTATTTAATAATAGTTCCTTTAGCCATCTATCCTATCCTTCATATATTTATCTCTCCAAAAAGAAACTAGTCCTTATCATTCCATGGATGCCCTTCTCAATGTTCCCACTATGCGTCCTCTTCTCAAAGAGAGATTGGTGGGAACTACATTAAGTGCATATCACCAAATGTAAAGTGTCACTTGAGATTTGACTCCTTCCATCATGGTTACACATTATGCAAATATAAAACATAGTTTTTTTAGGAAAAAGTGTCTAACCAAAATTTATAAATCTAAATAAATTGAAAGAGAAATCACAGAGGAAAAAAATATATTAAGAATTTTATAAAATTACACAAAAGTATTATTTATATTTTAATTTAAAAATATAACAAGGAAATGATTGTTGGGGTTAATTCTTAATATTTCCATGTAATTGTTGACAAATTAGACAACATATTTTGTGTTATGTGTGCTTATGTTATGAAAATTACGTCAACATATTATTAGGGTGGTCAGTGCTCAGAATTAGGGTTTAGAAGATCGGTTTTTCAGTAGATTTGTTTCTAAATTTAAATAATTAGTAGTTGATTGATAATCATATTAGTAATAGGTTTAGTATTTAACATTGCATTTACATGTTTGATTTGATATGATATTTACAGGTTGAGCTCACTCAGTAGAATCAGATCTGTGTTTTATTTTTTCATTAGTTTTTATATGACTTTTTTGTCATAATTATCTTGGGGGCCATTTCAGATTCTACAAGTGGTATCAAGGTAGGTAATTGTTTTGGGTTAAATTTTTATTGTTGGAATTTTGCCAAAGTTAATCATGCCAAATTCTAACCAGATGTCTGTTCCAGAATTTGGTGGAAACGATTATGGTTTTTGGTGCATTAAGATGTTGAAATTTTTATTGGAAAAATATTTGTGGGAGATTGTTGGGTCAAGTTATGAGGAGCTAGCTGATTGAAATGACCTTACAAGCAATGAAAGAACAACAAGAAAGGAAGCAAGGAATAAGAATTCTCAAGATTTGTTTCACATTGAGATAACTCTTGATAAGAGCTTATTTCCAAGAATATCAGGAGAAAAAAATCCCAAAGATGCCTGGAAGAATCTACAATAATCTTACCAAGGTAGTGATCAAGTTAATGTGGTCAAGCTTCAGACATTGAAGTGAGAGTTAGAGAATTTGAAGATGTAAGAAGCTAAAAGTATAACTAAGTATTGTGTAAGTGTTAATGACGTGGTTAATAAAATGGCTAAGCTTGGGGAAAATGTAAGTAATGGAGTTTTAATAAAAAAGGTATTGAGATATTTAACACCTAGATGGAATCTTGTTTCCATAATCATTGAAGAAATCAAGGATTTGAAAAAACTACAGTTTGATTAATTGGTTGGATCTATGATGTCTCATGAAGAATGATTGAAATACACTTTTGAAGGTGTAGAGAAATATTTTTCCTCTAAATTACAAATTACAAAGAATGAAGATGCAAGAAGCAGTAGTGCCAAAAGCAATCAAGGCGGAGGTAAAGGGCAAAGCCAAAAAATTTTTATAGGTAGAGGCATAGGTGGCTCAATAGGAAGAGATAGTTTGAGAGGAAGAGATAGAGGTATATTTTATAAGAGGAATGTTCAATGTTATTATTGTAACATGTATGACCACTTTGAAAGAGAATGCAGATTGAAAGAAGGTAAAAATGCTAACTATGCTTGACAAAGTAGTGAGTATCCTCCATATCACTTATTTTTATATTATGCCAAAGGTGAAAATACTAGTAAATATGTTTTGTACATAGATTATGGATGCTCTAACCATATGACAGAGAATGAGACGGTTTTTTAAAAAAAGGATGGAAGTTTCAAATCCAAGGTCCATCTTGGTGATGATGCACCATTGGAGGTTCCTACCAAAGGAGATATGGAGGTCCAAAAAAAGAAATTTATAAAGAGTATTAATGATATTTATTATACTCTACAATTGAAGAACAATTTGTTAAGTGTTCGGAAGCTATGTGAGAAAAATTGCAAAGTAGTCTTTGAAAATAAGACATGTAATATCTATGATAAGAATAAGGGAACTAGGGCAATCATTGTTGTTCCTATGACAAGAAATAGCATGTTTTCCTTGAGGTTTGAAGAAAATAACAACAAACTTAAAAATATGGCTTATGATGATTCAAGTTTCTTATGACATCTTAGGTATGAGCATTTAAATTTTCATAGTTTCAAGTTTCTAACCTTGCATGCATTAGTTTCTGGTTTGACCAAGGTAGATGAGCATAAGGATGTTTGTGAAGGATGTTATAAAGGAAAGCATGGAAGGGAAAAGTTCCCAAAGGGAAATACATGCAGGGCTCATCACCCACTTTAGCTGTTTCATTCAGACATATGTAGTCCTATGCATACTAAGAGTTTCGGTACTACATCATATTTCTTCACTTATATTGATGATTACACATGAAATTGTAGGGTATTTTTTTTGAAGGAAAAAAGTGAATCCCTTGTTACATTCAAGAAGTTGAAAGCCCTCATAGAGAATGAGAAAGGGTGCAAGATCAATTTTTTTTTGGACTATACGTAGAGGATAATTTTTCTCAAAATCTTTCTAGACTTATTGTGATATGAATTGAATCAGGAGGCAACATACTACCACATACACACCCCAACATAATATTGTATATGAAAGGAAGAATCGTATTGTGGTTGAAACGTTAGGTGCATGTTACAAACTAAGGGATTGAGAAATTCTTATTGGGGAGACACAGTTGCTACAACAATGTACATCTTCAACCATATCCCCACTAGTGCACTCGAAAAAATGACTCATTGTGAAACTTGGTCTCGAAAAAGGCCTAATGTTAATCATTTCAAAGTTTCTGGTTGTTTGGATTATGTGCATGTACCTGATCATAATAGAAAAATGTTAGATCCAAAGAGTGAGTTATGTATTTTTATTAGTTATAGTGAGACAAGAAAGGCTTATAAATTGTATAATCCCCTCACTAATAAGATTATTGTCTCAAGAGATGTGATTTTTTATGAGGGGGGAGTTTATGGTCATAAAAAAGGGCATGTAGAGAAGAAAAATATTGTTTTGAATGATGATATAATTGTTTATATTGAGCAACTAACTAATGCTTATGTATTTAGTGGTTTAACTCCAACAAGAAGCCCCTCATCAATTTATTCAATATAAAGTTCAAGTCAAGATTATTCTCCAAGTTCTACAAGAAAAGTAAGGAGTTTGAGTGATATCTATCAGAGGAGTGCAAATCCAACACATGAGTAAAACCCAATAGGTGAGACAATCAATTTTTCTTTATTAACGAAGGTTGAATTTGAACCAAAATGTTTTGAAGGTAAATGTACTAATGATGTTTTGGTGCAAGTCATGCAAGAAGAGATGTATTCCATTCACAGGAATAACACTTCGGAGTCGACAGAGCTTCATGATGACAAGAAAAATATTGGCACCAAATGGGTCTACAAGACAAAATTTAACAATGATGATAGTGTTGAAAGATACAAGTCAACATTAGTTGCTAAAATATTCACAAAGAAGTATGGAATCGATTATGAAGATACATTTGCACCAATATCCAGAGAGGAGACCATTAAAATGTTGATCTCATTAACAACTCTGAATGTGAAAATTTCCTTCTTCGATGGGTACTTAGAAGAGGAAGTATATGTGGGGCAACCATAAGGTTTTGAAGTGGAAGGTGAAGAGAATAATTTCTACAAGTTGAAGAAGGCTTTGTATGGTCTCAAACAAGCACCAAGAGCATGATATGCTAGGATTGATGGATATTTCTAGGAAAATGGCTTCGAGAGAAGTAAGAGTGATCATACCCTTTACTACAAACAAGAAGGTATTGATACTCTAGTCATAAGTTTTTATGTTGATGATCTATTGTATATGGGTAGTAGTTTTAATATGAATGATGAATTCAAATTTTCTATGATCAATGAATTTGAGATTAAATATCTAGGTCTCATAAAAAAATTTCTAAGAATCGAGGTTTATCAAAGTAAGGATGAGATTTTCATTTGTCAAACAAAGTATGCATAGGATATGTTGAAGAAATTTGATGTGATTGATTGTAATCCATCCCCTACTCCAAGTGTTCATGGAATTGTGTTATGTAGATATGATGGTGTTGATTTAGTTCATGAGAAAACTTACAGAAGTATTGTGGGGAGCTTGATGTTTCTAACCCACACAAGACCTGAAAGTTATATATTCAGTTTCACTTGTATCAAGGTATATGAAAAATCCATTTGAAATACATATGAAGGAAGCCAAGAGGATGTTAAGGTATGTGAAAGACACTCTAAATTTTAGTATTCATTACTAATCATCTAAAAAGTTCAATCTTGTTTGGTTTAGTGATTCAGGTTGGTGAGGTAGTATGGATGACCGTAAGTCCACATCTAAAAAGTGTTTCTCTTTTGGTTATGGTTTGATTACCTGGACCTCAAAAAAACAAACCATTGTTTCCCTCTCATCCATAGAAGTGGAATATGTTGCAATTACCTCATCAGATATGGCTTAGAAAAAATTTGGAAGAAATTGGAGAGAAGAAAATTCAGGCTACAATGATTTACTGTGATAATGTAAGTGCCATCAAGTTAACAAAGAATATGGTTCATCACAACACGAAAAATCATTTTGACATGAAATATCACTTCATTCGAGATTTGGTGCGAAAGAAGCATGTTTAATTGAAGCACATAAATACTCAGGATTAGGTGGTGGATATCTTCACCAAAACAATTGCAGAAGTTCATTTTTCATCACTATGAGATAAGATAGTAAGCACTCATTAATCATTAAGGGGGAGTGTTGGGGATAATTCTTAATACTTCCATGTAATTGCTGATAAATTAGTCAACATATTTTGTGTTTTCTGTGCTTATGTCATGAAAATTAGGGAAACAGATTATTAGGGTGGTGAGTGCTCAAAATTAGGGTCTAAATAGTAGTTGATTGATAGTCATATTAGTAATAGATTTATTATATAACAATGTATTTACAAGTTCGATTTGATATGATATTTACATCCTGAGCTCATGAATATATATATATATATATATAGGTTTATGAGCTAGATTAAAAAGAAAAGGCCATTTCACATGTATTTATATATATATACTGCGTTGTGCTCTACACCCATATACTATAATTTTATGTGGCTTCATATAAACCCTTATTTTGGAAAAAAAAAACCTGAAGTGAATGATTCTATCATTGTAGAATCTGAAATGGCCTCTTCTTTTTAATCTAGCTCATAAACCTATATATATTATATATAATATATATAGGTTTATGAGCTAGATTAAAAAGAAGAGGCCATTTCAGATTCTACAATGATAGAATCATTCACTTCAGGTTTTTTTTTTCCAAAATAAGGGTTTATATGAAGCCACATAAAATTATAGTATATGGGTGTAGAGCACAACGCAGTATATATATATAAATACACGTGGGATCGCGTTCCACCTCACCATGTCTAGTTATCACTTCTTTGTTCATAAAGTAACCAGGAATAAAACATAAAGACGCCATGGTTTTTCTAGGGATTTATGTGTTTGAAAATAAATAAAGGATAAGGAAGTAGATATACGAAAAACATCTCTATGTTTGAGCTCAGAATTAATATCCACAAATATATAGGGAGAGATGAATTTGCTCAGAATTCATATCTGAGAATTTGGAGAGATGTCTTGGCTCCGTATTCATATCCAAAAATTGTATACGGAGTTTGAAAAGTTCAGATAATTTTGATTAAATCAAAACCTAACAATGCGCATTTTACATTATAGTTAAAAAGGCGTTGGTATTCTTGTCTCGGATGTTGGAATTAATCGAGAGCTTATTTCGCAAAGCCTCAGATTTCCTGCTAATTTTCTGAAGGAATTCAACGGGGAAAAAAATAGAGGCGTTTAAAGTGCTCTGCTATCCAAAATACAGGAGCAAGCGCATCCAGATAGTAGCTGCATCACCATGGCGGGATAAGAGTGGAGTGGAGTGTACCAAGTTATCAAGGATGGCAAATGGGTTGATATCAAGTCGAGAAAGGGTGAGCTCGTCATCAACATGTGCGACATTATCCACTTAACCATTATATTTTTTTTTTCAGAAGAAAAAAACGCTGAATATATTAATATATATATTAATATATAAACAGTACATAGACTTGTATAATCTCAGCTGTAAAGTTCTGCAGCGAGAATTCCACCATAAACTGGCCAGATGATGTTGCTCACTTATAGGAGTAAGGAGCAGAAATGTGTTAGGCCTCCTCATATCGGGAATAAGCCATCCCTTACAAACAAGACCATCATACAGAAATGAGGACAATTAGATTATGAAGGATGGACAGGACAAAAAGATAAACGACCTACAGAAAAAGAGTCCTGTGTTGATTGGAGAGATGACTGATAAATGAGGGTGATAAAGAGGCAAAAAACTATTCAAGATCACACCTGTACATCCCTAAGTGTGTTGTAATGATTTTCCAGAAACATGAAAACGCATAACATCTACATCATCTTTTGTCAAAACGGGCTCGTTTGAAAAAAGATGTGCAGGCGTAGGAAAATCATAACATGTAACTTTGAGTGAAGACTGCGGCGAATATCTCAAACTGCTCGCTTGGAGTGATATATGTCAGGCTCGCTTGAGAACCTATGTTCCGGCTCGCTTCTTGACAGGCTCGCTTGAAAAAGATGCATGTCCGGCACGTTTGAAGTCTAATTCCGGCTCGGATGATGCCAATTGACAGGCCCTCTTTCCGGCTCGGATGATGCCAATTGACAGGCCCTCTTTAAAATCTTAAAAAAGATCATAACCCAGGCTCGCTTGATATGATATAGGATGGCACGTCTCACAGGTTCGACCACTCCCATTTGTCAATTTAGAAACTTGTAGGCAAGAAACAAAAAAAATAACCACAGTTGCCAAGTAATGTGATGAAAAGGGTAAATATATAAATTTTTAAATATAGCAATTGTGTTTATCTCATGTGAATGATATGAACGATTATGAATGGTGTATAATGAATTAGATTTTTTTCCTTCTAAATCATTGAAGAATATTTTTCCATGGAGCGTTATGGATATTGAAGTAATTTATTAATGTGCTAATCTGCTCAAAAGTTTGAGTTTCTTTTGCGCAACATTTAATAAATATTAAATTTCTCGTGCATATTAACAAATCGTTTACAAAGGATGGGATATAAGGTAATTATTTGTGACCATTATATATATATATATGTATTTTAAGCATGGATTTAACAAGAATTTAGAAAGATAAAATTTATTTAGGTATAAATTTATTTTAGAGTCCCAAAAATAATGTATAATTTTTTATTGTTTAATTTGTATTTTTGAAAGTTATAAAAATTAGATAATACATGTATTGAGATTTTTTATTAACTGATTTTTTATTATTAACATATTTTTAAATATATGTCAATATTAATTTATATTAAAATATTTTATTTTGGATATTTTATTCTATATAACATTAAAAAAAATTCTTTAACGATTTTTTTCTATATATAAAAAGATATGGAGTTAATATCAAGTGTTAAAATATTTATGAAAAGTATAAGGTTTAAAGATTTTACTCATATATATTTTTTTACTTCTAATTAATTTATATGAAATTATATTAGGTCATATGGATAACTAATTAAATATTCATAGCATTTTTTTTCTTTTTTTATTATAGTCCATATGACTCTTCTATTTAGAAAATATTTTATTTTTATTATAAGAGGGATGGACATACTTACACATCACCATCACACTGCGGTATAGAATGAGCGTCTCAACTTAACAAGTATGGAGAAACAACATATTTGATAACAAATCAAATATGTGTCTATATATTTCAACCTCCATATTTTATGAAGCAATGAACTGTCGCTTGTGAAACCCCAAAAAATTTTTTATGCTCGCAATAAACTCAATTTTGTGACATCAGGTCGGCAGTCTTGGATTTTTCTAGGGGCCAGCAGCTTTCCATTTCCATGTGGATAGCCGACTAGTCCAGGGCCTGACCAACCGACTAGGTCCTAACCGAGTTTCAAGTTGGGCTAGTCGACTCCTTCCTGGCTTCTACTTTGAATTACACTTCGCCATGAAGACCCTGTATCCTTTCTTATTCTCACTACCTCTAATGAAACTCTATCATTTTCCCATGGCTCTCATGCGAATATCCAATCCTTCATTCCTTTATGGTATATGATTTACCCTACAATGAAATTAATTCATAGGCCAAATATATGGCCACTCATTTGGCCCTATTAACAATATTATTCTCCTGGCTTGCAAATATAGTGGCGAGGAGAAAATATAGGGATAAAAAAGTAACGGAACCAAATGCCACATAAATCACACACAAAATTTGTATTTGAAACAAAACTAAAGTATATGGCACCGCCTCTTAGTGCTCGACCACCATCATATTGGACCCTTCTCTTGACCTGATTATTATTTAACATTTTCCGTTGTTCTCTGACAACTGTAGGAGGATTATAAATAGGAAATAATCCTAAAGAAACATGAATATCTTCCTCTACAATTTCATGCATTCTAGAGGCTTCAAATTAATTAAAATTTAGATAACAAACTAGATAATCTTGTCCTCCACAATGGTTTCCATGATGCCATTTTTGGAAGTGTCCTTAAACCAATTTTAGTTTGGTGTGGGTCGATTCTCTTACATCAAACTCCCTTGCTTGAAATTATTCATGATCTTCTGATCATCTTCCTCATTGTTGACTTTTATTCATCCACAACCTCAGTATTATTTTCCTCATGTATCATTGAGTTACTTGCAAGCACAACTTCCAATGACGCCTCACCAACTTTACTCCTCTTGGTCAGAATTTTGGAAACTTAGTTTCACTCCTCTGGAACCTCTTTAACTTCCTCTATTCACTTACTTGTTGCACACTTGCTCACCTCTTTCGAAAATTCTACACATAACTGCAGTTATAGAATTATTCTCTTGCGAGAAATATTCCCTTGCTCCTGTTATCACTCCACCGAATCTCCGAAGGCTGAGAAGAAGACCAGCAAGGGTAACCATAGACCACTTTGGCCAAGTACCTAGCCGTACTAGGGAGGAGAGGGATCTCTTTGAGATCAAAACCAAATTGACTAGATAATAAATATTTTAGGTTAGGTATAATAAGCTCTAGGGTTTCATTAATTGATTTTGGTTGTTGGATGGTGAACTAGGTCTAGGAAGAACTAGGTTAGGGCACTGAGGATCAGAATTACATAGATATGACGGGGAAAGGTAGGCACATACTTTAACACTTTCAGGTAACTTGATGAGTATGATTAGAATAGTAGTTTTTCAAAAAGAGCATGGAAATCATGAATTCTTTTATATTAGAATGTAACACAATTGTGATAATTCCTCCAAAACAGAGCATCAAAATAATGAATTATGCTTATCTAATTTAGGAATAAATCACATTAAGAGATGGACATGAATATGGAAAGAATAATACATTCAAACATATGGAACATAAGAGGAAAACACTGCTAAAACACATAACACAGGAATCCCACCAAAATAGTTGCAACTCTGTCTATTTGTTCCTGCAAAAATGATTGAATACACTAGTGTTCAAAATTCAATTACAGAACATCCAACCCTTGCAATGACAAATGAAAAGAAAGATATAGACCAAAACAAACTTCTCCCACTCTCAGGGGTCGAATCCTTGACTTGTGGAGTTGTTCCCAAAAGTCCTCAACTAGAATCCTAATGACTACGAGGCTCAGCAAACTCATCCCTATCTTTGACGAAACTGATTCACTTTACCCAAAATTACTTATTTACTTGATTTATCTACCTCTAGTAACTGCAAAAGACATCAGTACATTTCATTTTTACATTTACATCAGTAAAAATCCTTGGAATCCATCAATCAACTCAGAAAAAGTGAAAATTCTGAAGAAAAAGTAGACTGGAAAAATCACAGTGTCCTTGCAAAAAGCGCAGTGTGTCCTGGGAAAAGTGGAGCGTGGGCCTTCAAATTGATTTTTGAGTGCGACCTTTCTCAAGACAAAATTGAGTGCAAGATATCTCATTGGAAAGCTCTTCTTGTCTAGTTGGAAAACATGTCCTCAACCACTGAAAATGATGGAGTTCAACTCCTAAAAAATGAAATATCCCATATTGGTCAAAAAGCACATCGTGAGGCTCAAAAAGGTGGTAGAAAGGTGTTTTTTAGGAGGCTTTTGGGATTTTCCACCTGTCAAAAGCTCATTTTTTGGAATGCCAATAGCCAAAATTTGATGTAGAGACCATTCTCTATCCAATCATGTAGATTTTTCCTCATTTAGAGGCCTCCAGAAAAAATGTGCAACATGGCCCACACTGTGCTTTTTGAAGGATGACTATGCAAAAAGCTTGAAAATTTTGACCAAAATGCCCAAAAAACCAAAAACTTGCCCAAAAACCTTCAATATTCCTAGATGAAGTCAAGATGAAGTATTTAAAGCTACGAAAGAGGCATCAACAAGAAATTCAATTTTACCCTTCTCTTTTTGGCTTATTGGGTTTTCCTTGAAGTTATCCTGCAACTATTTTATCTTAACATTGCAAATTTTGTTTCTGGTATGATAGTGATCAACCATGTGCCTCAACATCTAATTGTCCTTTTTGTCCTTGTGAAGAAGCTTATCCAGGTCTATGTTTAGTCTATCAAGCCAAACTTCTCTATTCTCATTAATTTCCATGACAATCCTCTCCTCAAAGGTGAGTTCTTCTGCCTTATGTTGTTTTTCCATCTCCAGTGCCCTTTCAAGGCCCCTTATTTTTGGTCTCTTCATTTTTATATGAGCCTCATCCTCATAAAACTCATATTGTCCCATTAATTCTTTGCCTTTGACATCTTGGTTCTTAGCCTTCAACAATTCCATTTCCGAGAGAACTTATTTTTCACTCAACTTTTTTTTTTCTTGCTCAAGGAAGGAGATGACAAATTGTGCCCTTTCCAAATTATCTTGTAGTTCTCTGTTTTTGGCATATTTATCTTTTATGACCAGGTTTAATGTTTCATGTTCATCTTGGAATTCCAATTCCACCAAGTCAAACTCATTTTCTTCCTCATGGTGAAGGGCTTCTTTCTCTTGGACAACTATCTCTTGCTGCTTATGATATCCATATTTTTCTTATGTAAAAGGTAAGGCCCCTTCCACAATTTTTGGAGAAAATACTTGCCTATGTCCTCCCTTGTAGGTTTTGATATCTTTTTCCTTATAATTCTTCTTCACTATAGCCCTGCTAGATAACCTAGTTTATTTTTTGGAAACTGATACTAATGGTGGAATAGGTCTGGCAGGCTAATTTGGTGGTGTAGTGAAGACCTCTTCCTCAATGAGAGTCTCCCAAGCAATTTTCAGTTGTTTTAGGTGATGGAGGACAATGCTTGATGAGTGAATGATGAAAGAGGTTGTTCATTTGAAGCTCAGACTCTTTTTTCTGCACTATGTAAGTAATCTTGTCAATGTTCCTGTACAAATAATAAGGAAGGTTGAGCAATTTCACCCTAGTGAAATGCATGAGTAACCTGATGTGATAGTTGTACAACCTGGAGAATCTTCCCTCATAAGTGAAATATTTCATGATGGTATTCATTATGGGAGAAATCCTATTAAGAAACTAACCAAAAGGAAAAAATTTCTTGATGTTGTATTTATAAGATGCTTTGAGGTAAGGTTCATAGAGCTAGGCATTAAAATCTTGAGTTTTGAACCAATTTTCACCTAAATTAGGCATCCTTGTTACTGCTGCAATGATGTCTATAGAAATGGTGAATGTCACCCCTGCAATGCTCACTTGGTATTTTTATAGGTTGGTGATAGATGCACTCTTTGGACGATCTCACAAAACTCAAAACAACCTACATGCTGGAAACATTTGACCGCTAAGGGTGATGGCATCAATTCGCTAGTGTGTGATGGATCTAGCCTCAAGATTCTCCCTCCTTTATTGTAGGTTTTATTCTCTTCTTCTATGGTGATTCTCTCCCCCTCCATAATGTTTCTTTCTTCTTCCATGATGGTCAGGTTTTCTGAGAAACCCTAGTGGAGAAGCGGAAGGAAAAGGGAATGGGATCATAGGCTTAGGGAGTTGGGATAAGTGATGGAAAATTTAGGGAAGGGTATATGCAAGTTAGGAGGCTTAGGGAAGTGACAGGGATTTGAAATGATAAGAGGGCTCGGGTAGGGAATTCAATTATAGGGATAAAGTCTAGCTTCCTAGAAAAACGTAGTGTAGGGGTAGAGTTTTAGGGAATATGACTTAGGAATGGGGAATGAAGGGATGTGAGGGTAGTGGGGAGTGAATTAGAGTGCGAGGGAGGTAAATGGATCTAGGGAGGAGAAAATTATCTATGAAAATTTGAAAACTAGGGTTTAGTCACCAAAACATAGCATGGAAGTCATGGAGAGGTTTTCACCATAAAATTATGACCATGAGTTGAAAGGAGGGGCTTCAAAGATGTAACTTACTTGAAAATGGATGAAGAAACATTTAATTGTTGTTTAGAACCTTTGGAAATGAGATTTGAGGCCATGAATCCTCCCCTATAAAAAATGTACTGAGCTTGAGAAAGGCGCAACAAGCCCTATAAAAATTGCACCGTGCTCACTGCAAAAGCGTGGTGCTTATGGAAAAGCGCAACGATGGACCTAGAACTCAGTTTTTTGAGAAAAAAAAATGATTTTTTGCTTGGGAAGCTTTGAGAGCTCGATGTTGAAGAGTGAAAATGAGTGACTTTTGGTCTGGGAGGCCCTTTTATACTTGGAAAAAAATCATTAAATGGACATGGACCCACATTTTATTTTTTCAAAATCAACCTTACATTGATTTTTATCGTTAACCTTTGAACTTTATCTTTTGATGGCTTCGGAACACTGAATTTATTTTTGAAACCTTTATCATTTTTTGAAGTAACATTGAGTATTTGTAGCTACTTGGAATGCTCAAGCACTTATTACAAATTAGGAACATAAAATTAAATTTTTCTTTGAAAGAAAATTTACTGATGAAATTTATTTATTGTCACTCCTTCACATGTTGGACTTTATGCATGAAATGATGATTTGATGACCTTGGAACCCTAAGACATAATGGAGACTCTGGAATGAATGAAATCGTGATAAAAATGAATGTAACGATGATGACAACCCATGAATGATGGTACACTCTGCCGAGAGGTGAAATGAGCAAGCAAGCTGTAAAATTTTTAAAGGAGTGAAATCAGACCTAGATCTACATCTAGTGACCAAATTTTGGCATGATGACCTAATGGAATGACAAAAATTTGAAAATGAGACCCTAGCAAGAAATAATAAGAGTATTTGATCATTGGTGGTAGGATGCATAAACTAACACTAACATTGGTTGCAATTGGGGATGGAAACTCCTTGGAGGTGTCAAGAACATAGTAGACTAAGCAGCCTAACCATTGGGCATGGAGTCAAAAGCTAAAAACCAAACTGAACGCTAAAAACTTGATATAACAAACTGACCCAAAATGGACTCAAAGCTGACTCAAAACTAGACTAACCTGTCTTTGACTAAACTTTGAAAAGAGGAGAAAACTAATGACACTTTATGGCCTTCACCTCGGGCTAGAAGATCCAATGATTCTCTACTTCACACTTTGCTGAAATGTTAAACATATGTATACAATGAAATTGGGAATTTTTCAGAAATTTGTATCAGAAAAGGTAATTCTTTAGGAGCCTACCATTGACTGGTCCTCGTAAGCACTCTTCTCCATTCATCTACTTCAATAACAAATCATGTTGTCTGCGAAAGGCTGAGATCTTGTATGGCCATTTCGACAAGTTCTCAAATTTTATGTTCTTCCATTTTTCCTCATTCCTAGCATCCCATCGAAGGACCACATCTTTAATATTAAAATAATCTTCCTTTGTCTTGTGGTCATATACCTTCTTTATCTTTTCATAAAGTTTTGAGGTGTTCTAAAAGACCTTGTCTCTTTTTCACTGAAGATGGATCATCTGATTGATCCGGCGCTATACATCATTCTCTTCACTTCCTGCTTCTTGTAACAACGTCATGACCGATACTGCAAGTGATGTAGGGAAATCAATGTCTACACCATAAACCAACTAAGAAGGGGGCATTCCTATTGATTTCTTACTACTCACCCTGTCCCCCCACAAAGCATTAACAAGCTTTCTGTGTCAATTCTTCTTGTTTTCCTCCAACATCCTTTTTATGATATTAATCAAATATTTATTAGAGTATTTTTCTAAGCCATTACCTTGCGGATAATACGTAGTTAAGTGCCCCAATTTGATGTTGTACTTGTCACCTAACTCAACCATTTTCTTCTACTTAAATGCAGCCAGATTGTTAGTAATGATCTTATGAGGACAAGCAAAACGAGACAAAATGTTAGTCTGCAAAAAATGAATAATTACTAAATATGTTGCTTTCTTTGTTGGGATCCCTTCGATCCATTGGGTGAAGTAGTTAGTGGCTGTTAAGATCCATTTATGTTGTGCAGATGATGTAGGGTGAATCTCTCCAATAAAGTCAAGGCCCCACTGCTGAAAAGGTGCATGCACTGAAATAGGCTACAAAGTTAATAGAAGAAGTTTTATTTTACCTTGAAACACCTGAGACTCATGGCAACTCATCATTTTCTTACACAAATCTGCAAAAAGAGTTGGCGAATAATATCTAGCCCTCAACACTTTGTTAGCCGTGCTTTTCCAAAATAGGTTACTTGCACAATCTCCCCTATGGAAATCATTCATTACCTCTATGGCTTCATTTTCAACTAAACAGTTCACCAAAATACGTCGCGGATATTTCAAATAAAGAGAACTGTCCAAAACGTAGTATTTGGAAGCCTTCAACTTTAAAGAACTATCCTTACTCTTAGACATTCCTAGAGGAGGATTAAAATGTTGAAGACCATATATAATGTCTCAATACCAAGGAGACGAAAGAAAAATACCAAATACCTATATGAGAGTGTCATCCTCTTCTTCATCGAACAAAGTTGAAATGAGGTTGATGTATAGAACATGTAAATTTGATCAGCTTTGTCGGCTTGACCCTGAGGTCATATTCTAACATTGTTGCTATCCACTTCCCTCTTCTACCTTCTAGATCAGTACGCATGAGAACATCTTTTACTGTTGCACTAGGTACAAAAGCTAGAATATGTGAATGTGAGATGTATACAAGGAAATAATTCCATGCCTTTAACAAATCCAAGGCTTGGTTCTCAATGATGTTGTATCAAAGGGTTGCATCCCTGATGGTACAACTAAAAAATGCAATGGGATGCTCGTTATTATCCTTCTTTTGCATCAAGATCACAACCAAAGTATGCTTGAAGGAAAATGATAATATGATAAAATCAATGGAGTAATTGGGGTTGATTAAAATAGGGGTTGTAGTTAAGGAAAACTTCACTGAGTTAAAATATTTTTTGTCATTCTAAAACCAATTTATCTCATTGTATTTATTTAACATGTTGGTCATTTCTTGAAGGTGCTCAGCCAAATTTGGAATAAATATCCTTAAGAAGTTCATCTTACCATTGAAATCTTGGATTTCTTTCTTAATCCGTAGAACATTAATCTGATGAGTAGCCTCAACCCAAGAGGGGTCAATCCAGATACCATCCTTAGAGATGATGTGACTGAGAAGCTTGCCCTCTCCCATGGAAAAAAGGCTCTTTTTTGGATTAAGATAAATTCTGAATTTCCTACATTTTTGAAATACAATTCTCAAGCGATACAAGTTTTCATCATCAGAATGAGAGAAAAATGTCAAATAATCAAGATATAATACTAAGAAAACATATTTCTCGTCTGCAAAGGATATGTCAATCACTCGCTAAAAGGTGTCCCCTGCATTCTTGAGTCTGAATGGCATCTTAGCATACTTAAATGTGCTTCAAGGTGTTGTGAAGGCAGTTTTGTCTTTGTCCTTCTCATGCACTAAAATCTGATTGTACCCTGAATATCCATTAAGAAGTGACATTTTGGAAGCCCAAACCACTCTTTGTAGGATATGATCCATTTTGGGAATGGGATAATTATCCTTAAGAGAGACCTTGTTTAAGTTTCTAAAATCAATGCAAAGCCCGATTTCTCCATTTTTCTTCCTTACTAAACCTAGACTTGATATCTAGTCAGAAAATCTGATAGGAACAATGAGGCCGAACTTATAAAGTCTATTCACTTCATTTTCTATCGATGGAAGCAACCTCAGGTTGATTCTTCTTAGCTATTTTCTAAGGGGCTTTTGGTCAAGCTTAATTGGAATGGTATGTTGAATGATATTCTTATCATAAAATTTTAAGTCTACATAATCCCAATAAAATACATAAGAAAATTCAGAAAATAAAGCGATGTATTTTTCTTTTACCTCAATAGGTAAATATTTGGACAGTTTGGCCATCTTAGGTTTGTCTGTTGTTCCTATGCTCACATCCTCCACACCTTTCTCTCTAGGAACCAATGTCGGCTTCCTAGCAACATCATCTTGACCAAAGAATTCTTCAAAAGGTACGAGACCTCTTGGACTATTGTTATCCTTCAACTATAATATATCAACCTAAGTGGCTTTAATTACTTGATCATCCTTTTCATAAAATTCATCAATAAAATAATTCTCGAATTCACCTTCATTTTGCAGAAAATTGTTTACCTATTTTTCATCCCAAAACACTTGCCAATACTGCATGTTGTGAGAGACAATCAGTTGATGTTTAACATGGATTTAAAAAGTCATATTGGAAAATATATGGATCTTGAAATTGCTTTTTGTTGTAGCAAGTGAGTCTACCATAAGATTCTAACTTCTCAGTACTACTGACAATGTATATTCGGGAAACATCTTTAGGATATCTAGTACAACATTAATGTACACTGTCTTTCATGGATGCTTGGCCTCGTATTCCCTTTTTACCTATTCTATCACAAGTTCAGAGTCGCCATAAATTTAAATTCTTCTTGCACCCAACTTTTTCAGAATTTTGAGGCCTTTGGTCAATGCCTCATATTCCGCCTCATTGTTAGAAAAGTCAAAAGCCAACTTATATGAAAAAAGTCTTACATTTTTTTGAACTTTACCTTGCCAATGAAAAGGATTGTGGATCCAAATTCAGATGCCTGCACCATCTTTCCCTAAGGCACCATCAAAATCCATGGTCCATAGACCATTTTCATCATCCAGATGTTGGAATTCTGATTTCAGTTTTGGCTCATTTTTTCAATCCACTTCTTCATTATGTTCTGAATTTTTCTCTACCTTTTCTGATGACTTCTCTGAAGAACTAGGTATATTTCCTTTTCCCTCATCTAAGACTACTCTGACACTACTGGAAATCTCTAGAATATATTCTACTTCTATGAGCTGACTATCTACATCATTCAAACCGCTATCATTAAACAAAATAAATGATTCAAGATCTACATGTACAACATTAATTGGATGATTTTTATGTTTCTCTTTGCTGGTAATCATGTATTTCATCTTCGTTTCCATGTAAAAATTTCTCAATTGTGTGAATGCTAGGATGGTGGCATAAGAGAAATCTAGTTGCAAAGTGCCTCTCAACATTTCTCCCCAAGATCTCAACAACAACATACCAAACCATAGCGGTATATCAACTACCGCCACATCCATCAAGACATTATTTGCTAGAATTGGTTCAAGGAAAACTACCAAATCCTTTATGAGACCATTGACCAAGACAATGAACTGTACCTGAATCAAAGGAATAGAGGTCATGGTA
Source organism: Pinus albicaulis (assembly GCA_034641835.2). Taxonomy (NCBI): domain Eukaryota; kingdom Viridiplantae; phylum Streptophyta; class Pinopsida; order Pinales; family Pinaceae; genus Pinus; species Pinus albicaulis. Next base: position 1,485,815,007 of record CM076578.1, read on the forward strand.
AGGATGAGTTATATCTAAGCCTAATTTCTCCATAATGGCTTTCGACATCAATTTATGGGAAGCTCCAAAGTCAAGCATGGCATTGGGAAGGATGCATTGATGAATTCCCAGACTCAGATAGAATGGGTTAGCTTCACTATCCTCTAATTGAGAATATATGGTTGGACCAAAAATAAGTTCAGGTTCGTCATCGTTGACATTTACCATATCAGATAAAGGATCTACTTTCAACATTTTGACTACGTGAGATTTATATTGATTGTTTTTTACAAGTTCAGTTAAAGGGATATAGACTTTTAATTTATATATTTTAGTTTCTAAGTTGAAAGGAATGGATTTTTCTACCTCTTTAATGACAGTTTCTCTTTTGTCGGGTTGATACTTTTGTGTAGTTTCCTTCTTCTGATTGTATTTTTCTTTTCTCGGTGTGCTTGTAGATGGCTGAGTAACTTTGTTCTGATTTACAACTGGATGTTCCTTTCCTTTGCTCTGATTACCATGAGGATTTTTCTTTGGCCAAGTATATTTTTTTGGAATGCCCGCTTTTGAATAGGATTGACTGGGACATCTATACTCCTCAATGAGTACTGCCTCTATTGTGAGCTGAGTGCATTCAAATAACCCCTTTGTTAATCGTCAGACTCAATCTACAACTCATGATCATTGGCTAGTATGTAATATTGATCCTTAGGCACATCTATCTTCTCAACATATTCCTCATTTTCTTTCAAAAATATGGGTTGGCCATCAGCTGTAAAAAAAGCGATTTTCTTCCACAAAATTATCTTCTTCTTCTTCCTCAAATCCTTGAGCACAATTTTTGTGCAAGGGTGTCTGAATCTTTTATCGTTGTGTTGGTTTCTCATGATCCCTTTGTTCTCTTTCTTTGATCCTAAACTGAGGTTTCTTTTGTTGTCCTCTGAAGTTTTGATTTCAAACCTGTGCTTCTGGCTGTATTTATGTAATGGAAATTCTGTCAACCATTATTTCTACTTTCCTTATCAATGTTTCCAATTTGACCTCAAAGGATGAGGATGCTTTTTCTTTGATGGTCACTTTTCTCTCACCTTTCATTTTTGACATTTTAATTGAAAAGTTTGCTTCCACATTGACAGCTTAACTCTGCATGTCTTTTGAATGTTTCAAGATTCTTCTCTCACAACTGGTATTCCATGTCTGAATCAAAGGCATCGCGATAATGCAAGAGAGACAAACCTAATGGAGGTTTGATCTTATTTGGAATTGAATTTTATACTCAGTTGAAACGAGTAGTGGAATCCTGAACCGACTCATTTGGATTCCTTTTCAGGTTATCATATTCATAAATAATATGCAAGGGGTTATTCTTCACCTCCCATAAGGCTATGAATGCATCAATCAGTTGGTTTGGAGTGGCTATATAATTCACGGTCAAAGATCTAAACTAGGTTTTAACATCTCCAGAAAATCTCTAAACTATGATTCTCATCTTGGCATCGCCAAAATCTATTTCTTCCAGGTCAATAAAGTGAGGGACTTTGGCTATGTGATTTTTGGCACTGATTTGAGAAATCTCATCAAAGAGAGGGTGTCTCTAGCCATAAAATTGTGGTAAGGCATTGAGTTGAGCTGGTAGAATCAGGGGTGCAAATCTGGCCATGATTCCTATTGAGTGAAGTACATGAGTGACGATGGAATGCATTGACTAAATGGGTAATGAAGTAGAAAGTGTTGATGAGGAAGAAACAATTTACTAGGATTGTGTCAGACTGGGTAATGACTCTTGCTAGTATTGGATTATGCATTTTTCGGATGTGTATTGAAGTTGATTAGCTAAATTTTTGAGCCTATAGAATTGACTCTGGACTTTGGTATCAAAGTCTCATTTAGATTTAGTTTCTTCATAAAGTAAACTGTCTTACAGTTTTATGGAATATAAATCTACTTCGGATAATGTTTTTACTTCAGAAAGTCTTAATGGGTAAAATACTATATCAGACAGTGAGGTTTCAGACTTTGATAAAAATAAAGACAACTCAAATTTCAACTCAAAAGGTATGTCTTCGAGAGATAAAAATTTTGCAGGTAGTGAGGAAGATCTTACCAATGGAGAAGGATTTGAATGAAATTGTGTGTGTCGACGTCTCTGCTTTCGAAGAATTCTCTCTGGATATTCAACTGGATTAGTTGGATTCAATCTGGATTAAATCTGTTGTATGTCCCCAAAGCTAGAATGTTCACTGTTTCTGCAACTTGGTTCTTTGCAACTTTCAGATCAGCCTTCATGAAAACTAAGACCTATCACCCACATGCCTATAATTTGACGAAATTATGGTACAACTTGGGAGGATCTGTCACTTTATTCCCCAGTATGGTCGCCAAGATGTTATCACTCCACCAGATCTCCAAAAGCTGAGAAGGATACCAGCAAAGGTAACCACAGACCAATTTGGCCTAGTAGCTAGCCCTACTAGGCAGCAGAGGGATGACTCCGAGATCACAACCAAATTGGCTGGATAATAATTATTTTAGGCTAGGTATATTAATATCTAGGGTTTTATTGATTGAGTTTGGTGTTGGATGGTGAGTTAGGTCAAGGAAGAACTAGGTCAGGGAACTGAGGAATCAGAATTGCAGAGATATGATGGGCCAAGGTAGGCACATAATTTAACACTTTCAGGTATCTTGATGAGTGTGATTAGACTGGTAGGGATTCAAAAGGAGAATGAAGATCATGAATTATTTTATATCACAAGAAAGTGAAACACAACTATGATAATTCCTCCAAACAGAGCATGAAAGTAATGAATTATGCTTATCCAACATAGGAATCAATCACATTAAGAGATGAACATGAATACGGAAAGCATAAAAAATTCAAGCATATGAAAAAATAAGAGGCAACACTGCTAAAACACATACCATAGGAATCCCACCAAAATAGTAGCAACTATTTCTATTAGTTCGTGCCAAAATGACTGAATAAACTAGTGTTCAAAGATCAATTACACAACATCCAACCCTTTCAATGACAAAGGAAATGAAAGGTATAGACCAAAAAAAACTTCTCCCACTCTTAGGGCTCAAATCCATGATTTTTGGAGCTATTCCCCAAAGTCCTCAACTGGAATCCTAATGAATATGGAGGTCAACAATCTCATCCCTATCTTTGATGAAACTGATTCCCTTTACCCAAAATTACATATTTACTTAATGTATCTACCACTAGTAACTACAAAAAGACATAATTACATTTCATTTTTACATTTTGATCAGTAAAACTCATTGGAGTCCATCAATAAACTCAGAAAAAGTGAAAATTCTGAAGAAAACAATAGACTAGAAAAAGCACAACATCCTTGCAAAAGGTGCAGCTTGCCATGGGAAAAGCGCAACGTGGGCCTTCAGATTGATTTTTGATTGCCTTCTTAAAGTCCAAATTGAGCCCAAGAGAGCTCATTGGAAAGCCATTCCTATCTAGTTGTTAAAAATGTCCCCATGCACTGAAAATGATGGAGTGAAGCTCCTCAAAAATGAAATCTCTAAATACTAGTCAAAAACTGCAGCGTGAGGCTGAAAAAGGTGGCTAAAAGGTGTTTTTTAGGAGGTTTTTTGGGCTTTTCCACTAGTGAGAACCTCGGTTTTTGGAATGACAATATTCAAGATTTTATGTAGAGACTATTCTCTATCCAACCATGTAGATTTTTCCTCATCTAGAGGCCTCCATAAAAGTGTGGCGTGGCCCACGTGGTGCTTTTTGTAGGCTAAATGTGCGAAATGCTTGAAAATTTTGACCAAAATGCCAAAAAAAAAAAAATTCCCAAAAAACTTCAAACTTGTTGGATGAAATCATGATGATTATTCTGCACTACCAAAGAGGCATCAGGAAGCAAGTCAAGTTTATCCTTCTCTTTTTGGCTGATTTGTGTTTCCTTGACCTGATCCTACAACCGTTTTACCTTGACATTGCAATTTTTTGTTTTTGGTGTGATAGTGATCAGCCATATGCCTCAACATCAAATTTTACTTGTTATCCTCTTGAAGAAGCTTCTCCAGGTGTATGTTTACTCTGTCAAGCCAAACTTATATATTATTATTAATTTCCATGGCAATCCTCTCCACAAAGGTGATTTCTTATGCCTCATGTTATTTTTCCAGCTCCAATGCTCTTTTAAGGCCCTTTGCTTTTGGTATCTTATTTGTGATCTGAGCCTCATCCTCACCAAAAAAATTATGTCCCATTACTACTTTTCATTTGAAATCTTGGCTCTTTTCCTTCAATAATTCCATTTCCAAGAGTACTTTTTTTTCACTCAACTATTTGTTTTCTTGCTCAAGGAATGAGATGAAAAATTGTGTCCTTGCCAAATTATCTTGCATCTCTCTGGTTTTGGCATATTTCTCTTTGATGAAAAGGTTTAACCCTTTCATGTTAATCTTAGACCTCCAAGTCCACCAGGTAAAAATCCTTTTCTTCCTTATGGTGAAGGGTTTCTTTCTCTTGGACAACTGTCTCATGCTGCTTATGATATCCATGTTTTGCTAATGTAGAAGGTAAGGCCCCTTCAACCATTTGTGGAGAAAACACTTGCCTATGTCCTCTCTGGTAGGTTTTTATCTCTTCGTCATTTTTAGTCTTCTTCACTATAGCCCTGCTAGATAGCCTATTTTATTTTTGAGAAATTGATGCCGATGGTGGAATAGGTCTAGCAGGTTGATTTAGTGGTGTAGTGAGGAACTCTGCCTCAATGAAAGTCTCCCAAGAGATGTTCTATTTTTCGAGGTGATCAAGGAAAATGATTTTGATGAGTGAATGATGAAAGAGGTTATTCATTTGAAGCTCATACTCTCTATTCTACACTATGTAAGCCATCTTGTCAATTCTCCTGTACAAATAAAAAGGAAGGTTGAGCAATTTCACCCTAGTGAAATGCATGAGTAACCTAATGTGATAGTTGTACAACTTGGAGAATCTGCCCTCAAAAGTAAAATATTTCATGATGATTTTCATCACGGGAGAAAAAATATTAAGAAATTGACTAAAAGGAAATATTTTCTTGATGTTTCTTTGTAAGGTGCTTTGAGGTAAGGTTCATACAATTGGGCATCCAAATATTGAGTTTTGAACCACTTGTCACCTCCATTAGGTATCCCCATTGCTACGCCAATGACGTTTGTAGAAATGGTGAATGCCACCCCTGCAATCATCACTTGGTATTTTTGTAGTTTGTGATGAAGATCCAGGTCAAATTAGGATGGATCTAGACTCTTTGGACCATCTCACAAAACTCAAAATAACCTACATGGTGGAAAAATTTGACTGCTAAAGGTGATGACATCAATTCCCTAGTGTCTGATGGCTCTAGCCTCAATATTCTCCCTCCTTTATTGTAGGTTTTCTTCTCTTCTTCTATGGTGTTTCTCTCATCCTCCATAACGTTTCTCTCTTCTTCCATGATGTTTAGTTTTGCTTAGAAACCCTAGGAGAGAAGGGGAAGAAAAATGGAGTGGAATTATAGGGTTAGCAAGTTGGGATAAGTGAGGGAAAATTTAGGGAAAGTTATATGGGAGTTAGGACGCTTAGGGAAGTGATAAGAAGTTTAAATGATAAGGGGGATGGGGTAGGGAATTAAATTAGACGGATGAATTCTATCTACCTAGAAAAGCACAATGTAGGAGTAGGCTTTTAGGGAAGATGAGTTAGGAATGGGGAATGAAGGGATGTGAGGGTAGTGGGGAGTGAATTAGAGTGTGAGGGAGGTAAATCGATCTATGGAGGTACAAATTAACTTTGCGAATCTGAAAGCTAGGGTTTAGTCAAAAAAACATAACATGGAAGTCATGGAGAGGTTTTCACCATAAAATTATGACCATGAGCTGAAAGGAGGGGATTGGAAGGTGTAACTTACTTGCGCATGGATGAAGAAACCCTTAATTGTTGTTTATAATATTTGGAAGAAATATTTGAGGTTGTGTCTCCTACACTACAAAAAGTGCAGCGAGCTTGAGAAAGGCTTAGTGAGCCCTGCAAAAAGCGCATCGTGCTTGAGAAAAGTGCAGCGTACTCACTGGAAAAAGTGCAACCCCTATGGAAAAAGCACAGAAATGGACCTAGAACTCGGTTTTTTAAGGAAAAGAAATGGTTTTTTGCTTGGGAAAATTTGAGAGCTTGATGTTGAATAGTGAAAATGAATGACTTTTGGTCTTTTAAGGCCTTTTATACTTGGAGAAATATCATTAAATGGACATGTACCCACATTTCCTTTTTTCAAAATCAACCTTACATTACTTTTTACCTTAACCTTTGAACTTTATCTTTTGATGGCTTAGGAACACTGTATTTCTTTTTGGAACCTTGACCATTTGCTGATGGAACTTTGAGTATTTCCAGCTACTTGGAACTATGAAGTACTTACTACAAATTAGGAACATAAAATTACATTTTTCTTTGAAATCAAATTTTCTGATGACATTTCTTTATTGTCACTCCTTCACTTGCTCAAATTTATGCATGAAATGATGATTTGATGATCTTGGAACCCTAATACCGAATGGAGGCTCTAGAATGAATGAAACCATGATGAAAATGAATGTAATGATGATTACAAATCATGAATGATGGTACACCCAGCTAAGAGGTGAAATGAGCCAGCAAGTTGTAAAATTTTGAAAAGAGTGAAATCAAACCTAGATCTACATCTAGTGACCCAAGCTTTTCATGATGACCTAATGGAATGGACTATTTTTTTTACATGAGATGATAACAAGACATGATAACAGTCTATTTGATCATTGGTGGCAGGATGAAAAAAATGGCACTAAAAACTAATGTGCTCTAATACCACTTGATAACAAAAAAAATCTATGTTTATCAATCATTACCTCCAAACCCTGCGCAACAATGAAACCTCGTCTCTGAAAACCCAAAATATTTCTATGTTGGTAGTCAACTCAATTTCGTGACATTAGGTCGGGATTATCTTATTTGGTCGGGGTTGACCTTTCTCCATTTCCATTCAGATAGGCAACTGGTCCAAGGCTCGACCAACTAACTAGGTCTCATCTGAGTTGGGGGTCAGGTCGTTCGACTCCTCCGCGAACTCTACTATAGATTGTCCCTAACCGTGTAGACTTCGACTAGTTTCTTGTTCTCACTGCATGTAATGAACCTTTGTCATTTGTGCATGGCTCTCCTGTGGCAACTCCTTTCTTATTGTGACTACATGTAACAAGCTTTTTTATTTGCACATGGCTCTCACACATATACCCAATCCTTATTTCCATGGTGGTCTTGGATTTCCGTTGAATATAAATCATTTCATAAGCTGAATGCATGGTCATCGACTTGGCCCTGCAAAAAATACTCTTCAAATGTCCCACAAATACAGGGGTTAGGAAAAACTATAGGCATAAAAAAAGAAATGTAACCGAATACCAAAGAAACCACACACTAAATTTGTATTTGAAAAAAACGAGCGTACATGGTGCAGCCTCTGAGAGCCTGACCACCATCATATTGCGCCCTTCTATCCGCTTGGTTTTTACATTACATTGGGTGTTATTCTTTGACACTCTCTCACATGGCCTATAAATAGAAAAAAATCCTAAAGAAAGAGGAATATCTTCCTTTCCCATCGCATGTCTGCTAGAGGCTTCAAATTAATTAAAATTTACATAAAGAACTAGAAAATTGTGTCCTCCTCGACGACTGCTACAAGGCTCTTTCTGGAGCATCCTAAAACTGATTTGAGTTTGGGGTGGTTCGATGGTCTTTCATCAATATTAAAAATTTCCATGCATGGAGTTGTGAATAGTAAAGAGATAAGACAATGTTTGTTTGCATATGGCAACATTCTGAACTTAGTTATGATAGTGACGCCTCTCCCTTTTTGGAAAAGTAGAGGAGATAAGAAAAAAATTAACACACAAAACACACAATTTGTTTCTCTTTTATTGTTCACACAAACTTGATTGATTACGATGACCCAGTGAGGGGAATTTATACTTTTCAAACTAGCGACTTGTCTAAAATAACTTGGCATGCAACTGCACACTAAATTCAACTATGACTTAACTCGACTTGACTCAACACTTAGTTAACTGGCTCTCTAATTTTAGCCAACTTCTTCATGCAGGAGTAATTATTTTATTTTAACTATCCCTCTTAATTACGACCACTAAACTAAGACATTACTCATGAAAACTCAAATATTCTTTTTGGTCCATGTCTCAGCTAGGCTTACAACACCCAATTTCTTTTTTGAAACTCAAACACATATTTTTCTAATGACTTATTAAATATATCAGCCAATTGATCACTCGATTTACAAGGCTTCAAGTGAACTTCTCCATTTCTCACGAGCTCTCTAATAATGTGATATATAGTGTCAATATGATTTCTCTTTTTATGAAACACACTATTCTTGGATAGTGAAATCGTTGAGGTGTTGTCAGAATATATTATTGTTGATCCTTATTATTTCTGCTTGAGTCCATCCAATACTCTTCTTAAGCACACTGCTTGACATGATACTGATGTTTCTTCTACATATTCTTTTCCTACTAACGAAAGTGTCACAATAGCCTATTTCTTAGATTCCAATGAATTCACACCTGAACCAAGATGGAACACAAAACTAGAAGTGTTCTTCTATCATCCAAACTATCTGCAAAATCTCTATCTATATATCCAATCAAATCCTTCTTCTCTATAATTTCATACATTATTCCACAATCTCTAGTTCCTATTATGTATCTAATAATTCTTTTTCTTGTACTCCAATATGTGTCTTTTGGATTCTCCAAAAATATAGAAATGAAACTCACTCCTTTGCGCTATATCCGGTCTTGTAGTTATGATATTCATGAGGCTTGCAACCAATATTTTGAATAGAGTTGGATTGACATATGATCCTTCATCCTCGTTACTTAAGTTTGTACCTATTGAAATTGGTGTAGGGAAAATTTTGCAATTATCCATCCTCAGTCATTTCAGCAAATCTCTAACATATTTGTTTTTGACAATAAAAATTTCTTTTTCGGATTGCTCAACTTCTATCCCAAGAAAATATTTCATGAGACCAAAATTTGTGATCTCAAATTATTTCATCATGACTGCTTTAAATTTATCTAACTCAAGATCACCATTATAAATCATGTCATCAAAATCTATCCATGCTCATTTACCTTTGTGTAATAGGTAGGCTAACTATTGTTTCTCCAAACATTAGAGATTTTTTGAGGTCTAAAATGGGCCACCTAAGAAAAATGTACAACCAAAATAAAATTTATAAGAACCAATAGGACTCAATATGGTGATGTAAACCATGGGGGATTATTCACCATTTTTGAGGCATAAAAGTAAAAATATTAAAAATTATAAAATAATAAAACTATTTTTTCAACTTGTATTTTCAACTTATCTCCCTAAGTGTTTACTCAAATTTCAAGCGGGATTACTCATTGGATTCAAAATTTAATTCCTCATCCCAGGAGTACCAATGTTGCATACTTTCGATGGACCCTACTAAACGAAAAATGAGAAATACATGAACAAACATGATTGCAATAACGATTTTAATGTATTTCTCATTTTTCATATAGAAAATTCCATCGAAAGTATGCAACATGGGTAATCCTTGGATGATGAATCAAATTATGCATCCGATGAGTGTTCCATTTAGAAATTTGAGTAAACCCGTAGGAAGATAAGTTGAAAATACGAGTTGAAAAGGTAGTTTTTTATTGTTTCCCTCTAAAATTTGATGATGTAATCAAATCTTATTTTATTATTACGACTATCATTTTATAATTTCCTTAGGAGGCCCGTTTTAGACCTCAAAATTCTGCTAATGATCCATTCTTGATCATGTAGTTGTTGATTATGTTATACCAATATCTAGGTGGTTTCTTGAGTCCATACAACACTTTCTTAAAACCTGTAAACTTTATTTTAAAACTTCATAACCTCGAGGATGCTGGACATAATTTTCTTCGTCTAGAATTCCATCCAAGAAGGTTGATTTCACATCCATCTGGTATAATTTCCACTTGTTCTGAGTTGTAGTGGTTAGAACTTCCCTTACAATATCCAATCTGGCTACTAGAGAAAATGTTTCTCCTAATTCTATTCTTGATTCCTATGAAGACCCTTTTCCTACAAGTCTTACTTTAAATATGTCAATTTCACCTTTCTCATTCAATTTCTCTTGTACACCTATTTTACACCAGTGATATTTTTATCCTTTGGAAAATCAACCAAATCCCATGTATCACTCGTTTCAATAGTTTCAATTTCTTCATCCATGGCTTGGAACCAATTTTCATCTCTAATTGCTTCTTCAAACAAAGAAGTTTGGAATGAAAAAAATGCAAAATTTTAACTAACATCCAAATCATCATAAATAAGTTTCAAAGTTCTCATCTTTCTCTTTCCATTGCTTGATTCGTCACGTGATTGGTTTTTGGGAGAATTATGGTCTATTGATCTGCTTGAAGATCCATGTTGCTCAAAAAACTTTAGAGTCATTGTTGTAGTCCATCCTTGTGTTTCTTTCTACTCCTTCTCTACTACATAATCTTCTTCCATCAATGGTGGTTTTTCATCAACTATTTTTTCTATAGTCCCATTCCATGGCTCTTTTTCATTGAATAAAACATATATCATTAATATGGTATTCTTAGTGATAGGGTTATACAATTTGTAATCTTTTGATTGCTCACTATAGTCAGTAAATATGAATTTTTCACATTAATCATGCAATTAATCTCTTATCTCTTTAGGAACATGTGCATAATTTACATATCCAAGCACTCTCAAGTGAGTTACATTGTAATACATACCTATCCATGCTTCTTTTGGTACTCTGTTCATCACACTCTTTGTAGGGAAAATATTTCTCACATAAATACTACATGCAACTGCTTCTTCCCAATACTCATTAGACAAGTTTCTTAATTTCAACATGATCATTGCCATATTCATAATGGTTATTTTATTTCTCTTTGCTACACCATTCTCTTGTGATGTGTAACTGGGTGTAAACTATCTTCTGATTCCATGTTGTTTACAAAAATCATGGAAAACCTTCGAATCATATTCTCGACTATGATCTGACCTCAATATCATGATATGATGATCACTTTGGTTATCTACTAAGTCTTTGAATTATTTGAACTTTGGAAAATTTTTAGAATTCTACTTCAAGAAGTAAACCCAATTCTTTCTACTATAATCATCAATGAAAGTGAGTAAGTAGCAACTTACACCAATCGACTGTTTCCTCATAGGTCCACACAAGTCCGCATGTATGAGCTCAAGTAGATTTTTTTCTTTGTGTGCAAATCCTTTCATATCACAGTCTTGCTTTCCCAAGAGGGAACACTCACAAGAAAAAGTAGGTTCTTTGATGGGGGGTAATCCTCTCACCGTTTTTTTATGCTGCAACAGTCATAAATCAGAAAAATGCAAGTGTCCAACTGGAAAGTTGCATAATCAATAATCATTAGAACATGTAACTGTAAATGAAATGACCTGGTCAATGTAATTCATAATTACATGAAAGAGTATGTACCTTGTTATCTACACCTTTGCTATCATTTGCTTACTTTGGGGGTGTGTCATATATAGCAAACTATTTTACTTGAAAGATAACTTAGTATCATTTCTATGTCAATCGACCAACACTTATCAAATTATGTTTGAGACGAGGGACATAATATACCTTTGATATTTTCTTTCATTCCCCTTGCTTGATCATAATGTTTACCACTCCTTTCCCATCTACATTGTAGTCTTGTCAGTCCCAAAATTTACCTTTGTCTTCACAGATTGATCCAATTTGCAACCAAATTCTTGTTTCCTGAAATGTCGATACTGCAACCACTATCTAATAGGCACACATTATCATAAGTTCTATGCATGGTATGGAAAGCTAGGAACATGGAGTTATTTTCCCTCTCATGACATTAGCTCTCTGGTTTCCTTGATCAAGCATCTTCTTCCTACAATCATGTGCATAGTGACCAAATTTATTGCAATAATAACATCTCACCTTTGATTTGCCAATTCCTTGATTATTGTTGAAGCTTCTACTATTGTTTCCACTTTCATATTCATGCTCTTCTTAGCCATCTCTCTCGCCACCATGTCTTCTACCTCGTCCTTTCACTTCTGCCTGAACCTCTGTCTATTGAAATAGAAACCTGTATTTTGAAATATGTTTCTAAAGCATAATCCTTATTTATAACTATCCTTGCGTCATGGGATAGAAGTGATCCCATCAACTCATTAACTATCAATGATGTCAAATCCTTGGCTTCTCCTATGGTTGCTACCACAACATCAAATTTAGTAGACAAAGATCTGAGGACATTCTGAACCAATTTTTTATCTTTGATATCTTCAGCATAAATTTTTAACTGGTTTACGACATTTATGACCCAATTCATGAATGAATTGATATCCTTTGTCTCTTTAATATGAATACTTTTAAAATCTCTCCTAGTATTCCGCAACTTAACAATATTGACTTTGGCCATACCTTTATAGCTTGTCACCAAGGTCTCCCGTGATGTCTTTGCTAATCTTCTAGAACATGATCTTTATTTTCTATTTTTTATACGAACTTCGTCAATGCTATTTTTGATGTGATGGAAGAGTGTTATGTTGTAACTTTTAATATGGAGTTCATCAATGCTATTTTTGAATGGTGGAGGAGCGTTGTGCCACCAAAAGATAAGGATTCGTAAGTTTTCCAACTTCAACATGGGTTGTTACAGAGCAGTGACGTGTTTCTCAACTTTCTTTAATTAGGCAACAAATTTTCCATACCTTAACTATTTGACAATTTTTCTACTTGAAAAATTCACCGATCTTCTTCACTTTGCCCTCTTCTTCACTTTCTCTTCTTTGGCTCTTCTCGCTCCATGGATCTTATGATTCTTCATTGGATATGATACCAATTTTTTGGAAAGGAAATAGAGATCAAACACAAATTTAACAGAAAAAACACATGAGTTGTGACTCTTTTATTGATCACACAAACTTGATTGATTGCAATGAACCCAGTGAAGGGTATTTACAATTTTCCAACTAGTGAATCACCTAAAATAACTTGACATGCAATCACACACTAAATTTGACTATGACTTGACTTGACCTGACTCAACACTTAATTAACTGAGTCCCTAATTTTAGCCAACTTCTTCATGCATGAGTAATTAGCTTAATTTATTATCCATAAGTATACCACTTATTACATCAACTACCTTGCTACTTGCACAAAATTCTTGTACAAATATATATGTTCAAGAGAATCCATGACAATACAAACCATCATATTGGATCCAAATATTTTTTCACTCTCCATAACATGCATACCTTTAGATGTAATCAATGGACTATACACATATCATATGATCAAGGAAACCCTTAGCACGATTGTAGATTCTCTATACCTACTTATGTGTTTTTTCAGGCCCACCTCTCTGTCATCGTTTACATTGACGAACGTTGGGATTATTATCACCGGAGTTGTTTATTACTGGTAAAATTTCATAGCCAAAAGCCTGTGCCCGTTAACCTTAATATATGTCCTTAGTTCTCAAGCTGTGTAGTGTACAGGTCGAGGCATGGAATTAGCCAGTGACAATGCCTCTGTATAATGCATCTATGGGAACAGTCCAAATGCTAAGCAAGTTGTTTTTGGGGTTTTATATCAACAAATTTGTACTTAGCGTTACCGTGTGGGAATTGATTTTCCCATTTTATATCTTCAACAAAGGGATAACATGGCTTAAACCTCAAAGAATTTGTATTTGCATCCAAGAGTAAGATATATGAGAGTTATAACCCGCCTTAAACTACAACAAAATTGTATTTACAGTTTACAACAAGAAATATGATACCTTAAAAAATAGTTTATATAATTTATTTTATTTTATTTTCTATGAGATGTTTTCATTATTAAATAAAGAAATTTAAGGAAATAAAAAGAAAAATAAATTTATTTTAATATATAAATTACACACACACACACAGATATATATATATATATATATATATATATATGAAAATTACCACTCCTAGAATATGAAGGGATTGGTTTTGCATATAACCTGTGATTGGGACGCATTAAAATTCATGAGAGTAATGAAAAACTTCATAAATTTAAGGGTTTGTGATTTTCTTTGTGATTTTTAATAAAAAAGTATAGTCCATATACCATATTCATATATAATATATAAATAATGGTTGTGATTTATTTAAATATTATTATGTTTTAAATAATTTAAATAATTATCTATTATTAATTACAAAGTGTTAAACGATTATATATAAATTTTAAAATTTTAATTATAAATTTGTGATAATATATAATATTTTTTTAATATTATTATTTCTATTAAAAATATTAGATTAGAATGTAATATGATAAATATTTATATTTATAATACATAAGTTTATTTAGTGAAAGTTAATATATTTTAGAAAATGTGTAGTCAATAATAATAATAATTTATTTTTAAGGTGATAGCTAAGTTACCTACAAAATTATATTTAGAAGTTTACATGATCTTATTGAGATCTCATTCTTTGTAAAACAAGGGACATACCTCTACATATCATTGTTTTTTTAGAAATTTTTATGCTTAAATACACATTATTATCCATTGTTTTCCAAAATCTTACGAACCTTACTCTTACCAAATTTGTTGCACATTAGGTAGTTGCCAAAAATGATTACACAATCTCAAAATGAGAGGGAGGTCCCCCCAAAAAAAGAGCACAAGACCAAAGAACCATTAATATTAGTACACAAAAAAGATCCATTATGAATCTCGCGAATTTACCAATGTAGGATTCTCCAAGGCACTTGTAAACACAAGCTTGGGGTGGTCAAAAACTCTATAGATGGGAGAGCCACCTATGCCTCCCACAAAAATAACATTCTCAGAAAAATAAAAAAGCCCCAGAAATTCACGAAAATACAACTGACCATAGTCCCAAACAAAAGATAAAGAATTAGAAACCCATGATCCACAAGGAATAAAAACACAATACCAATAGTTTCCCTCCCCTGGGATGAAATCCAAACTACCAAATGTAGTAAGGATTACTGAGAAGTCAAATTGTATGAAATTCCTTTCCAAGGCCAATTTGTCGAAACAAAAACCAATATAAGGGTATCCAACATTAAAGGATACCCCCAATGCACCATGAAATCTAAAAAGTTGAATAAAGCGAGAAGGGGGGGGGGGGATTCTCAATTAAACCAACATAAGTCAAGAACTTGAAAAAAAAAAAGCCAATCCAAGAAGATATTTTGAGTTATCTCATAAGAAAACTAAGTGAGGAGGTGGGATCGAGTTACCCCCTAAAAAAACTAAGTGAGGAGGTGGGATCGACTGCAAGTATGATATACAAATATAAACACCTAACCATGCCCCTTTCACACCTAATTGTTGATGAGAGTTTAGGGTTTCCAAAATACCAGGGTACCAGATTTCATACTCCTACTCTTGCCCGCTATAGAATTTCTTGAGAGAACTATCTTCTGACAATTTCTACTTTTAGAGTTATCGAACACGAGATGTATGGAGCCGCAATAAGGTCAACCCTGCCACCCCTTCCTCTAGCATTAACAACAAATGAAAGGTAAAAAACACCAAACTTATCACTGCTCCTACCATTCTATAAGGTTGCATGTCACACAAATATTGCATGGGGGGAGGGGGTTGCCACTAAACCCCCCTCTTTATGAGCCTTGGGAGTAGGTGTGGTGTCTAGTGCCCCCTTCCCATGATAATTAATTGTAAATATTGAAATATTTAAAAAAAAATCTAAAATTTATTCAAATAAATTATAAATATTATGTAATTATTATTTGGTAATAATTGAATTATGAGTTTTTTACTTCTAGAAAATTTAGAAATTAAAAAGTAGTTAAATTTGTTTTAAATTAACCATCCTAGATCCCTGTGAACTCCAGATCTATCAAGTGCAGAGAGGGATCAAATCTTTCTTATCTCAAAGAAAAACTTAAAGAAAGGTTTTCACCTCCAAATATTTTATCCCTCTTTAAGCTTGATATATCTGAAGTTAAGATGGATCTAGGTCGGTGTAATTATTAAAAAAATTGTTTAATTTTTGTTTTTATGTAATTTCACTAAGTAATAAAATTAAATTAAAAAAAATATACATATTTATAAAATATTTTTCATCTAGGTGAAAATGCGAAGTTCGGTTACACTTTCTGCAAGCGAAAACAATTTTTCTGTTTAGAATTTCATTTTGTGATAAAAATAAAAGTTGTCAGAAATTTTGTTAGCTTTCTATTACTTATTTTTTGGAATTTTTTTATACACATTTGATATGTCAACTTAGCGTTTCTTTGAGTGTGTGTTTTTTAACAATCAAAGGATTCATAAGAAGTCTTGTTAATACCCAATGTTGTATTCTTTGAAAATTTGTGTTTTTGAGAAACAAAATGTGTTACAACAATCTAAACAAAGTCTACTTCAGTTTTGTCATATTTACAAAGCCAACGGATGCATATCATAATTACTAGAATTTTTTAAACTTGCCCAATATGAAAAAACTGCATATTTTGAATATGTTTCGTGACGCAAGAAATTTCTTAACATATAAGTTATAAACTAAAAATCTAAAAGCTACCCATTAGAGATGACGGACCAATGTAATGCACCATAATTTTTTTCATTTTTTTTACAATGTATTTTGGAAGATACAGAATTATGATTTCACTGAATCATAATGACCTTCAGAAATCGTTTGCACCTGTTTTATTACAAAATTAATTAAAATTAGTAAATCTTTATGAAATTCCATCATAGTTATATTTCTTGAAAGTAGATTCAATTCTGAAAATGCTTGTCTTAGTTCCGATAGTTAATTCAGAATGTTTCATGGAGTTTAATCAGTCGAAATTTTTAGATACATATTAAGAGCTTGGTTCTGTGTAATTTCTGACGCGTTAGTTCAGCCGAAATCCTAAAAAAAGTTCTACCGAATTGCTTTTTGCGCTGACAGCCCATCAAGTCTAACGACATAAAAGTTCAGCCAAACTTTTACCTAATTTTTTGTCGGCTGGAAAATACCATGGAGCCCTTCGAAAAAAACATTTCGCAGAAATATAAATTGCCACAAAATCATTCATTATTTTTGCATATTTTCGCACATTTGGTCTGGTTTTGCAAATAATTCTTTTGGGTTTAAGGAATTTTCTTGGAGGTACATTCAAAGAACATTTTTGCAAAAAAATGTTTTGGTTTTAAGGACTTTTCTTGGAGCAACATTCAAAAGACATTTCTTGGAGCTATGTGATACATTTTTTGGATGTTTTTTGGGCTTCATTGTTTTTGAAAGTATGGATTTGGGCTTAATTTTTATTGTTTTTGAAGGCATGGATTTGAGCTTAATTTCGAAAGGACTCTTTTTAGGATTAATATTCAAAGGACATTTTTTGGAAGTATTTTTTAAAGTGATATTTTTTTAGAGGCTTTTTTGAAGTATTTTTTAAAGTGACATTTTTTAAGAAGTTGGAATTAATTTTTAATGGACATTTTTTGGAGGCATTTTTTGAAGTGACTTTTTTTTAGAGTACATGTTTTGGGTTGAAGTAAATCTTTTATATTGATTTTTTTAAATGAGTTGTTGTTTAACTTTTTAAATGAAATTTTTTTGTAGGACTTGGAAGGAAATATTTTGAGCTTCATTTCATTTTTATAAGACATTATTTTCTTGGATTTTTTGAAGTAAGTGTTTTGGATTGAAGTATGTAGTTTTTGCAAAATATTTAAAATGATTTTTTTTAAAATTAAATCTTTTGTGATATTTTTTTTAATTGAGTTTTTTTCTAAATTTTTGAAGGAATTTTTTGGAACTTCATACTCTATTATCATGGGAAATCGAAGGAATTTTACGAGAAAATATGATCTAAAAAGAGACCCTGAGGAACGTAGAGAAGATATGAGACAATCTCGCAAAAGAAAGATAGAGGCACTCTCAAATATTGAAGGGGAAAATCAACTTCAACTATGAGTTGAAGCAGGTATGTAAATGTAAATATTATATGTTTGATATATTTAAAATTTTCCTAGTGTAAAATGTGAAGCTTAATTTTTATTTGATGAACTAATTTGAAAAATATTTTGCAATGTAAATAGACAAAGATATTTCTCAAAACATTGATGATGAGATACAAAATTTTGAAAGAGAAAGTGAAAGAGATATTGAACCAATGATTGAAGATGTTGAAAATGTTGAAAGAAATTAAAGTGAAGAAATTGAATGACAAGGTATGTATATATATATATATATATATATATATATATATATATATATATATATATATATATATATATATATATGTTGAACACATGCACATATTATTGAAATTATACATATATTTATTAATTTAGTTATTTATTGAATATATGTAAACTTATTATGTACTATTTTTTCGAATATGTACAGATGAAATCAGTGTCGATGATGAGATGTTAGAAAATGTTGACACTCACACATATGGAGATAAAAAACTTGACCATGTTATACGATATCGTGTTAACTGCATTTTTGAAAAGTATTTCTTAAATGAGCGGGTGACAGTTCAAGCTCACATGTTGAAAGGTCTCCTATCGTTAAGGAAAATAAAAGAAGCTACGACACTACTGGGCATTCGAAAATCAACCAAAGATTAAAAAATGAAGGAAAATGTGATACAAAATATAAGTAGTACTATAAATTCAATTAAGAGATCTAGAGATAAAAATGTTTCAATTGTACGTAGAGGAATACATATGGCAATGGTTTCATCAAGTACTAAAGAGAATCATTTGGTAACATCTATGGCACGAGCATTAGGAACCTCGCGAAAAAATTTGCACAAACATCGGAAATTTCGGCTGCAAGTAGATGTAAATGATGAACTCGCTTGTTGGAGAGCTATTTGTAGGCAACCATACAAAGATAGACTTGGAGAAAATGTTAAAAAAATAATATATGAATATTGGAAGAACAATTCACGTGTTTCACCAACTGCAAGACATGTGATGTGAAGAAGAATAGCACGAAATCAGTACGAAGAACATGAAAAACATCTCTTGGAAACCACTCAGATAGAGTTATTCAACAAGTTCAAAGAAGAGAATCGTCAAATTCATGTTTCACTCAGTGCTTTTGTTCAACAAAAACCATGGTATGTAAAACCTATTACCGTACGCGACACTTGTTGTTGCCGTTATCATGTGGAATTTGAGTTATATTATGACACATTCCTTGATTTCGGTAGAACATTATGGAAGGATTCACCTTCTCCTTCCACTATCTATGATTTCATATCTCAAATTCCATGTGAAAGAGAAAGCGATGAACTATTTTACAAAAAGAAATGTGTTGGTGGTAAAAAATGCGATGATTGTGGAAATTTGACTAAATTTCAAAACAAATATCATACTGATATAAATGATCAATCATTTTCCAACATGAAAGTGAAATGGAAGAGATATGAATATATCCATACATCGATTCAAGGTGAAAATAGTGTTAAAAGAATTGAATTACGAGAAGAAGAAATTTTTGTGATAGACTTTTTGAGAAAGTTTGAGGCAGAAATTTACAAATACACCAAGCATTCCCATAGAGCTCGATGGAAAGACTTGCAATTCAAAAAATCTCGTGAAGTTTTTCCACTAGGGACCATTTTTTCAGTGATTGATTTTGCAGAAAACTACACATTTGTTCCACAAAAAGAAATTCAGAGTGAATACTATCATTCTGACCAAGTCTCCATGCTCGTCCATATTCTATATAGACATGTTGAACAAAACGTCGATCATATAGAAAGCACCAATGAAAATCGACATGTTATTAAAGAATATCACTTTTATATCAGTGATGATCATACACATGATACATATTTTTTACAACACTATTTTGGAAAGATTTATGACTCCTTGAAAAGTCGTGGAATAACATTCAATGAACATTGGATATGGTTAGATCGATGTGCAGGTCAATTCAAATCTACACGATCATTCTTTTGGTTGTGTTGTCTTCATAAGAAAACCTGCATTAAACATTGTTGGAATTTCTTCGAGACTGGTCATGGAAAAGGAGAACATGATGGTTGAGGGGCATGCATAAAACAAGCACTTTGAAGATATCAAATGAATCCCTCTGAAAATCGACTTGTAGATGCTAAAGAAGTTGTTCAATGGTGCATCACTGCTCTAAGCCATGACACTAACTGATCAAGGGAAGTGCGAAGGTACATTCAATTTAATTTTTATTGGATATCTAATTTTAAACAATGTACATTTATCACGAATTGATTTTCTCTGGTTGATTATCTTTGATTTTATTTTGATATCATATTTACATTCTTCTTTGAATTTTCCGTATAATTTTTTTTTTGGCATATTGGGATTGAAGAAGTAGATCGATCAATTGGAAATGACGTTGAAACAATAAAAGGGACTCAAAAATTGCATTCAACTAAAAAATTTCTCCAGAAATGTGTTTTCATTGGATAAAATAAAATATTTTTGTTTTTGTCATGTTTGCATAGACAACACAGAATCCAATGATGTTTGTCAAATCAAAATGTATGTAAAAGATTGGAAACATACAGAGCTAAATACAAAGGGAAAAATGTTCGTTGCAATGTTTGAATAAATGCAATCAGAGGAGAGTACAATATCGTCCGATGGTTATCGAGTTTCTAATATTGTTAGAGAAGGTAACATTTGAATTTCTTTCAAATGATAAAGATCTAGAAATAAATATCAATACATTTAAGTTTGTTAATTTTGTTTTATTGTGCAGAAGATGTTTTTGTTGTAATTGCACCTATTGACAATGATGAAAATGTGAAGTATTATTTGATGTATTTCACTGAACGAAAAATGAAATTATTAGAAAACTATAATGATCATGGGTTTCTATATGAAAGAGGATCTATTATACTGAAAGGTTATTTTTTTAGACAAACTAATCAAACTGGGGATTTTGTTTACTTTGAAGACTATGAACCTGATGTCATAAGTTGTCAATATAGTCACTTGGTGTGTGCAACACGCATAAATTTGATAGAGGTTCAATCAAAGAAAAAAATGAAAATTAAAAATGGAAAATGTCAAAATCTAATCATGAACGGATCATTGAAGATGGTATTCCATTGGAATTTTTTTGATTGAACTGCTCAAAAATTTATTCTCTTTGGATTATGTTTTAGAACTTCTAGAACTCAACTAAAAATTGAGCTGCCTTGTTATGTTATCTATGCAAGTGTTTTTACATTTACAAATTGTTTTGGTACATGCACACTAGGATCAACTGAAAGTAGCTTTTCTGTAAATGCATTGATGAAAAATTTTGCATGTATTGGATATATATATATATATATTCTAGAATGCAATGAAATATTCAAGTAGTTAAATACTATATGTGAATTGATGAAAAATGTTGCACGTATTGGATATATACACAGACTGAAAGTGACCAGTTTTTCTCGTGGGATTTTCTGGTAAAAAGTATGGAATGTAAATAAATCATCCACAATATAGTTTTGTATGAATATTCCTTTCAGACAAGAGACTCAGAGCACTTCTCTGACTTTTGGTGGGATTTGACCCACATCTCTATTCTTGATACAAAATCTAGTACAAAATTTGTCTGTCCAATGGCCGGATATGTTCTAGGAAATTAACTAAAATTAACTTTTATATGTGCATTGATGAAATTTTTTGCACGTGTTGGATATATATATGTTCTAGAATGAAATTAATTGTTCAAGTAGTTTTCCTATGTGCATTGATGAAAAATGTTTCACGTAATATATATGTTCTCGAATACAATTAACGGGAAGTAGCTAAATTCTATAGCAAATGATAAAAAGTAGCTTAATTCTAATTCATATTTGATTAAAAATGTTGAAGTACTAGATATATATGTTCTAGAAAGAAATCAACTATTCAAATAGCTTTTCTATGTGGATTCATGAAAAATGTTGTACGGATATATATGTTCTAGAATGGAATTAACTAAAAGTAGCTTTTCTATACATGTGCATTGATGAAAAATAATGGACATATATGTACATTATAAATTTCATTTTAAAATTTTTATGATTGTTTTCAACACATATAACAAGACCTGGAACCTAATGATTGTTTATATATATATATATATACATACATCAATATGTATTGTACTTCACAACATTACTTCACATGCAATGCCAATTGTAGTTAAACTATCCAATAAAAACATTTAACATTATATCACATGCCAAATGTAGATCAACCATTCAAAACTTAAAAGTTTAATTTAACAAAAAATTATAGATCACAACATTACATCTCATGCCAATTGTAGTTCAACTATCCAATAAAAAAATTTAACATTATATCACATGCCAAATGTAGATCAACCATCCAAAACTTAAGTTTTAATTTAACAAAAAATTATAGATCACATCATTACTAGTAGTTCAACTATTCAAATGTAGTTCACATAAAATATGTCCAAAATTTGTAGATCTCACAAGTATCAAGTATCAAGTTATATATATATATATATATATATATATATATATATATATATATATATATATATATATATATATATATATATATATATATATATATATATATATATATATATATATATGACTGTGCATCTATATAATATATAAAAAAGTAAATTTAAGACTAGAAATCTTGAAATCAAATCTACATATCATGTCCATCAAATACAGATGGATGTACTGTCTTTCCTAGCAGAGTCTCAATCCACTCGCTATCTTGCAAAGCATGGGGAACCTATAGACAATGCACATACAAACATTAAAATTTGATGTTTTAAAATTGAGTGAGAATATATAGAACTTCATGTAAAAAACAAATATAAAAAAAAAATCATGCAATACCTCATGAGGTTCCCTCTCCATCTGTTACTCGCCTGCTACAACTTCCCCATGTGAACATCTCCAACAATAAACTGTACAATATATATATATATATATATATATATATATATATATATATATATATATATATATATATATATATATATATATATATTTATTTATTTATTTATTTATTTATTTTCAACAATATTAAAAAAAAAGTAAACAACTTGTTCAAATGGTTGAAATGTTGTGGATGTTCCTATCTCCATTGCTAGAGTCCGTGGGAAAAAAAATCCTCTACAGAAACCTAAAATTAAAAAATTTAATTATAAAATAACTCAAGATCAAGATCTTAGTTTATAATAAAACTTTTAAAGTTAGATTTATAAATTATAAATTAAAAACATATATATTTAAAAGTGAAAAATTGAATACTTTTGCAGGTGGATTTGGCACATCTCCTAACAGAGGCTCCAAAAGAAAATCTCCAAAAACCTAAAATTCAAAAAATTTAAAATAACTCAAGATATAGATATATCTCATTTTTTAATGGAACTTTTTGAGGTGGAATATATATAACTTAAAAACATATAAATTTTAAAAGTGAAAAATTGTCCATAATTGTTGTGAACCTGGCACATCTCCTAAGGATGTAGAAGGTACCGCCGTACGAAAAACATTGTATGGAATCGAAATCTGTTAAAACATTTTATGATATATACATGAAAATGTACATGTGTGCACAATTATTTATTTTAAAAATATCAAGTTTAAAAAACACTAACATTTGCCAACATATCTTGATGGTGAGACCCATCCTGACTGTTTGAACATAAGGCTCTGAACATGATATTAACAATTTCTTCATTCATCAAGTGTGACAACTGGAAATGGTGTTAACATATGATAATACACTTATGTTAGATTAATTTACATACAAATAAATATATGTATATATGTGTGTGTGTGTGTGTGTATTTATTACGAATTGTATGTATGTGTTAAAATAATTGAATCCTAAACATTAACACATACCGTTCTGATGCCCTCTTCCTCATGAAAAATTAGGTCATGCCAACCATTGCGACAATTATTTGCATATGTTTTCAGATCTTCAACACTCGTGTTGTCAATCTCTTCATCTGTATAATACACAAAATTGGCACATGCATTCTCCCATGCTCTTTGTCGATTCATACAAACATCGACTCCACCCAATCCACTGTAAACATTATCGATGATGGCATGCCTTGCTTCTCGACTATTTTGAGAAGTGGCTTCCATCTCTGACCACAAATTTTTGACACGAATAGGTCGACTAACCAATGGTGGCTCAGGACGAGGAAACTGAGCATGACTCCTAGCGCCCCTACGGTCCTGCGATCGACCTTTCCCAGGAACAAAAAATTCGAAGGGAAGGTCATTGTAATTGGGTTTCATTTCCAAAAATAATTCTGCATAAAATAATTTTGCAAAATAAAGTGGAACCTCATCGTTTCATGGGGGTCTTCTATAAGCTGTAAGGTATCTATCATACAAATAGTGAGCTATATCAGGGTGCTTGAAATATTTTACCTTCAGCATCTTCCTTTCGGCCCTTCTTTAAAATTAAACATAGACTTTGCCATTTATGTTGTCACTCTTTCTTTAACAACCTCCTATTTATCGGGTCCCATCACTGTTTCATTTCTTTTTCTCACGACATCCACAAAAGTATCTCTGATTGGCCCAAGATTTTGGTACACATCTACTAGTTTTCCTAAAGAATGTGTAACTATTTCCAAGCTTTGTCGACTCTTAGCAGGTAGAGTCAAAGACACGAGATCTCTCTACATTTTTTCATGAAGTTGTTGACACATTTCTAAGGTGCATTGCTACATGTTTCTTTTCCATGGTATATTGGAAATGTCGGTCAGATATGCCGTGGTGGGTGGACAACCTTCTTCTTGAATGAAGCGTTCCACCCTACGTTTATTTCAACCAACATTTGGAGCATTTTCAGCGTCTGCATCAATATATAAAATTTTTTATATTCTAAAAAACACATGCAAACAAATTTGTAAAAATTGAATGAAAAAAATATTCAAATTGATAGCAACCTCGATGTGGTTGGATAGCATATTTCCCACCTTGAAACTGTTGCGAACCAGAATGACCCTGCTGAGAACCAACACCACCAGCCATTGATTGGCCTCTGGGGGAATAAATATCACCACCTTCACGCAACTTGCTAGCACTTATTGATGGCCCTCTGAGGGGATTTGAACCACCACCAACCTCTCGAGATGAGAGAGAAGCTTCATAAACAAATATGAATTTATAACCAATTGAAAAATACATTCATACATATAAATACACATACATATTTCTTGATTGAATTGTGTGAACCATACCACGACTGGGTGAACCATGGGCATGCTTCGTAGATGCAGTAGAGACCCTTCTACTCTTATCTCCTAAAAAATAAAAAAAATAAACTTATTAACAACTAATTTAACTCACAAAGTTGATAAAAAATCAATCCCATATGTACACACATGTATGGAGATTTAAGATTATATTTAAATACCATGAACATCCCTTGATCCCTACCCCCCCCCCCCTCTCGTAGAGATATGGGATTCTGTTGATCTTTTTCATTCATCTTCCATGATATATATATCTACGGTGGACATTTACAATTATTTTTTTAAATGACTAGAATTTAAAATAAATTCGGAATAAATTTCAGAAAATTAATGTAATTTACTGTACAAAAATTATGTAAAACACAACTTTCAGAGCACTAATTGATGTGTGAAACTCAATTTAAGAAAAATAGATTATAAAAATGATAAGTTCACCAAATTGTGCTTTACATGGTGGGAGCACACTTGGTATAAAATTGAAAAAAAGACATTGTCACTAAAAAAGAAGTTAAACTCCATTTAAACAAAAATTTGTTGAATTCCCTGCATTTTATTTTCATAAAAATGTGAAGTTCACCAAGTTGCACTTTACATGGTGTAGTGGGAGCACACTTAGTATATAATTGAAAAAAGCACATGGTCATTAAAAAATACGCATTTATAAGTACAAAACACATACATATCCAAGATATGTCACAATGTCCATCAATAAATTTTGAAGGAGAGTCTCAACACTAATTCATCTTTGAGAGATGAATCTTAAATTTTTGAAGAAGAGCATCTCAAAACTAATTCATCTTTGAGAGATGAATCTTGAATTTTTGAAGAAGAACGTCTCAAAAATAATTCATCTTTGAGAGATGAATCTTGCATTGGCTTTGCCTGGTATAATTCTAATTCATCTATTAATTCATCTTTGATAGATGAATTCTGAATTGGAATTGCCCCATGCATTAGATCAACAAAAATCTTATTCACATTTGAACAATTTCTTATACTAAAAAATTGAAATTGGCTAACAATATTTTTTGCTATTCCATGCAGTTCTTTTATCCTCTTCTTCTTAACTTGGTACATGCCATTCATCTGGTTGCACACAAGTTCAGAATTGGTGAAAAATACAATTCCATTTGATCCATACACCATAGCTATTCCCAAACCTTCTATCAATCTAATATAATATGCCTCGTTGTTTGTTGTTCTTCCCGGTATATTCATTTTCCTTTGGATGACTTTGCTAGTTGCAATATTGGAAATCACATATGTAATCATTGCTTTCCCTAGATTGGGATAGCAAGAAACCTCTATGCATAATTTCGATTTTTCAACCATATTTAATGGTTTTCTTATCCCTGAAAAAAACAAATTCAATAAAAATATATATTAAACTGACATTTATTGTAAAAGCATGGGAGAAATCAAAGAAGATCATGAGATAAATGACATGTTCATGGTTTATCTTAAAGTTTGACTTAAAAATTTTATGGTAGAATTCACATCTAGAATTAATGGGAGGAAGCCTCTAGTTTGTGGGAGAAACAAAATTTATGCACTTACTAAAATAACTAGTTATGTAAAAATTCACACCTTTATGAGCTTTTAGGAGAAATGAAAAAGAAATGACACATGCCTTAATGTTTGCCTAAAATTTTATGGGATAAGGAAGAATTGACAAATTTACAGGGTTTTCCTTAGAGTGGTAGTGGTTTATGGATATGAAAATGAAAAAATTCTATTTAGATATGTTACAGAGATTGACTGTAGCGGCATTTACTGGATATGTCACCTTTGAGAAAAGATGAGATCTAGAGGCTACCTGACCTTTTACAGAGTCTGCCTTTAGAACTTGTATAAGTTAACACTCAACAAAAATACTAAAATCCTATGGAAGTTCAAAATTCTATGAGAGTTCAGCCACTATAGGTTCAATTTTTAGGCCTTAAATCTTGATTGAAATCAAATTTACATGCTTTGCAAAATTATTTTATGCACTTACAAAAAACATGCTTTAAAATTAATGGGAGAAAGCCAACATGACATGTACATGTTTTAAAAACTTTGCCCAAGAAGTTATGGGAGAAATTACACATGTACATAGTTTACGTTAAAGTGGTTAAGGTTTATGGATATTAAAATGAATAACTTCTATTTAGATATGTTACAAAGATTGATTGTAGGGGCATTTACTGGATATGTCACCTTTGAGAAAAGATGAGATCCAGAGGCTACCTGGCCCTTTACAGAATCTCCCTTTAAAACTTGTAGACGTTAACACTCAATAGACAGACTAAAATCCTA
Organism: Pinus albicaulis; assembly: GCA_034641835.2. Taxonomy (NCBI): domain Eukaryota; kingdom Viridiplantae; phylum Streptophyta; class Pinopsida; order Pinales; family Pinaceae; genus Pinus; species Pinus albicaulis. Next base: position 1,485,842,629 of record CM076578.1, read on the forward strand.
TGGAAGTTCAAAATTCTATGAGAGTTCAACCACTTTAGGTTCAATTTTTAGGTCTTAAAGCTTGAGAGAAATGAAATTTACATGCTTTGCAAAATTATTTTATGCACTTACAAAAAACATGCTTTAAAGTTAATGGGAGAAAGCGAACATTACATGTACATGCTTTAGAAAACTTTGCCTAAGAATTTATGGGAGAGATGACACATGTACACAGTTTGCCTTAAAGTGGTTGAGGTTTATGGATATTAAAATGAAGAACTTCTATTTAGATCTATTACAGAGATTGACTTTAGGGGCATTTACTGGATATGTCACCTTTGAGAAACGATGAGATCTAGAGGCTACCTGGCCCTTTACAGACTCTACCTATAGAACTTGTAGAATTTAACACTACCTGTCCCAATTATACCCTATGAAGGGTGTAGAGGACCCATGGAATCACTCACACTACCTTATGTAGACATAAGGGTGTATAAGAATGCATGTGTTTTACATTGAATATTTTTCATTTTAAATTAAGATTCTATAATTTGAAACAATCACCTATATAAGGTTAAAACCTATGTTTTGTATCAAATCACTTTTGGTTTCAATGGGAAACATTTATGGCTAATGTGTTTTTTCTCGAAATGTGATACACCCCATTAAAATGGGAGATATATCGAAATGATTCTTATGGTGTAATAAAATAGTTTCAAGTAGTTTAAAGATATAGATGCATAAATTCAATGAGCATAGTTTTGAGATATAAAATTCCAAAATGGAATATTTGCTTGTGAACAAATATCGGTGGATCACTATGGATATATCTACTTCATTAAAAGGGGATTTTCTAGAAGGATGTCCACTAAGTTCGAAAGAAGGAAAAGTATCACAATTATATGTTAATGTGCATGTGTTTTACATTGAATATTTTTCATTTTAAATTAAGAATCTATTCAAGAAACAATTACCTATATAAGGTTAAAACCTATGTTTTGTATCAAATCACATTTGGTTTCAATGGGAAAATTTTATGGCTAATGTGTTTTTTCTCGAAATGTGATACACCCCATTAAAATGGGAGATATACTGAAATGATTCCTATGGTGTAATAAAATAGTTTAAAGTAGTTTCAAAAATATAGATGAATAAATTCAATGAGCATACTTTTGAGATATAAAAGTCCAAAATGGAAGATTTGTTTGTGAACAAATTTCAGTGGATCACTATGGATATATCTGCTTCATTAAAAGGGATTTTTCTAGAAGGATGTCCACTAAGTTGGAAACAAGGGAAAGTATCACAATTATATGTTAATCTACATGTATTTTACATTGAATATTTTTCATTTTAAATTAAGAATCTATTCGAAACAATTACCTATATAAGGTTAAAACCTATGTTTTGTATCAAATTTCTTTTGGTTTCAATGGGGAACTTTTATGACTAATGTGTTTCTTCTCGAAATGTGATACACCCCATTAAAATGGAAGATATATTGAAATGATTTCTATGGTGTAATAAAATAGCTGAGTAGTTTAAAGATATAGATGCATAAATTCAATGAGCATAGTTTTGAGATATATAATTCCAAAATGGAAGATTTGTTAGTGAACAAATATCAGTGGATCACTATGGATATATCTGCTTCATTAAAAGGGATTTTTCTAGAAGGATCTCCACTAAGTTGGAAAGAAGGTAAAGTATCACAATTATATGTTAATGTGCATGTGCTTTACATTGAATATTTTTCATTTTATTAAAAATCTGTTTGAAACAATTAAACTATATAAGGCTAAAACCTATGCTTTGTATCAAATCACTTTTGGTTTCAATGGGAAACTTTTATAGCTAATGTGTTTTTCTCGAAATGTGATACACTCGATTAAAATGGGAGATATATCAAAATGATTCCTATGGTGTAATAAAATAGTTTCAAGAAGTTTAAAAATATAGATGCATAAATTCAATGAGCATAGTTTTGAGATATATAAGTCCAAAATGGAATAGTTGTTTGTGAACAAATATTAGTGGATCACTATGGATATATCTACTTCATTAAAAGGGATTGTTCTAGAAGGATGTCCACTAAGTTTGAAAGAAGGGAAAATATCACAATTATATGTTAATGCATGCATTTTACATTAAATATTTTTCATTTTAAATTAAGAATCTATTTGAAACAATTACCTATATAAGGTTAAAACCTATGTTTGGTATCAAATCACTTTTGGTTTCAATGGGAAACTTTTATGGCTAATGTGTTTTTCTTGAAATGTGATACACCCCATTAAAATGGGAGACATATAGAAATGATTCCTATCATGAAATAAAATGGTTTCAAGTAGTTTAAAAGTATAGATGCATAAATTCAATGAGCATAGTTTTGAGATATATAAGTCCAAAATGGAATATTTTTTGGTGAACAAATATCGGTGGATCACTATGGATATATTTTCTTCATTAAAAGGGATATTTCTAGAAGGAGGGAATAGTTGGAAAGAAGGGAAAATATCACAATTATATGTTAATGTGCATGTGTTTTACATTGAATATTTTCATTTCATTAAGAATCTATTTTCAAAACGATTAGATATATAAGGTTAAAACCTATGTTTTGTATCAAATTAATTTTTTTTTCTAAATACTATGTGTTTACATTGAATATTTTTCATTTTATTAAAAATCTATTTGAAACAATTAAAATATATAAGGTTAAAACCTATGTTTTGTATCAAATCACTTTAGGTTTCAATGGGAAACTTTTATGGCTAATGTGTTTTTCTCGAAATGTGATACACCCCATTAAAATGGGATGTATATCGAAATGATTCCTATGGCATAATAAAATAGTTTCAAGTAGTTTAAAAATATAGATGCATAAATTCAATGAGCATAGTTTTGAGATATAAAAGTCCAAATTGGAATAGTTGTTTGTGAACAAATATCAGTGGATCACTATGGATATATCTACTTCATCAAAAGGGATTTTTCTATAATGATTTCCACTAATTTGGAAAGAATGTAAAATATCACAATTATATGTTAGCGTGCATGTGTTTTACATTGAATATTTCTCATTTTTTTAAAAAACTATTTGAAACAATTAACTTTAAAAGGTTAAAACCTATGTTTTGTATCAAATCAATTTTGGTTTCAATGGGAAAATTTTATGGCTAATGTGTTTTTCTCGAAATGTGATACACCCCATTAAAATGGGAGATATATCGAAATAATTCCTATGGTGTAATAAAATAGTTGAGTAGTTTAAAGATATAGATGCATAAATTCAATGAGCATAGTTTTCAAATATATAAGTCCAAAATGGAATAGTTGTTGGTGAAAAAATATCAGTGGATCATTATGGATATGTCTGCTTCGTTAAAAGGGTATTTTCTAGAAGGATGGACTAAGTTGCAAAGAAGGGAAAATATCACAATTATATGTTAATGCATGTGTTTTACATTGAATATAAAAAATTTTCTCTCTCTGTCATTGTTTGAGTTGTGATCTTATAAAATGTTTCCACTAAATCCATCCCTATTACTTTTCATGTGAACCACATTCCCAAACCCACCCATCTATGTACCTAAGAGCCAAGCCAAGTGTAAAAAGGCCTTATTTCATATTTCACTTTAGCACATATGTGATTAATTATCATTAGAATTTATATGGTAGAAATATATATAAAGAGTAATCCTTAGTATAGATCTATTTTGACTTTAAGGAATAAAGGGATGTTTTTTAGAAATTTTAACTTAGGAGGTAGAACTAAACCATCTATAACCCACAAAAGAAACCATGGCCCGTGAGCATCACATGCAAACACAAGTTACTCCCATGTTTGAAACACCACCTCACATCATCATAAGGGTTGGAAACCACTAAGCAACCCATACTAAGTTCCCTAGAAGGGAGGACCGTCATATTTAATGATTGGGTTTATCTCAAAGGTCAAAAGGAAAATAAAAGTTAGGAAATGGAATTAGAATAGAAATTAAGGTAAGACCATGACCTTTTACCCAATATTGAACAAAGGTGAGCAACCATAGATATCGCGAAGGAAGTTCAAGAAATATTATGATAAGAAATATTATCTTTTTTGCAGAGGCTTAAATTCTGATATGATAAGAAATATTATCTTTTTTGAAGGAAGTTCTGACATGATAAGAAATCTTATCTTTTTGCAGATACTTAATGTATGAAAAGATCATGAAAAGGTGGAATATTTATTCTGTGCAAAACAATCAGAGATCATGACAACCACTCTGTCTTTTCTAGGGATGATCAACTCATGAAATTATGATATGATAAGAAATATTATATTTTTTTAAGGAAGTTATGATATGATAAGAAATATTATCTTTTTGGTAGAGGCTTAAATTCATGAAAAGATCATGAAAAGGTGGAATATTTATTCTGTGCAAAATAATTAGAGATCATGAAAACCACTCTGTCTTTTCTAGGGATGATCAACTCATGAAATTCTAATATGATAAGAAATATTATCTTTTTAGAAGGAAGTTATGATATGATAAGAAATATTATCTTTTTTGCAGAGGCTTAAATTCATTAAAAGATCACGAAAACGTGCAATATTTATTCTGTGCAAAACAGTTGGAGATTATGACATTGACTCTGTCTTTTTTAGGCTAACTGGCTAAATGGGTCATGGTCAGGCAAATGCATATCTAGATAAAGGTGAACTGAATGCAAACAAAATATGGCAAACAAAAAGGGACAAACAAAATAGAAAGCTCACAGAATACAGACTGAATGCAAACAAAAAGCATACATAAAGCGTATACATCCCATAGGATTATTAGAATCAGTTATAGATACAATATTTAATCTATATTACAAATTAATTAATTAAAAAAGAAACTAGTGTGTATGGCTTGTCGGTGGAGATTTCTAGGCGAACTGAATGTGAACAAAATATGGCGAACAGAAAGGGGAAAATAGAATAAAAAGCTCATAGAATACAAACTTAATGCAGACATAAGGAATACATAAAGCATATGCATCCCACAGGGTTATCAGAATCAGTTCAAGATACAATATTTAATCTATATTACAAATTAATTAATTACAAAAAAAACCAGTGTGTATGACTTGTCGGTGGAGATTTTTAGGCGAACTGAATGCGAACAGAATATGGCGAACATAAAGGGACAAATAGAAAAGAAAGCTCACATAATACAGACTGAATGCAGACATAAAGAATACATAAATCATATACATCCCATAGGATTATCAGAATCAGTTATAGATACAATATTTAATCTATATTACAAATTAATTAATTAAAAAAAAAACTAGTGTGTATGGCTTGTTGGTGGATATTTCTTGAATGGGATGAGTTTTCTTGCCGCTGGAGATTTTTTTGATTGGAATGAATTTTCAAGGAAAAAGGCGGTAAGAAATTCATGATACATGCATGGAAGCTCGCAGACAAACCCAGGCGATTGTTGAAGACGCCGTGGAAGACAACCAATTTCCTGTCAACAAAAAAAATTGAATTAAAATCAAATTAAAAAAAAAACAAAAATAATTACAAAAAGTAAAAAAATTAACAAAATTTATCTTAGCATCAAGGCGAAAATTAACAAAACTCCCCTCCTTGTCACGATGCAACACAAACTCAACTAAAATCAACAAACAAGACCTCGTTGCACGAGATAGATGTGAACAAGAAACCTGCAACAGTTTGCGGGCGATATATTTATAAAATAATATTTCGGCCGAACTTTTGTTGTCGATCTTTCAATCTCCAGCCAAAAACCTATTTGCCATTTTTGTCAGTACGCCAGCAATGGAAACAAAAGAACGAGTTTGGCTGAACTAATTTCAAAAGTTCTGCCGAACTCTTGAATAGTTCGGCCAAACTTTGATGGATGTTTAGTTGAACTATTGAGGAAAAAAAAATTCTGCCCCCGATGCTCACAAAAGTGTTACCCATCTTCGTATTTTTACCCTTGATTGTGAAATCGACATGTGGTATTGATGAGACATGGTATTGGTGAGTGATATGGTATGGTTAATTATTTCCACGGTAAAGTGGGGTGAGTATCCATGGTTAAAAATATTTTTGTGTTGTAAGTATTATTTTTCTTTTGAAATAAGAGATGATTTTTGGGCATGTGGTATTGATGAGTCATTATATTGGCCCATGGTATATTATGGTTAATAATATCCATCGTAAAGTGAGCGTGAATATCCATGGTTAAAAGTGTTGTTATATTTTAAGTATTAAGTTTTTTTTTCTTATTACTGAATTTAAATATGGTCACAAAATTATTATTTTAATCTATATGGTAAAATGGATGTCAATTTATAGCTTCTAATGTGATGCAGATATATCTCAAAAGTAAGTAATTTTTTTTCTTATAAATTTAATACAAAAATGTTATAAAATTAAATTCAAATAAAATATTTATAAAATATTTTAATTGTGAAATAAGATATGGTTTTTCGGCATGGTGTATTGATGAGTGTAACAAAGTATTTTTACAATTTAATAATATATATGGGAAAGTGGACTTGAATATCCATGGTTAAACATATTGTTATATTGCAAGTACTAAATTTTTGATGTGTTTATCAGTTAAATTTAAATATGGTTCCAGAATCATTATTTTATTTTATAAAGTAAAATAGATCTTAACTTATTATTGCTACTTATAATTTATATATTTTAATCTAATATGTATATTATGATTTTCTTTTATCTAAAAAATTATTGTTATTTTTATTAATAAAAACATAAGTACAATGTAACAAATTTAATTTTATTATATTTATTGCTTTTAACTTTTTATGGACACTAAAACATCTCCCCCATAATAGGATCTATATTACTTTTAATCCACATATAAATGTTTACCAATCATTTGTGTATTATGAATTGGAAATATTAATATGAATTCAACATATTAATTCAACATGTGAAAATATTTACATTGTTACATTACACCTACAAGTCACTCTTATAATGGATTTTGACATTTTTACATAACACCTACATGTCACTCCTATACTGGGTTATGACATAGTTACATTACACCTACACGTCACTCCTATACTGGGTTCTAGAGTGAGTCTCGACACAATAATTATTATTATTATTTTGTGTATTATGAATTGAACATATTAATATAAATTCAACATATTAAAATGACATCTGAAAATGTTTACATCCTTATATTACACCTAAAAATGAGTCATATACCAGGTTGTATATATATATATATATAATAATAAATTAATTATATGTTTTATTAATTAAAATTAAAATTAAATTTACTTGTAAGGTATAGAGATATATTTTTATTGATCTCTTGTAATCTATTTTTTTCATGTTTATTAGATGGAATTGCATTATTATTATTAAATTAATAATATATAGATAAATTAAAAGTAATAAAATAATTTTTAAAAATATTAATAAATTAATTATATGGTTTATGAATTAATATTAAAGTTTCTTGTATAATATATTATTTTTTCTAAGTTAATTGGATGAAATTGGATGAATATGCTTGATAGGATACGTTGATTTCCTCAAATTGGTTTCCATCCTCAACCCCTCCCCAAGAGGTTTGAATCTCAAACCTTGCAGGCACTGACCCTAGTCAAGTCAACTATTTAGTCTACAGCTCATGGGTTCTTTTGAACTACATTTTCATTTCGTAATATTTATTTAGAGATTTCCCAAGTATGATTTGCTAATATAACTAGTTGGTCTACCCCTCATGAGTTCTCTTGCACTACATTTTCATATGATAATGCTTATTTTAATATTTAATGACTAAAATTTATATGCTTTCATGTGATATTTGTGAAGATATAATTGATAATGTTTTCGTGTTTTATTATTATTTTTATCTAATTAGTAATTTTTTTTTATGATATTTGTTCTATTTTATTTATATTTAAATGGTAATGTCTTTGTATGAGATTTGCTAATATTTTAGTGTAGTGGCTTTAATAGTTTTTGTAAGTGGGAAATTTTATTAATTGGTAATGTCTGTGTATGAGAATTTGATAAGATATAATTTAGCGTAATGAATTTAACAACCTTTTAATGTGAGAGAATTATATATTATACACCTTGGTATAACTTTCTTCAAACAAATTCAAATATTAAATAACATGCTAAAAAAAGTAGGATATGTAATAAGTTAGTATGTAATGAGTTAATGCTTTCATATGAATTTTTTGGAAAACACTTTTATGATTATATTTGTTCTGCTTTATACTATTGTTTGGATATAAATTTTAATATTGTGGTATAAGTAATGGTAGGGATAATTTGGTTATTGATATATGTGTATAATTTTTCAAAAAAAAATAAAAAGAAACTTGTTTTTCATAAGTATGCAAATAGACATGCCTATTTTGGAAAACAACTTCTAGAATTTTAATTTAACTATCTATATTTATGAGGTGGATGGTAGGGATTTAACCTCCATAAAGTATTATAAAAACTTACAGAATATTCTTAGCAATAATAACAAATCAAAGGTTGATATTTAACACTAAAGTAGTTATTTACTTTTTCCCCTTATAATTAAATTGATTAATTTAAAAATATTGCCATATAAACAAGTGTAGAATACCATCTAAAGCTACCAAGAAATTAAACACTCCCTACTAGAAAGAAATATATTCTTCACCATCGCCAACTTGTCCCTATAAAATAAGAACTTCCCTTTCACTAGAGGCTTGGAAATAATTTTTGTCACCTGTTCATCTATATAAATAGTTGCAATCTCACAACACCTCTCTATACATTGTCCCTAATGAAGTAATATTTTATCGTTTTATGTTTGGATCTATCACGAAACATAGGATTTTCAGATATTTCGATGCGTGAATATCATAGTGAATCATAGTGGGATCCAACTCAAGATTAAATAGACCTGTGAGCATTGTCGAGAGCCATATTGATTCACAAATCACTATAATTACTACCATGTAATCCACCTTTGATTATCTAAGTGACACTGGCTACTGCTTCCTCATACACCATGATATCCTGGTTGATACCAGGTTGAAGAAACATCTAGATGTGAATTTTCTATCCATATCACTCCCAACCCAATCAAAATTGATGTACCGTTGTAACTTTATTCCACCAAATCCAACATATCTCAATAAAAAATCTATTTTACCTTGCAGGTATTTCAAAACATGCATCACTATCACCTAACAGACCTTTTTCATGTCCACAATGATCTAGTTGAGTGTGTTCATAAAAAAACATACACCTAGACTAGTGTTGATCGGTTACATCAAGGACCCAACTAGTTGCATATATAATGTGGGATCCACCAAATCACCCTCATAATCACATAAATTATTCAATTTGGTGGTCATAGGTGTATGCATATACCTTTAATCCACCATCTGAAATCTCCTCGAGATGTCAAATACATACTTTCCATGGCCTAGGAAAATCTCTCATGGTCGTTGCAAGACCTCTAATACCAAAAAATAATGGATCGCTCTAATGTCTCTCATTTCAAACTTTTAAGCAAAGTTTTCCTTTCACATATGTATGAACTTCTTTGATCCTTCCAAGAAGAGATCATCCACATAGAGTACCAAGATAAGAGGTTCACCCTAAAACATTACATAATACAAGTTGGAGTCTTCTTCACTCTTAGTGAAGCCGAAAACAAGAAGATATCCATCAATGATAGCATACCATGTGCGAGGGGTCTGATTTATCCCATAAAGGGCATTTTTAAACTTACATACATGATACTCTCTCCCATGAACCTGAAATACTTAAGAATACTTAATATACACATCTTTGTCAATCACCCGATTGAGGAAAGTGACCTTCACATCCATATGATGCGTAGGCTCCACTCCATCCCTTAGAAAGTAATAGATATGGATACCCTAATAGATGCATATCTAGCGACAACATAAATTGTCTCCTCATAGTCCATTCTATCCTTCTAAGATAACCCTCTCACCACGAACCTTGTGTTGTGCTTCTTGACACTACCGTCACTTACATGCTTGATTTTTAATATTCATCAAAAAGTTAAAATAGAAATTCTCTCTATCCTAGGCATGATGTCCTACATATCATTCCTCATGATGAAGTTATACTCCTCCACTATGGAATCCCTCCATACCTACTCATCTATATACTTCTCAAATGTGAAAGGACCAAACTCACTGATGTTGTTCGATAAGGCCAAATAACTAGACATTGTTACTAGTGGTATACTTTTCTTGAAAGTGCATATAGGTGCCTCCACATGCTCACATAGTCTCTCAAGATCTATTCATTCCGTATTAGAATCCTCTTGTTACAACTTGAAGAAGCATATTTCTCCTCCTCCATATCTATAAGTTTTTTCCTTATTGTCGATGTTTTTGGTCACTACTCAGACTTAGGAGCCTCTTGCTCCTAGTCCTCTACCCCTGTTTTCTTTGTATAATGAGACCCCCTAAAGGTCCTACCCTCCTCAAACCTGACATACCAACTAATTATAACTCTCTTTTATCTTAAAATGTAGACCTTTTAGGCCTTGATACCTCACCGTATCTAAGAAAAAATCCATTCTTTGATGAGGGCTCTAAATTAGTCCTCTTCTTTGTAGGAATGTGGATATAAACCAAAATACCAAATATGCACAAATGAATCACCTCTAGTCTCACTCATGTGAACATCTTGTAATGATTCTTTTCCTCTAATACTCTATGAGGACTCCTATTTTACAAATAAACAATTGTATTACATGCCTCTTCCCACAAAAACATAGGCAAGTCTTCATCATAGATCACTTATTGCATTGCTCCCACCATGATTGTAATAGACTTGGTTAAAATTCCATGTAATAAAGCTAAAAATAATAACCATTGTTGATGGGACACTTATTCGAAGCTGAATTTTGGGAAAAACATCCTAGTAGGTGTTCACTTCAATTATTATGGCTAAAGGAAATTGGAAAAGGCAATGGCAAAGGATTTGGAAAGGCCTGAGGAATTTATTGGCATTTATTTATGAAAATAATGGAAAATAGGAGAAAATGGAGGTGAAAGGTCATAGGTTGCGTATGAGGAGGAAAATGAAGGGGAATAATGGAAATTGAAGAAATTATAGATCTCACTGATATAAAGGCTTCTGAGGGTAAGTTGGCAAGATTTTGCTCACACTTATGGCTCTTGCTCTATTCTCTCTCTCTCTCTCGTGCTCTTGGAAACTTCAAGTTTCTTAGAGAATTTTGGCATTAGATGAAGAAAGGAAAGAAAGCAAGAAGGAGTAAGCAAGGAAGGAGGAGAAGGAATCAAGTAGCTACAACATGATTCTTGGCAGGTATAGATTTGCACGTATTTTTTCCTTCCTAGATTGGGCATGCATGGCATTGCATGTGGCTCTTTTCTATCTTCGCATGGGTTTTGGCTAGGTGTGACACTGTTTTTGGCCTACCATTTCCATTTCAAGATAGGCTTGATGAGATGGGTTTTGCGTAGGTTTTAACCCTGAACATAAATTATCTACACATGAATATTATAATAGAAAATAAACAATAGCGAGAGCATAAAACAGATAAACACATAGATTTTCCCCTAGATCCCAAATCGGGACGACCAACTTGATTTTTCATTATATTAATTTTAGTGTTACAAAACATATATATACATGACGAAGCATACATAAACCCCAATCCATTAACCCTTGATTAGAACATAACCGTAGTTCCCTTGACTGGATCTACAAAATACCAGGGGCCAAAAACCATCGTACCCCAAAACCATGTGCAAAATCATGTACACAACATGGGTGGGTCCGCCTATTAGTGGGTCCGCACACCAAACAAATTTTCACCGGGGCGCTGCCCCAGACCCCAACAGTGGGGGCTGCCTCCCCCCTTGTGACCCCCCTGCTGCGCCCGGTGCAATGTACAACACGTGGGGCTAGTCATGGAAAGAATATAACACATACCCAATATTCTCCCACTTGTTGTTTTCTTTTCATAGGGGGCCACAGGAGAGCTTAGTCATTGGGCCAATTCTTCAACACCCATTGTTTCTCTACACCAAGAGAACTTCTGAGTGCTCACAGACTTCTTCAATGCATCTGCAACATTCTTCAAGGTGTCCACCTTTACCAGCAACACCCTTTTAGCCTCAACCATATTTATAACAAAGTGATATTGAAAATCAATGTGCTTTGTCTTTGAATGGTAAGCAGGGTTCTTAGCCAATAAATTTTCACTTTCGCTATCACAGTCTATCCTTATAGCTTGTTGTACCAACCCCATACTTGAACACAATCTCTGCAACCAAACTGCTTCCTTGCTTGCATGAGGGGCTGCTATGTATTCTGCCTCTGTAGTTGAAAGAGCCACTACAGAATGTATTTTACTCATCCAACTAACTGCGCCTCCAAATAGGCTAAACACATACCCACTTGTAGATCTTCTTTGGTCCAGATCTCCAGCCCAGTCTGCATCAACAAAACCATGAATGTTCAACATTATTTCCAATCCTATTCTTCCCTGGTAGCACAAGCCATAATCACTAGTGCCACGTAAATATCTGAAAACTCGCTTCACTATTTTCCAATGCTCCTTCCCTGGGTTTGACATAAACCTGCTCAATACTCCCACTGCATGTGCAATGTCTGGTCTAGTACAGACCATTGCATACATCAGGCTACCCACTGCACTTGCATATGGAACATGGGACATATCCTCCTCTTCTTCTTGTGTCTTGGGGCATTGTTCAGTAGATAGCTTTACACCTATAGGAATAGTAACATTCACCAGTTTAATATCTTGCATATTGAACCTCTGCAATATAGTCTCCACATACATCCTTTGGTTTAACCAGAGCTTCCTCTTTGCCTGATCTCTCTTAATTTGCATGCCCAAAATATAGTTTGCAGCACCAAGATCCTTCATGTCAAATTTGGAGAATAGCTGGGTCTTCAAATCTTGGATAATTTCTTTGTCATTTCCAATCAACAACATATCATCCACATACAAGACTGAATAAATAACACGTTCAAAAATTAATTTAAAATAAAGATAGTGATCCTCCTTGCTTCTGGTGAAGCCAAGTCCCCGTATATAGGTATCAAATTTCGGATACCACATCCTTGGTGATTGTTTTAATCCATACAGAGATTTCTTCATCCTGCACACCAGTTCTTTCCTACCCTTCACCATAAAGCCTTCAGGTTGCTTCATGTAGATCTCCTCTTCTAGATCCCCGTGAAGAAATGATGTCTTTACATCCATCTATTCTATCTCAAAATCAAATGTAGCAGCAACAGATAAAAGTAATCTAATACAAGTAACCTTGGCAAATTGAGAAAAAATATCACCAAAATCAATTCTCGGCACCTGGGAATAACCTTTTTCTACCAACCAAGCTTTTTATTTCTCCACCTTTCCTTCTACATTCATCTTCTTCTTAAACACCCATTTGCTCCCAATGGGCTTCCTTCCAATCGGCAACTCCACCAAATCCCATGCCTCATTTTTATGCAAGGATGCCATTTCATCAACCATGGCCTCTTTCCAGAGTTTTCCATATTCTGAATCTACTGCCTCCCTGACAGTTCTGGGATCATCATCAGTTATAGTTAAGGCAAAACCTGAACAGAAAGCAGATGGAATATACCTTTCTTGTTGCCTTCTTTCCCGAACTGATCTTCACACAGCTGGAGTTTGTGGCTCTTCCTCTTCTGAGTCTTCTTCTGTTGTAAAATCTGATTCATCCTCCTTTAGCTCAAAATCTATCTTCTCAGGCTCCTTTGGTAGGAATTCATGTGTAGCAACATCTTTCACCTCTCTAAATACCACATCTCGGCTATACATAACCTTCCTTGTTTCTGGGTTCCAAAGCTTGTAACCCTTTAAACCATCCTTATACCCAATAAAGATGCACCTTTCAGATTTATTATCCAACTTGGTCCTTTTCTCCTTTGGAACATGTAAATATGCATCACATCTAAATACCCTTAGATGCAAAAGAGTGGGTTTCTTACCAGTCCATACCTCATGTGGAGTCTTATCCTCCAACGCTGATGAAGGTGATCTGTTAACTAAGTAACATGCAGTCTCCACTGCCTCTGCCCAAAATTCTTGTCCTAACCCAGTACCACTGAGCATGCTTCTTGCCTTTTCCATCAGTGTTCTATTCATTCTTTCTGCAACTCCATTTGGCTGAGGTGTGTATGGAGTAGTCCTCTATTGTGCTATGTGACACTTCTTACAGAACTCTTCAAATTCCTTCTTGCAGAACTCCCCACCATTATCTGTCCTAAGCGCCTTTATGTTCTTCTCTTTCTGGTTTTCCACCAGAGCCTTAAATTCTTTAAATTTGTCAAAGACTTTAGATTTATTCCTCAAGAAATATATCCATGTATTCCTTGAGAAGTCATCTATGAATGAAACATAGTACACATAATTTCCCAGTGATGGAACTGACACAGGTCCAAAAACATCACTGTGCACAAGTTCTAATATTTGGTTCGCCCTCTTAGCACCAAAAGGAAAACTCACCCGATTCTACTTCCCATATACACAATGTTCACAGAAATCACAATCCAGAGAGAAATTAGACATACCTTCTACCATACCATTTCTATGTAGTATCCGAAGGCCCTTCTGTCCCATATGTCCAAGCCTTTGATGCCATAGCATGGTCTTTTCTCTAGAGACAGCTAGGCTTTCCGCTCCACTTTCAGGAACCACATAACTATTACACCCATCAATAATAGCACTACCTTTTATCTTGTACAGAGTTCCAGTCCGAACTGCCTGCATTAATACCAGTGCTCCCCGAACCATCTTACAGGCCTCTTTCTCGAACACTGTTTTTACACCTGCATCATCCATTTTACTTACAGAAATCAGATTTCTGGCCAATGCAAGAATATGCAGAACACCAATAAGTGTTCTAATCCTTCCACCTTACAGCTTCAGCTTGAAATTTCCACGTCTGACGATTTTTGCCTTCCTATCATCCCCTAGGAAGACATCACCATCATATTTTTCATACTCGCAGAACCACTCCCTATGGGGAGTGAAGTGAAAGGATGCACTTGAGTCAATCAACCATGACTCACGATCTACATGTGTATTTGAAGAGGAAGCCAAATACACATCCCGACCTTCATCCGAGGTGGTTTTTTCCTTTGCAGAAGGAGCATCATCAGATCCCTTTCCTTTCTCATGAGCTTTAGATTTGCAGTCCTTTTTGTAGTGCCCTTCCTTTCTGCATTTCCAGCATACCTTCACAAACTTTCCAGGAGATTTAGATATCCCTCTAGATTTGGATCTCCCACTCGAAACCTTATTCTTGTTTTTGTTTTGGGACCTTCCTCGTACAGATAAGGCATCTCCATGCTGGCCCACCATATTTCTCTATCTCATTTCCTCCAACAGCAAGGCTGAGACAATGTCATCAAAATTCAAGGTAGTTGTATTGCCACCTATTGCAATAACCAGACTATCCCACGAGTCTGGTAGAGAACACAACAAACTGATGCACTTATATTCATCTAAGATTTTAATATCAACAGATGACAGCTAACTTACCATAGTATTAAAGGTGTTCAGATGCTCTGTCACTGGGTCTCCATCCTTCATCCTCAGGTTATACAGCTTTTTCTACAGGAACAAATTATTCACCAGAGACATAGATTGGTACAAAGTCCCAAGTTTTTCCCACAAATTATTCTCCGTATCTTCCCCAGATACATTCAACAATACTAAATCTGAGACACACAGCCGTATTGTGCTCTTAGCCTTTCGATCCAGTTTCTTCCAGTATTCATCTGACATTGTCGTTGGTTTAGTACCTGGATCTACCATGATCCACTGATCTTTATCCACCAGCAGATCCTCCATCTTGAGCTTCCACAACTCAAAACTATGACCATTAAATTTCTCGATCTTTATCTTTCCGCTGCTCGCCATCTTCTTTCACCGCAAGCATCGATCCCGTAGATCTCCCACTGAACAGGGTCTACCTCAGGCCCGAGCAAAAAACCCTCAGCAACAAAGGCGTCCCCTTGAAGCCAAAATAGCTCTGATACCAAATGTAGGTTTTAAGCCTGAACATAAATTATCTACACACGAATATTATAACAGAAAATAAAAAATAGTGAGAGCATAAATCCTAAAACAGATAAACACATAGATTTTCCCCTGGATCCCAAATCGGGATGACCAGCTTGATTTTTCATTATATTCCTTTTAGTGTTACAACACATATATATACATGCCGAATCATACATAAACCCCAATCCATTAACTCTGGATTAGAACATAACCGTAGTTCCCTTGACCGGATCTACAAAATACAAGGGGCTGAAAACCATCATACCCCAAAACCATGTGCAAAATCATGCACAAAACATGGGTGGGTCCGCCTATGAGTGGGTCCGCACACCAAATTTTTTTTGGGCAGGGCGCTACCCCAGACCCCAACAGTGGGGGCTGCCTCCCCCCTTTTGAACCCCCTAATGCGCCCAGCGCAACTTACAGTACGTGGGGCTAGTCGTGGAAAGAATATAACACATACCCAACATTTTGAATCTTCGGTTGAGATATATTTCTAGAATGGATTCAAAGTTTTGGGAGGTGGATCTCTGAATTTATATAACACATGGCCCTATAACCCGTGAACCCAAATGTAGGTTACAATAAATACAGATAGTGTGTTTCCTTGGTGGTCCTAGGAATCCTTGACCTATGAATGGCAGGATATACGATAAATCCTAGAGGTGTTTTTCCTCGGTTTAGGGCCTAGTGATCTGGGATGGATTTTGGTAAAGTATGAGAGTTGGGTGCTCCTTGTTTTGGCCTAGTATTCATCATATGGGATGTATGGTAAATCCTGTAGAGTATGTCTTGGTTTAGGGCATAGTGATCTCTGATTTAGACCGTGTATTAAGGTAAAGCCTAAGAGACTAGGAGACAGGAAAATTCCTCATTGAGTAGGCGGACAACTCCGATAACATTGATACTTGTTTGGTTATTTTTAACTGGTTATGAGACCCACATTCATGGTTGGAATATGGAACAGGGGTGATTGGATGAAGAGAGATTTGACTTAGCTAATCTATGGTCGATTGCAACATGGAAGTCCCATCTCTAGTTGGTTTCTACATTCATTAATGATAAATTCATTCCCTTGGTATTTGGTATGAAAAAATTGAATTTTGCAACAAGAAAGAGTGAAGTTGGCATCCAGAAACATCATCCTTGATCCTAGTGAAAATTAAGCACCTACACTAGGTGGTGCCCGCAAGCTATTTTTAGGTGATATGTCTATTTTTAGAATTTGGATCAAAGTCTATTTTTAGCAGTAATGTATTTACAAACGGTTGAGAAAATTATATGGATGGATGGGCGTCTAAGTTCAGAATGCATGTGAGAAGTTGTTTCGTGGAATGCATGTCGATTTTTGTTAGAATCCCTTAACAAAAATTAGACAATAAATAATTATCTATTTTCAATGGGCAATAAGCTTTGCCTGGGAATATCTGGTGTTGTGGTTTTGATATATTCTTCTTTACTTGATGTGATTGGAATTTGCATTGTTTTTAATTCCACAAAAGATTTGTAGAAGCGATTCAATATTTAAACTTAGAACATTGTTAGAGAAGGTGAATCAAATATATAGATGTATGTTGTATAATTTCTACATGATATCAGAGCAGTGTTAATCACTGAAAATATTGCAAAGGTTGCATGGCGAATGCATGGAGTTGCATGTTCCATACAAAGAAATTCCTTTCTTGTTGAGAGGGAGTGTTGAATATTGCAACAATAAACAGTGAAATTGGCATCCAGAAACATCATCCTTGATCCTAGTGAAAAATAAGCACCTACAATAGGTGGGGTCCACAGAGGCTATTTTTAGGTGATATGTCTATTTTTAGAATTTGGATCAAAGTATGTTTTTAGTAGTAATATATTTATAGATGGTTGAGCAAATTACATTGATGGATGGGCATCTAGGTTTGGAATGCATGTCTAAAATTGGAATGCATTGCAATTTTTGTTAAGCCCTTAACAAAAATTAGACAATAAATAATTATTTGTTTTCAATGAGCACTTGGAAATAGTTAAATGAAGTGGAAAATTAGTTAGCTAAGTGGATCTCAAGTTGAAGTGGTTGGTTGGTGGATCATGCAGTGGAATTTGTTGTAACTGAGTGATACAAGGTTGTAACAAATTTGGATGTGTAGTTATGTGAGTTGTTATTTAATTTAACTCAATTAAGTGAGTTAAAATTAGTTGTGCTAGTTGTAACTAGTTGTAACTAAAGATAAAATAGTGATAGATCAGTGAATTAAATATTAAATTAATTCACATGGATTGATCTCACATGAAACTAAATAAATACTATTGTTAACTATGTGCATGTTAGATCGAGTGGAGACCCAGTTGAGAGATAGGTGAAAGGGCTTGGTTGACTATCAGTTGTGACTATAGTGATGCATTCAATGCATCCACACACCCATTAAATATGATTATGAGGATTGCGTAGTCAAGGATGGCCATACCAAAATCATTCAAAGGTTCTTGTCCATCAGGGGTTGCGCAGTGGAGGCAGGCTGTCAGGAGACAATAAATTGGACCATGTGTGAACCAATTTTTGTATGATAGTGTGAGACGATTGTATATTGTAGTGAGAGCTCTTGGAGCTAGAGCTTTGTATGAGATTGTTTCGTGATCTATGATATACATAATATATGATAGTTGGGGTTTTTAGCTTTAAAATTTCCTGGTAAAAACATCTTGTTATGTGCGATTGATTTTTTCTTCATGTGTTTGCAATTAGCAATTTAATTTCCGCAAAGAATTAGGTAAAAGGATTATGTATTTAATAGTGGATTTAATTGTTAGATTAGGAGAGTTTTGTAATACATCACAATATTGTTTAAATTTATACATGGTATCGGAGCAGTGTTAATCACTAAAAATATTGCAATATTGAAGCAGTAGCTGAATTTTTTTCGTGGAAACGATTCAAAATTGCTGCAATAATTTCTTGGTGCGATAGTTGAGTAAACATCGAAATGGATTTCAATGGTTTGCAGTTAGAGTATGCAATCGAGGGAAGCTCGAACTATATTTCATGGAAGGACAAGATGGAGGTGGTGCTTGAAGATAATGGGTTGAAGGAATTCATCGACAGAGATGTTCCTAAGCCTACTTCGATATATGTTTTAGTACTTGATGCATGGAAAAAGAAAGTAGCAATGGCAAGGAGGATTATGTTGGAAGGTGTCAGAGACCATATTATCTCAAACCTTCATGGGAAATCCACTCCATTTGCAATTTTTAAGGCTTTGACAGACCTTTTCCAAAGCAGCAACGACCATAGGAAGTTGGCGCTGAAGGATAAACTCAAAAAAATCAAGATGGAGAAGAACGACACTATTCTAGTATACTTAACAAAGTTTGTCCAATGTAGTGATGAGCTTGGGAGTGTAGGAATAAGTGTTTCTGATGATAATTTTGTGAGCTTGGCTCTCTTGGGACTTCCTAAGATTTGGCACAATTATCAAGATTCTATCAACCGATGGGAAAAACTGTCAGATTGGGAATGACTGTGGTCGGATCTAGTGCAAGAGGAGTTCAGGCGGAACACCAGAGATGGATATTCATCAATGCATGATGATGAAGAGGATTTTGCTTTGGCTACCAAGGTGAATAAGGGGAAGGGGAAGAAATTCCATTCTAAATCTAACGCCGATGAGGATGGAAAGGAGCACAACATGTCCAAAGTGAAGTGTTTTCATTGTCACAAGTATGGACATATTGCCACAAATTGTCCACATAAGAAGAAGAACAAGATGGTTTTTGGAGCTGCAGTTGGTGAGGCTCTTGCCTCACAATTTGATCTTGAATTCTCACAGATCACATGCATGGTGTCTAGTGAATTGGGATCAAGGTGGTACTTTGATAGTGGTGCTTCCTTTCACATGACGGGAGATGAGAAAATTTTCAGTGACTTGGAGGAGAAAGATCTCCATATGCATACTGAGTTTGACAACGATGGACGATACAGTGCGACTGGCATTGGTACCATTAACTTTCAGAGGGTGTCAAGTAAACTATTTGATTTAAAAGATGTTATGAATATTCATGGATTGAAGAAAAAATTAATCTCAGTCGCAATGTTAGAGGATAGAGGCTATGATGTTTTCTTTAGTGAAGGAAAAGTTTTACTGCAACACAAAGAAACAAGGAAACCCAAGAAGATTGGGATTCGAGTTAAGAATCTCTATAGACTTGAAGTAGATGGGATTTATATTGAGCTTCCAACTGTTGGGAAGTGTGAGAAAGTGATGCAATTGACGGTTGAGAGAGAGCGGGACTTTCATGCAGGTAAGAGTGAACCTCAAGATGTGGAGCAGCCACAAGATGAGGATCATCGAGTGGAAGAAACCACTCATGCAGATAAATTTCGTGCCATATGGGCAGAGGGAGTGCATGCAGCTATACCACCAGGTGAGAGGTGGGGTGATATGCATGAGTAATCCCAGGAAGATATTTCTGGGCAGGATTCATTGAGATTGCATGGATCTCATGAATTGACCTTGGCTACGAGGAGCCTAAAGAGCAGTAGTAGCAGGATCAGTTGGATTGATGCAGTCAGATCAAAGTGATAGTGTCAGATAGTAGAGTGCAGATCAGAGTTGGCAGCAAGTGCAAAGTGCATGGGTGCAAAGTTCAACAACATAGTCATTCCTGAAGACATGTGCAGTAGCTAAGAAGAAGTCAGAAGACTTTGATGATAGATGCATTATACTGATTCAGTTGTTTGGAGGCTATTTAGTTTCAGAAGTGTTGCATGCAAATGTTGCAGGGAAAATGCATGGATTTCCATGCTGCATGCAAAGACATTCCTTTCTCATTGATAGATAGTGTTGAAGATTGCAACAAGAAACAATGAAGTTGGCATCCAGAAACATCATCCTTGATCCTAGTGAAAATTAAGCACCTACACTAGGTGGAGCCCGCAGGCTATTTTTAGGTGATATGTATATTTTTAGAATTTGAATCAAAGTCTATTTTTAGC
Organism: Pinus albicaulis; assembly: GCA_034641835.2. NCBI lineage: Eukaryota > Viridiplantae > Streptophyta > Pinopsida > Pinales > Pinaceae > Pinus > Pinus albicaulis. The sequence continues at coordinate 1,485,863,692 of CM076578.1, forward strand.
AGTAATATTTTTATAGATGGTTGAGAAAATTATATGGATGGATGGGCGTCTAAGTGTTGAAGGCACGTGCGAAGTTGTTTCATGGAATGCATGTCGATTTTTGTTAAACCCTTAACAAAAATTATACAATAAATAATTATCTATTTTCAATGAGCAGTAATATTTCCCCAGGAATATCTACTGTTTTGGTTTTGATATATTTTTCTTTGCTTCATGTGATTGGCAATTGTGTTGTTTTTAATTCCATAAAAGAGTTGTAGAAGTGATTCAGTATTTAAATTTAGTACATTGTTAGATCGGGTGAATCCAAAATATACATGTATGTTTTATATTTTCTATAGAAAATGTAGTGATTTATATGTGGATTCCATTTCTGTTGTATCCATGGTATTTATTTTTGTATTATGTTGGTTATGAGCATGCGTTTTTATAGTGATGATGTATGGCTCTCCCCATGTTTTTACTTGTAAATGAATACACAATGTATCTATGGTCAAATAACTTGTATTTCAGTTACTAATGTAGGGGATCAGTGCTTCTTAGAGATTCTCAGATAAGTATGGGACCCATATGCTTTTCTTTTTTGTTTATAGCTGTAGATTTCATGTTTGTGACATGTTTGACAAAATGCTTGTCATGGCTAGGAGGGGTCTAGAAGATTTCTTATTGATATGATTGTTTTTTTTATCATTTTCCTATTATTATTATAATCTATGAAATTTTCATGAAGTTCTAGGCAAAGAACTAGGTTTTGGGCCTAAAAAGGTGGCTCAAATCTCAGTCATGCTCGCAAAAAACTGAGTATTTTGGGTCCTCATCGCTGACATGAAGTGTTATTCTTGTGGTTATAGCCTCATGGATGTAGGAATGAAATATTTTGCCTGCAAATATGGCTCAAAGAGGTCAAAATTTAAGTGTGACCCACAGGTATGAGGCATGAACGGTTGGGTACCTCATGGGGGTGACTTTGTTGATGTACAAGGTATGTATGTTGTGTTTTCGTCGATTACACTTCGTTAAGGTCACCTAAGAGGTTTAATCTAATTATAGTATCCTATTTTTGCATGTTCCCCTCGTTGGCCGGTTACTAGGTGTTAAGCAGGTAAATCCTCTCTACCGACAGAGATAATCCCTCTAGCCCTAGAGTGGGTCCAGAAACAAAGAGACATGCTAGAGTGTTGCTTCCTAATTATTGAATGAACAAAGGACATGGTAGGTCGACCTACCTGGAATCCAACATTGTCGCCATTGGAGTAGTGGTAGTGGCCTCTCGCTCCTGCCTTGGCAAGTCACAATCCTTCCACAGTTACACTCAGATACCTGCACATAGAAAAAAAAACAAGAACAACATGCGACATAATAGTTTCACTCATAAATACTAGCCAGTCAAAGAGGACTAATCATATTTCATTAAACATTTAACATAATACAAAATGGGAACCAGAAAATAGTCATGTATATGTATTGATTGAAGGAACACTTACAATCAATGCTTTGACGTTGCAGTCTCCTCTAGCGGGGTTCAGCCGAGGCGCGTCTCAGATGTTCGTCAAGGTATTCAGATGGGATGAAGGCATGGACTCAAGCTCTCTCAGAAGTCATGGACTCAAGCTTCCTCAATGTAATTCCTTCTTACTCTATCTTTTTCAGTAGTTCAACTATAATACGTTCAATTCTCCAAGTTCAGCTAGCTTAGGATAAGAGAGATAGCTTCTTTTTATAGAGGAAAAGGAGGAGGTTAGGATCCCTACAAAGGTGGGAGGGAGGCCTATCCTTTAAGAGGCTCTCATGGGAGGTGGAAACCATAAAATAAAGGATGGAGTCCATGGTTATTCAGTCCAACCACTCCCAATGACTCATCCCCGAAGTGTTTGAAGTGGAATCTTCAGCTCTATTTTTAAAAAACATTCCATAAATAGATCAGTGTGGGTGGCTAACTAAGACAGAGTGCCAAGTGGCATAGGGCCCAGTGTTAATCTTCCTCTTTGGCGTGAGGGCATAATTGACTACTCACACGAAGGCAAAAACAAGGGTTTTTGAGTCTTTGCTCAGGGAATTGTCAAGAGAAAGAATATTTCTCTCATGTAAAGGGATGCAATGATGGTCTTTGCAAGGCATGGCACTAATTATTGATCACGAAAATGACCCTCCAATGGGAGAGATGGGGATTGTAGGGAAAATGACAAAAAAAATTGTAACAGATGCCCCCTAAAGCATGAGGTGTGAGGGATAGGAAGGGGCGAAATACTTTATGAGAATGTGCTCGATCTCAAAACCGTTGTCGGAAAACCTGCAATTACAAATACAATTGATATCTATGATAGATGAACATGTGGTATGGACACAACCATCCATAATAGAGTACATAAAAATGAAGATCCAAGGTATAGACGTAGCCATCCAGCAATAAGGATCAAAAAATAGACTAAGGTATGGTCGCATCCATCCAATCAAAAGAGTCATGCAATAAGTCATAATAATTCACAAGAATCGGTAGCCTGGATTTTATCAAATAAAACCCCGGGTCTTGCACTCCATCTCAACAAGAACAAGTACAATTTCAAACATGCGAATATATGAGATGAAGTCGAACATGCAAGAAAATCACCTAATTACTAGCCAATTATGAAAGTTGTTAATAGGCACGGGAGAAACCACCAATAAAGACAATGGCTCTCAAGGTACAACCAGTATAATCCACAGAATGTGAACAGTGATCTGGCATCAAACATCTGAAGAATCACTTGATCGAAGGCCAATGATCTGGACCTTGTGTCGAATGAAAAAAACCTGCCATTAAGGCATGCATGCTCCAACGTACCAGAAGGGAGTCTCTAGATCAAATTCCTGGATAATGAGTTGAATTTTATAGGAAGTGATCTAATCGATGGTGGTCCATAATTTTTCCCATATCATCGATACAAGACAGAGAAATATGATGATAATGAATCAGGACCAACAAAGAACCAGAGGAAGGTTGAAAAATGCAGAGGCAAACTTCTCTTGAACATATTAGTGACACGACACTAGATTTGGTAGTATTTGACATCAAAGGACTTGAGTTCATGATGACGTGGCAAATATTAGATGAAAGTTCAAAAGATATTACCCGAACCGATGGAGGAAAAAAATGATGAAATGATATGTGCCCAACCCGACACAAATGCAGACAAGTGTCATGTTCAAGAGTGACATACTGCCTACATAACTAAAACTTGGTTCCATTTTCCCCCACCATTTCTGGCGAGTACCCCAATTATTTTTTAAAACAAGCTTGAAGGGGATAGCATATTCTTGTTCTTTAAGTTTGTCCTTCGAAAAAATCCAACCTAGTACATTTTACGAGACCTAGGAAGGAGGAACTCGAATAACGTCATGGCGACAAAATCTGATGTCATCAGGTTTTAACTAGTCTAACAAAGGGAAAAATCGACATCTTTTCATGTTTAGAGAGTTCGAAAAGAAGGCATAAAAGAAAAATCCATCATTGCCCTTTTCGTAAATGGTCCCTCAAATCCGAAAAGGTAGAAAACAATATCTGAACGAACCTCTTAGTCACGATAGGCTAATGTATTTCTTTTTCGTAAATAATCTATCACAACCCAAAAAATGAGTAAACGTATACATGGTAGATATCGCTTCACAACCATTTAACAAGTTCAAAATGACAAGAGTCTCAGCAATCTTTTCAATTTTAGAGATTCAGAAAAGCGTTGAAAGATGACTCGAGTAGTGACTTTTTTGTGTTTTTACCAAGTTCGAAAAAGTATAAAATTTAACTTGTTGCTTCATCACTATGGCCTAAAAAACCTGTTGCTACATAAGAGACACGTGTAAAACACATTTTTTGAAAATAATATAAAATAATCGAAAAACATGTCTTGAAACCTAATTAGGGTTGTAAAAATTTATAAAATGCCAAAAATAGTAAAAAATAATCACTTTTCACTATTTTACCTCTTGTGAAGCAATAGTTACCCATTTTACTGTGTGATCTTCCAATGACGATAGTAGCCAATCCATGAAACCAATATAAAATACATCAGTTCCAGGTAAGAGCCGATATCTCTCCCTTCATTTTAAGTCATTTTTTACTGCTTGCAATTTCCAGTTTTTATTTTTGGGGGAGGAAATGTGAAAATTAGGGCATGGCGGTTGGCACAGGTTTTGGGCACAGACTCGCGCCAATTGCCCATTTTTATGAACTAGGGTGCGCTAATCGTGAAAACCATATTTGTGAAAAAATTCAAGTCAAATACCCAATTTTTCACAAATCCAAGTTTCAAAAATGGCTAATACTATCCATATGATCACGTTTGCAAGTAGGAAATGGCAAAATGCTAATTGAATGGAAAGAAAGGGAACACAGCGAAGAAGACGATCTCGCCATGGAAAATGAGAGATGCAGGGAAGCTCTTAGAGACTGTGGACTAGAGAAATTATTCTTGACACTGTGTCTCTGAGATAAACCAGAGCTGCTACAGTATTTGATCAACATATGGGATGAGGACCAAGAAAAGTTCATCCTTTGAGATCAGGAACTTGATATTGATGTTTCTGATGTTTATTTTATAACAGGACTATCAGGGAGGGGAGAAACATCGATCCTAACTGGTATCCAACCCTACATGGAGAGTATTTCCATGATGATGGACAGGGTATGTCGAGGGGCACATAAGGGAGCAAGAAGTGGGAAAGTTTGCATCCAAACTATCTCAGACATAGCACTAAAAGTAGTGCTACATACCATCACACGAGTTACGGGATCGCAAGAACCACACGAAGCAACAAAAACATAGTTGCTTCTTCCTGTAGACTGCTTGACACCGACCATCTACAACTGGGAAGAGGTTGTGACAATAAAAATGAAACGCTAGCTAACAAAATGCAATAAGAGAAAATTGAATCAATTTGGTTATGGGTCTATCCTAGTATCGTTCTTCCTCGAATGACTACCAATCTTCCAGAGTTAGGAGGTTATAGTCCCAACAACACCAGAGAGGGAACCACGGATGGCCCAATAGGCAATTCTGATTCCAAAGGCAGGGTTCAGTCAATAGATGTCTTGGAGACTAGAGTTTTTTGATTGGCTTCGCCAACAGTTGATCATCGTGGAGGACTCGCCCTACTCTGGTACAAATTTTACTGGTCATCCAGACCTCCCACTCCTGGAGGGAGAGGATTGGGATGAAGATTTGGGTAAGACTCATTTTTAATTTTCATGAGTGTTATGATTTTTTTTTAATTATGTATGTTCTGATATTATATCCATGCATTTGCAGATTTTGGCCCAGAGAGACCTGCCAGCATGTCTTCGATAATGAGGCGAATCCCCCGTGATTTCGAACCTCATGGAGATGAAGGCGAGGAGGAGGAGATCATTCAGAACCTAGAGGGGATCACACGTGGAGTCCCAGACTATGCATGATTTGATGATGTTCCTCGTGCCTACCAGAGAAATACCGTAGGGGTGCCAAGTCGCATTCACTACTTGTTGAGGCGGCTTGTACGCTAAGTGAAATGCTATCATGAGCATCACACTGATTAGATACCGAGGCTTTATATCTGTATATTTGAGAGACATGGTATCTCAGGATGTAACATAAACACACATATTTTTTGAATTTATGATGCACGCTGATGCAAAAATGCTATATATATATATATACATCTATTTTCTTACATGGATATTTTTCATATGATGATGATTTTACAAATTACGCAAATTTCTATCTAATATAATGTTTTCCACTGTATCAGTTAATGCATTCATTCATCTACAAATATTTTGATATGTGATAAAATCAAAATATATTTCAAACAAACGAATATGTAAATACAATCTTAGAATGTATGGGTTTCTGACTGGTTAATAACCATTGAGTTACAGAACAACAAGTTGTGAATCTAGATTTACAATCAATGCGTGTATGCCGAGGTTGATTGCCTTGGTTAATAGTTCAAGGACAACACTATATTCGGCAACATTGTTTGTAGTCTTTCCTAGACAAATACCTTGTAGTTCTATCAACTCACCATTAGGATCATAGATTACCCAAGCCACTGAAGACAAATTCTTGGTACTGCGGGAAGCACCATCCGCAAAACTAACATAAGGGGTAATAGACATATGCACAAATAAGCAAGACCCAATAAGCAGGAAAATTCTCACAAAGCACACCAAATCGAAACATGTACAGATATGAAAAAAACACCTATGTACATAAATTATGCATGAATGGCTCATGCATAATATTTTTTGAGATACAACCCATTTCTGGGTTGTTCTAGAGGATGAACTTCATAATCAATGAGCTCATAGGCCCCATTCTGCAACACTCATTTAATAATGTAAGGCCCATGACACATGGGTTGAAATTTTCTTGCCCCCAGCTTATCATGAGCTTGGTCGTATAGGAGGACGAGATATCCTTCAACAAAAGAACGAGGGGAAACTGATTGGCTAAAATGAGCTTTGACTCGGCTTTTTTATGCTTCAGTAACTAGAGCAGCAAAGCGGCGGGTTTCATGCAACTGTTCTAAGTAAAGAAGACGCTCTTCTTCTGGTGAAGTGTTGGGTATTAATTCAACAACCAACTTGAGTGAAGGTATTTCACACTCAATCATAATAGTAGCTTCCAGACCATAAAACAACTGAAAAGGGGTGAATCTGGTTGCACTCTTAACTGAGGTTCGGTATGCCCAAAGAGCTGAAAATAACATGAGATGCCAATTGGATTTGTGGATCCCAATCATACATTGAAGCATGGTAACAAGAAATTTTTTCACAGCTTCTACCTGGCCATTGGCCTAAGGATAGTACGGCGTTGAGTTGTCGTGATGTAGACCCAACTTAGAAGTTAACTCCGCCACGATATAGTGTAAAAAATGGGAACCATGATAAATAACGATGACTTGAGGGACACCAAACCTAGCAATAGTGTGATTGAATATGAATTATGCATCTGTCTTACCATCGGTGGCAAGTGTAGGCATTGCTTCAGCCCATTTGGTGAAGTAGTCCATGGCTACGATAATATAAGCATGCCCCCCAGCCGAGTGAGGGTTACACGTCATAAAATTGATGCCCCACTTCACAAAGGGACCAATGGTAATGACAGGATGAAGAGGTATAGGTGGCACATGCATCTTGTGTTGATAAACCTGGAAATCATGACATTTACGAACCGCGACAATGCAGTCTTTGAAGATAGAAAGCCAAAAACAACTAGCATGAAGAATCTTTTGTGTAGTATCATAACCAGACATTTGACTGCCATAGGCACCAATGGGACATTCATTGAGGGATTTCTCAGCTTCCTTGAGAGTCAAACATCGATGGAGAATGGAATCCACTCTGAGGTGATAGAGTGTATCCCCGACTATACGATAAGGTTATGATTGATGACAGATGTGTTAGCGGGCATCCTTCATCAAATCAGATCTAAAAGTAGAAGTCTGGAGATAAATGATGATATCACCGTACCACGGATCAAGGGTGCTAATTAAGAAAAGCATATCATCTGGAATTTATTCCTCATAACGAGACAAATGAGAGTCAGAAGGAAGGGAACAAATCAAATCAACAAAGACTAGTGATTTCTTCGACTTGGCAGCAGTAAATTCCAAATTGAACTCTTGGAGGATGACAATCCACTTCGAGTATTTGCCCCCAACAATTGACGAGACAATATATAGGTGATAGGGTTGTAATTAGAAATCACTGTCATTCTACGCAAAAGGCGAAAACATTGAATTGCTTGAACCATAGCTAACACTAACTTCTTGACGTGTGCATAGCACGTGTTAGGATCAAGAAGGTTACGAGACAAGTAATAGATAACATGCTCATTACCGTCATCGTCCTCTTGTACCAGAACCATGGCAATCGTATTGAAAGCGGCGGCTAAATAAAGGGAAAAATCACGATCATAGTTAGGAGGACACAACAGAGGAGCGTTGACGAGCAACGTCTTCAAGGCCTCAAAAGACTTCTGAGTGATATCATCCTAGCAGAATGGAATGCCCTACTTTAATAATCACATGTATCCTCTAGCCACTTCTGCATAGTTAGGTATAAAATGACATAGAAAATTAGCCTTACCTTGCAAACTGTGCAACTGATGTAATGAGGAGGGAGAGGTGAGATTGATAATAGCCTCAACCTTGAGTGGATCAAGGGGAATTTCGTCTTTGGATACAGTAAACCCTAAGAGTCTACTTGAATCAATGCAGAAGACACACTTGTGTACATTAAGCCGAATATTGTAACATCAACAATGAAGGAAAATCTGACAAAGATTGTTAGGATGGTCCAGATGCTTAGCTGAATTAGCGGGAATATCATCCAGATAAGGTTGAACGATGTGACGAATATTGTCAAAAGAATACAACATCGCTCACTAAAATGTAGCCCCGACATTATTTAAGCCAAAAGGGAGCTTCTTATATGCGAAATTACCCCAAGGATAGATAAAGGTAGTCTTATGTTGATCAACCGAGAGAATGTTAATCGAATTATAACTAGAAAAACCGTCCATGAGGGAAAAAAATCTAACTCCAAGCACAATCATCAATGATTTGATTGATAAAAGGAGTAGGATAATTATCCTTAGGACAAGCTCAGTTAATGTCATGATAATCAACGTAGACATGAATAGTTCCCTGTTTCTTACCTACATGAATAATATTAGAGACCCATTTTGTCAAAGGAATCGGATAAATGAAACCAGCTCTGAGAAGTTTTTCAACTTCGGATTTGATGGCAGCATATTTTCTAGGGTGCACCGAATGAAGACGTTGGCGAACAAGTTTCGAACCGGGATAAGTAGGAATTTCATGCACCACTATACTAGGGTCATTGCCCGACATTTCTTCTTAGGACCATGCAAAGAAATCATAGAATTCGTGGAAAATCTAGTATAAACTTGTACTTCATCGAAAGAACAAGTAACCCCAATATGGATGTTCTCAATGATTCCCGGTTTAATGGAAATGTCAATATGAATCATCTATGTAATGTTACTCAAGTTACCTTCTGTAAAGACGTCATGTGTCGGGACAGACATTTGAAGTGGAGGAGAAGGAAACTGAGATGCAAAACACTTGAGACAAGTCGAAATTGCCCTGAGGCTAGGCATGAAGGAGGAACGATGATGAATATCGTCCCATGGCAGATCCTCAAGAGACATGGTTTCCATGATGGCTTCATCAGAGGGAAACACTTCTTTAAAAGGATTAGGTGAATCTGAATTGCCAAGCTAGGGGGATTGAGAATAAATGTCAAGGGACATGTTGAAAGGAGCACGATCAGAGGATGAAGCTTCTGAAGCCACGATGAGTTCACAATAATAAATCTCAATCAGACTCAAAGGCATCGAATCTATGAAGGAATCAATCTGTTCAGGCGAAGGAATAATCCATGGGTCATCAACCGAGAGATCATGTGGACCTGAACATTGTTCAGTGGATGAAGAGGAAAAATACCCATGAGGATAGGATCTTTAAAAATACTAGGCCCTATGCTCTCGTAGGGGGTAGGAATTTGATCCACATACGGAATGTTGTTCTTGAAAGAAGAGGTGAAGAAGGAAAACTTATCAATAGTAACAATCTTTTCTTCATGTGGAAATTTCAAAACACGAAAGAGAGTGGAAGGAACACATAACATGACATGAGTCCAACTACGACCAAGGAGAAGATTATAATTGAGTTGAGCATCAACGACTTCTACCTCGACATTGACTATCTTCCCATTTAAATTAATAGGCAAACTAGCAAGAACCTCTAAAGGTTTAGATTCTCTTCCATCAAATGCATCAAGGGCGTTTGGAGATGAATTCAAGGCTGGAGAACTAATAGCTTTGGAACAGGAAGATGACATGACACTGGTTGATGTACCTTTGTCCACAACTGCTCGATGGATATCGAGACCATTAATGACAACTTTAATAATGAGCACGATCTGATGCAGAAGTCTTGGAACAAAATTCTCTAAATCGAAAGAAAGAAGGCTTGTATCAGTAGGATCAATCCCACCAATTGTAGATAACAAAGCTCTTTGCTGAGATGGACAACTCTAAAGTACTTCTAATGTGGACATCATGGAGGGTGCCTGAGCCAAATATTCAACAATATTGTAATGGTGAGCAGCATAGGCATTATGATTATAAGAAGACTTGCAGAGTACACCTTTTGATGGTGGCCGCACAATGGATTCAGCATTGGGCCTTTCAATTTCAAGAGGGCCAGTAACAGGTAGAGGAGGAGGACCATCAACAATCTCTTTTCTCATATCCTGACGCGAGCCAGTATAATATTTTGACTGAGAAGAAATAAAAAAAGCTACAAAACCATTCATCATGAACACCTGAGAGCCAAATGGGGCAGAGGACTAAGGTTTCTCTACCATATGAGTTTGCTGAGATGGAAAAAGGTTCTTTAAGAATGGTCGGAGTTCCCTGGGTGCCTTTGAGAAATCAACTCACATTGGACCGTCGAGGACAGTCCTTGGTGAAGTGCTCCTCATCACAAATCAAACAAGGGTACTTTAGCTTGCGTTAAGAACCATTTCCAGTACAAGGTTTCTGAGAATCTTGTTTTGGGGTATCGGCTTTTTCCTTTCCTTTACCCTTCTTCTTACCCTTAGAAGAATTATCCGAAGGATTGGCCTGAATGGCATTAAATTCTACGGGTTTACCAGAATTCGAAGTGGACTGAGAAGAAACATTATTGGAAGAAGTGGACTTCGGCTTCCCAGAGTTTTAAGAAGAAGACTTATGAGAAGTCTGAGACACAGAGCTAATAATACCATCGAAAGATGGAGTCGCTGGTGGTTTAGAAGTTCCAGGTCAGGGAGCATCAGGAAAGATATCATATAATGTGCCAGATTGAGAGTACACAAGATCAAGGCACTAGGCACAAGAAATGGATTTTTCCGCGGTTACAAATGCCCCCATAATTGTATCCTTGGCGATTAGGTTGAAAAAGGAGGTGGTGAACCAATGAGTCAGAAGCTGATCAGGAATTTCAAATTTGATCATGCGACGATGACGTCGCCACTCATGAATTTGATCTGAGATATGAGTAGCTCGGTCCTGCTTCAATGAATTGAGGAGGTGTGTCCCGGTCTCATAACATAATGGTAACTGAAAATGCATGAGGAATTCCATGGCTAAAGAATTGAAGTCTTGGAAGATGCCACGAGATCGTTCAATGTACCACTTTGCAGTGGCACTAGTAAGAGTTCGCTGGAAAATATGGAGTTGAATAGAATTGTCAACCCAAGAGTTAGAGGAACACCACAAATGGTAAGTCATAACATGCGCTTGGGTGTCTTCACCAGACTTGCCCTCAAATTTAGGACAATCACTAGGAATCTTGGTCGAAACTGGAGGCCAATACATGATATGAAGAATGGGATCATTTGTCAAATTTGACACATCAAGTAATTCCAATGTAGCAAGAAACAATAATTGAGTATTAAAATTCATCGAAGGTCTTTGATAAGGAATCGTGTGTACATCCCACCCTGTCTGAGCGCCATTCCGTCCCCATACATTTCGTCCCAGAGGATTCAGACCATAGGGATTAGAAGCAGGATAAGGTGGTTGATAATGGGGTTATGGACTAGGACACTGAGTCAAAGTAGACCATTGAGGTCCCTCCTGAGTAGCATATGGAGGCTATTGTGGAATGTAAGCATGGCTTTGAGGTTGATTATATACAGGTTGATTTTGAGGGCAAGAAACCTGGGGAGCACTATATACCGGTTGATATGAACCCTAAGGGTAATATGCACCTTGCAGTTGAATAGGTGGTCCCGGATGAGCAGGTTGAGCAGGTTGTGGAGCGAGAAAACCTGGTTGACTATAGACAAGTAGAAATAGCTATTGAAACGAAGGAACCGGCTGAGGAGCCGGTTGAATTGGTTGTTGAGCTAGTTGAACCAAGTACTAAGGGCCACCGAGTTGGCCTTGTGGAAATGGTTGGCTCGATGGTTGCGATGGAACAGGTTGTCCCTGATAACCAGGTTGACCCAGAGAAGGACTGTAGGGTTGTCCTAGTTGCATAATATTTTGGCCATACTGAGCATGTGACTATGGTTGTGGTGCAACAGGTTGTCCCGGTGGTGGGTAGATTTTTCCCACAGGAGCATGAGATAGTTGTGGCTAATTCTGAGGTTGACAAAACAGACCAGAGATTTTTCCTTGTGGGATCAAAGGTTTTCCCTGTGGACCAGACGTAGGGCCCTACTGAGCCAAAGGTTTTCCCACAGAGGGTTGTCTTTCCAAGCCAGAGGGTTGCACAGGTAGGGTAGGTCCCAAAGGAGTAAAGGTTTAACAAGGATCATAAACATCCTAATGAGGATCAATAGGAGGAAATTATACTAGATTACCATACACATCATAATGGTGCGGATATACATATACAGGATTACCAACAACATCATAGTGATGGAATTGAGGATTTCCAAAAGCTTGGAGTGGCTGAGAACCCTAAGAGCTCTACTGCTGAACGTCCAACTTATACTCTCAAAAAGTAAGGCCATTAGGAATCACAGGAGTAGTAGAAACTATACTGGAAGCAGGTGAGGCCTCCGCAGCACTAGATTGTGATCTAGAAGGAACGGGATTAACAGGCAATGTTGGATTGAGAAAAATAGACTTGCTTTGTGTGAAAATATCCTGACGAATGATGGGTAACAACTGGTGTGGATGAAGCCACACAGACAGTCGGTTGGACTAGAATAGATGTAACAGTAACTGATGAACAAGGTGTTGACGGTGATAGTCCTAACGAAGGGAGTACCGAACTCGGAGGAGGCGTTAATGTACTAGATTGTGCTATAGAGGAAACACCAGACATAATCTGACTCAAGGACCTATATCCAAGCAGAAGTGACACCAATGGTGGAGAAGACTGAGTAGAAACATGAGGGACATCTTCCAGGAAAAGCTAATATTCTCCTGTAGAAACAAAAATTCCTTCTGTTATCACTCCAGTAATTTTACAGTTGTGAGATTTTTGGTTTTTATTTGAGAAAACTAGAGGTAACCACAGAACAACTCTTAGACTCTAGGATCTAGCCTTCCTAGGGTTCAGAGAGGGCTCTCACTATAAAATTTAACTTTGATTTGTTTTATAAAATATTAGGCTAGTTATGATTGTGCAATTGGTTTTGTTTTGATTGGTTTGGTGGGAAAAATCACTTGAAGAGATGGACAGTGGGAAATCTATTTTTCCATTGGGCCGAGGAGTCAAAAATCAAGCATGTAGAAGCTACGATCAAGGTTAAGAAGTCAAATTTTTCAAATCAAGATAGATAACCCTTGAAGATCTTTCGAAAGTTTTTTTGTGAGATGGTATGATCGGGATAAAGATAAATGAAGGGTTCTTTGATCCGAAAAATGGAAGTAGTAGGAAGAGGTCAAACGAAAGACGGAGAAATTAAGGGTTCCCTACTCTGGAAATTAGAAGAAAACATATAAATGACTAACAGTAAAGACAAGGTGCTTTTAACAAATCCTGAAGTAATACTCCTATTCATTCATTCAAATTTAGAACACATAATGGAATGCATGTAACAAAGAAAGATAGACAATGACAATTCTCTTCAATAGCACACCGCATGAATCCTAAAATATGATGCTAGTTGATCTGATCCAGTTTGCTACTCGAAATTTGAACACAAAAAACCTTCAAGTCCACAAAAATGACTATGGAAATCTTCAGCAATTTACTCCACATTAATACTTCTAAAGATGAAGTATTTATACATAATTATTTACAAAATATCATAGAATGGTTATAGGAATTATCTAAGGGAAATGAAAATATCTTTACAACAATAACAGAGACAACTACTCAACAAATCAGCAAGCTGTCCTATCAGTTCAAATAAAATAGAAACTGATGGTGGATAAGATGCAGTTGGTTGCCTTGGTGTCTTTCTTACTGGCTTTAGATATTTCAAGCTTTTTTTGAAATCTGACCTGCTTTACCTAATACTCTTTCACTGATTCTCTTTAATCTCTGATACTCTTTTAACTATCTGTAAAATATCTTTACTACTGTAAAAAATCTGCTTGATTGCAATTTCAACAAACTATTTTCATTGTTATCTTTCTGCCTTCTTATCCTTCATAGTAGATATGTTAATGACTGCCAATATTCCTCACTTGGAATTTGTATTTTCTTCATCTTCCTATTTTTTCATCTGCTTCTCTATACCAGCAAAAAGTTGGTTTAATGACAAACAAGTGTCTTATCACATGTTGTAAATAAAATAAGTCCTCAAAACCTTTGAGTAAGACTTTTCCTGTTGGAATGCTTTGTCCACCACCTGATTTTTCGAATTTCTCCTTGGTATATTCTCTGATATTTTTATTGTAATCCTCTTCAAGCATTAATTTGTCATTGATGAACAAAATATTAGGAAAAATTCTTTTCCTCAGATTCTCAAATTTGACCATAAACCTGGTTATGGTGATGTTCATATTCTTGCACTTTTCCTCAATTTGCTTCATCAGGTTCTTTTCGGTCATAACTTTCCTTATCTCAAGGATAGTTTTAGTCTTGTCAGTAATTTCAAGTTCTTCTAGCGCTTGTCTGTTTTTATTGTTAAGGAACTTGATTAATTCTATTGCTTGTTCTAGTTTTTTATCCAATTCCTCCTTAGTCTTTTGAATCTCTTCTAATGTTGTTTTGAGTAAATATCTTTGTTCAAAATCACTTGAATTGAGGGCCATACATCATTGATGGCTTCTATGATCTTGTTCCAAAAATGATTTTTCACATGGGAAATCTGTTCCTTCAAGATTAATTCCTTCTTTAATTTCTTCAATTCTTCATTTAGTCTGATGGCCTTTTGCTCATGTGTTTTAGAATTTATTTAAGCCAACTTGTTTGTATTTTCAAGATTTTAAACCATCTGTTTCAACCTGTTAATCTCACCCGTCTTAAGAGAAATTTCTCCCATAGTTTTCACTAATTTGCTGGCCTCATCTGTTGGGTGAACTGCTATTGTGGATGACTCTGTAGCTGATGTTGTGGATGAAGTCACTGGCACTGCAACAGCTAGTGGTTCTTTGGGTGCCAATTTTTTTGCTAAAGATGAAGGCATAGTTGTGGTGATTACAGGAATAACTATAGGAATTTATGGTACTTTTGGAGTTTCTTTTTCCTGGACAAGTTTATCCATTTTAATCTCCATTTTTTTTTATCTGGGCTATCAAATGAAAAATAAAATTCATCATGTCATCCTTCTCTTTCTGTCCTTCTATTATTTCCTTGGCTTGAGGATGTTCACTTGATGGTAATTTAAGTTTTTTCCTCAATGCTGCAATGTCCTCATTTTTATTTTTCACCAACTGCTCTACTGCTTTGACATTAGCAGGGTCATATCCAACCTGCAAGACTAGTTCTTCCAAATATTTTATTCTTAGATCCTTAGAATACAAGGATCCTTTGTCCAATTCCATATGATATTTCATGTTTGTGATAGTGTTATGAAGTTTCTGAACACTCATGGATTTAGTTGTAATAGTAGAGTACAAAATCTCTAAACTTTGCCCTTGGAATTCAATCTAATCCAGAGCATGAATTTTTTCTATTTTGACTTCCAAATAAATCTTCTTATAATATGCCACTGTCTTTGGAGATTTCACTATAGGCTGCAATACTGACATGATTAGTTTTTTGTTTGAATACTCAAAGGAAGGAAAAAGCCTATTTTGAACACTTGGTGTTTGTTTCAGATATTGAGAGTAGATATTGTTTTTTATTTATTCATTCTTTAACTTGATCTGTTTGTACTTTTCTTTAATATCTAGATCTTTATCCTCAACTGTCTGTGAGGATGAGGCTTCCATGCTATGTTGTTTTTATATTAACTGTGCATTTTCATTATCAACTTGTTCTTCATTCTAATTTTCAGTAACTGTCTCATTGATGATGACAGTGGCAACATCTCTGTTGGTATCTGGGAGATCTGTTTATTCAACATCAATGGTTACTTTTTCTTTTCCCACTGGATTTAACTTAGGCCTTTTGTTATATCTCAACTTGAATTTAGTTTCAGTGGTAGTTTCAGCAACATAGGTACCTTCTTCTCTTACTCTCTTAGTGGATTTTTCTATCTGATCAGTAGTCTCTAAAGTGTGACTAGTATCACTTTTCTTCACTGCATCTATTAAAGTATTCTTTGTCCACTCAGTCTGATTGTCATATTTTTCTATCTCTGGTTTTGTCTCATGAATGAAGGGGGTTAAGTTACATTTAACCCCAATTTTACTTAAAATCCCTTCTGGATCATAATTACAAGGAAAGCTCTCTTCAAATCTGCACTCTAATAGTTGTTTAGTTGCTTCGGTCTCTGCATCCCTATGATTGCAAATGAATGGTCCTACTTGGTTCTTCAATTTGAATTGTGTTTTCTTCTTTACTGCTAAGAAATTTATAGAATCAAAGTTTAATATTTTCCTTATATACTCCAAGGAAAAAATTCTCATTGATACATGTTTGGGCAGCTTATAGGGCAAAAAATTGGATCCAAACACTCTAACCTCATTATGTTTTTCATACAAGTACCAATCACCAGTCTTGGTTTGTTCTGACAACTGCAAAATTGTCTTCATCTCATCACTTATCCTTGGCTGCTCAGATTTTTTCAATATTTTGATCAACAGATGGATGAATGAATCTGAAAACTCTACATATGTGAATTCTATGGACTCTTTCCTAATCAAAGAGGTCCAGAAAATAACTAAAAGAGGATATCCCTCTATGTCAAGATTTTGAAGAGAAATTGGAAAATTATCTTCTTGAAAATATAAGAATATATGGAAGAGGAAGCATGTGTATCTGAACACCCCTTTAGTTGGAAACTTAATCAATTGGTCATGTATATTTTCTGCAATATATCGAACATAATAAAAAATAAAAGATGGAGGTTGTCTTGGGGTAAAGGTAGATAGGAAACCTAAAATAGATTCATCTGTATGTTCATTAGTAAAATACCCTAGGATGAATGAAAGCATGGAAATTACATGCCTTGAACCCTCTGGAAATTTTGAAGTGGAATATGGACGATTAATTTCAAGAATTTCTACATGTAAAGGCATAAATGTTTGGAAGATCATGAATATTTTTGGAAAATAAAGGCCAATATACAGCTTGGTAAGGACCTCTATGGACAAAGGGATTGCTTGAGGATTAGGTTGGAGTTGTAGCATTTGGTTAATGGATTCAGCAGTAATGGTGAAAAGAAATTCTTTGTTGGCATTTACTATGGTTCTCTGCTTAGGCACATAATACTGTCGACATAGCCTAATGACCTCTTGACATGGATGAGTTATTGGAACCACATATTTGGGCAAGTGTGATTCCCAAATATGCACTTCTTCTTCATTATCTAAGTATTTTGCATAGCTATAGCTATGAATGTCTAGTATATTAAATTCAACAATTGGGTCTGCTATTTTGTAGTCAATATCATCTAATGGAATGTGCTCAATGTCTATGACAGGGGGTTGTAAAGGATTTGCAATAATAACAGTCTTAGAAGTCATGGATGGAGTTGATTTTGGCACTTTGGAGCCTTCAGGAGTGCTAGAACTCTGCTTGTTAGGAATTTGGGCTACTTTTGCAAGATTAAACAGTTTACAGAAGTATTTTTACTTTAGCAGAGGTTTCTTGGATGAAAATTGGCAAAGTATGATCTCTTTCTTGGATTTATTTTTCAATTTCAATCTTCAAAATTATTTACAGACCTTCAGAGATTTAGAAAACAAGAAATAGGGATTTCTTGAGCCTTTTTCAATGAATAATTGAGCTAGAAGGTATTTTGAGATTGGGCATAGGAGTTTTGGCTACCTTTAAAGGATTTTTAGGTTAAATTCGGTGTTTAAAATAGGGCGTAGCATAAATAGGGATTTTCTCAAAAACTTTGATAGGATTTCACCTGTTTTTTGGACATTTTGATAGGGTTCTATGGATCAATTTTGAATTCTGATTGGAATTGTCATTTTAAAGGTCTTTTTAAAACTAAAAACAGGTTCAAATTTTGGAAGAAAACCTGTTATGCATAGGTACAGGGTTTTGAAGTAGTCTCTGAGGTCTTTTGAACAGATTGAACGACTTCTTTATGATGTATGGAGCAATATAAAGCTCCTCAGAAATCTGCAAGGGGTACAGGCTAAAATTTGCAGTCTTTTGGCATAAAAATGGTGGAAATTTCTTTTTTTATACTCGGGGTGGCTTATACAAGGTTTACGCATAGAAAGAAATAGGAAATGAATGCATTTCCAACGTTTACGAGGCATATTAGGGCTAACAGGCACCGAAAATTAATGGCGGTCAATTCATAAAAATGGTGGTTTTCGAGCTCAAAGGGTCAAAACCACAAGCGATTATTGCATGCAATTTTGGTGGTAAGCTGTTTTGGAGGAAACCAACGAGATCCAATAAAAGGGAAACACGTAGAGGAGAGAGGACATCGGAATACCGCCCATTTCTCGTAGACTTGAGATGGATAATATCGCACAAATTTATTTGCGAAATGGAGTTTCCTCCATCGTATCTTGGGGTTTGATTGCGAATGGCCCAGATTGATTGCGAAAGGTGCATCCGGTTGGAGTGGGGCCGGGGTGTATTATCACAATATGGATAGGTTTAAAATTTATAAATAGGTGTTTTAAACAAAGTTTTAAAACTATATTATATGGCTGAGCGGGAGGATAAGATTTTTATATGTTTCAATTAAAACATTAGATAATGTTTCAACCATGCATATGGGTGCGAGTGTTATTATATAGTTTTTCCAAAGTTTGACAGTTGTTTAAAAACCATAGGGGGCAGGGGATTTGTTTTAATGATATGTTTGAACCAATGGGATTTGGGTGGGAATTAATTCACCACGTGGATTATTTAAACATTGCTTTAAACGTAAAATAGAGGGTTTTGTGGGTTATTTTATATATAAGAGTTTAATACTATATGAGGGGGAATATTTTAGGGAGTTAATAAATAAATTAGAAATCAATATGAAAGAGGGATAATGTCTATAATGAATAAAAATACATGTTTAACTCTAAGTAAAGTGTAAATAAAGCATAGCTTGTTTTTTTTTCATTTCTCCACACTTTAACTTAGGATAAATGCTTTTTAATGGGTTTTTGAATGATTTTTGAAAGGAGATGAAATTAGTTATTTAGGGTTTTACTTTTAATAAGTAAGAATGGTTTTTTACTTAGGAAAGAAGGATTATGATAGTCGATGAAGGATAAATGCTGATGAATATGATTTTTTTGTAAGAATTCCATATTTTTAACCAATCAGTCATCGAGCCTTGGGTCCGGTCCCAACAGAAGTCAAAGAAATGCTCTAAGCATCTCTAACTGATAGTTTAGAATACTGAGGAATTTTAGGGGAGGGGAAATTAGTTATTTTTGCTCAATGATGCTCTATTACATGATAGAAAAACTAATTTCTACCTACCCATTTTTATTTATAACATTTTTTACTTCATTTTCATGGGTGCATTTAGGCTTGCAACCTGTTGTAACCTTTACAACACCCTCCAAAAATTCACTATCTAAAATTTTTTGAGCCCCCTGAGCATTGAAAAGCTAAGTCAAAATCTAAGGTTCAAGTATATATCAAAGAAAATCCTTAATTTTCTGAGTCGCAGTTTAGGTTTTTCCACAAATTTGCAACCTATCAGGTCACCAGGTCGCCAGGTCGCAACTCTCACTCAATTCTCAAAATTGCAGCCTAGCGACCTTGCGACCCTGCAACCCTCCCAGGTCGCAAGGTCACACATCTCACAAGCGCGGGATATTTGCAACCCAACAACCTCATTTATTTCTTGCATGCGCGACCCCTTTATAAATAGAAGGGTCGCTAGGTCGCATTTTACCCACACGGAAGAAAGCAAAAAATGCTTTTGACAGGCCAACTGGAGCGTGATTTTCTCGGGTAAGTTGCGTAATCCTCCTGATGTTTCCGTTTTTTCCTTTTGTTGCCCTTGTCTGCAGATCGAAGTCCTTTAAATCCACCTAGCATCTCCCATTTGAGATCCTTGTGAACCTTGAGTCTTTTCAAATGATCCAAACCCTGCCATTCCTAGCACAGACTTGTAAATGGAGCCAACTAGCCACCGATGTGTTTGACCCTTCCCCTCATAACTTCTTCATCTTCATTTATTGGTTTCCTCACTTAATCTTGTTATTGTTTATGTTAAATGGAATAGAGGGGTTGTGTCACCAACGAAGTCTTCCGCTCAGCCCTAGCAGGACTTTCGACCTTGCAACCTTACAACCCCTGGTCGCTGAGTCGCTGAGTCACATCTCATTCAAAACTTAACATTTGCGACCTTGCGACTCAGCGACCCAGTCGCAAGTCACTAGGTCCCCAGGTCGCACCCTTTGAAAAGTTTGAGCCTCTGCGATTCATGCGACCCAATGACCAGGTCACAAGTTGCTAGGTCGCTAGGTTGCACCCTTAGGGATGTTTGAGCCACTGCGACCCAGCAACCCAGTGACCTGGTCGCAAGTCGCTATTTTTCCCTTTCTTGGGTCTCAGTTGGGAAGAGTTAAAAAAAGCAATACCTAGGCATTTATTATTATGGCATCTGTTCTATCCTGGGACTGTTTTATGAACATGCCAGGTGATTTCGAAGCAAAGTTAGAGTGCGTCTCTATCTCTTCAAACTCAAGCAACATGGGACCTCTGATAGTTTGCAAGAAAAACAAGAGCCCAAAGATAGAAGACACAGAAATTCAAATACCAATGTCTCCTCCCCCAATCTATGGGGACACCGCATGTACATTTTCCAAAGGAGACAGCATGAGTTGGTATCAAGTATACCAAGAATTCGCACAACTAGAATTTCCAGAGGACCTCCTAGACCGACAAATTTATGTACAAGTTAAAAGGTCTAAAATTCAATATGCAGGTGCCCACCCTGCTATATTCCCATGTGCGAAAGTAATTGAATAGATCATATAAAATATCGACCCCAAGAAGTGGGTAATTCGACACTATGAGGGAAAAGCTTATGCAACTCTAAAGGGCTCAAATGCTTAGTTTTATTACGCACTGCTAGAACGAGAATCGAATTTCACAGAAGAATGGGCCACCACCAATGTGGTCGCCATAGCAGACACCCTGATAGGATGGTGGGAGGAACCTGAGAAGTTCAAAATCAAGAAGGATCAGGAGTATCTGGTGGCAGGCCTTAGAAAGGTATACAAGCTGGTCATAGCTATGATTTGTAGGATATATGGTCATCCTGATGCCACCACATTCAGTGGCACTTGGGTATCCCTCATGAACTATGTTACTATATATGGCACTTGTTCCAATTGGGCCAACATGCTAGTGGCGTCTCTCAAGAAAAACATATCTATGGCACTGGCACTAGAGGAGGGATACTCGTTCAAAATTTACATGGCCTCCTATCTATTGCATCTAGTTTATTCCAAGTGCCACTTTGAGGGATGGGTGCACAACTGGGACCTGGAGCGGGCACGCCCAGTTCACATAGAAATGCAGGTATTCTGGGACTCTAAGTACAAACAGGATATAGAGTCAATCTCACAACTTTTCATCCCTGCGCTCTATAGGAAATTGTTCGGTCAGGATACCCCATGCATGTCCTGGCGAGCCACGGAAATGTTAGTCAAGGTGGCACATTGGTTTCCACTCACCAAATATACTTTTATTTGAGTCTTTGTTTCATTCAAGACTCCTCATGCTCTACCCCGATTCGTTACGGACAAGATGCTTCTTTAGGAAGTATGTTATCAAATGACTTCTGATTTCTCAAAGGTCCTGACTAAAGGTAATAAAAATCCATTGCCTACACTGTCGCTCACCATTGGTTCCTACATAGTCAAAGATTTCAGGGAGGTAGAGGCGGAAGCAGAACAAATCGGAGGTTTCTACCTGGGGCCTTTGGATCACAGGACATACGATCGTGAGAGGATAGTCCCTAACCACTGCAAACGGGCCAAATTCAAATGGAGATACCAGCATACTGAATGCCCATATGAAGATGAGAAAAGAAACTGGTATAACATGTATGGGGAACTTTCCCCGGGAGCATGGTCCGACCAGGAAGATCTAGATAATCATACTTTGGAGGAAAGAATCCACGAGTTAGGAGCTGCCTCTTCTTCCCAGGCCAAGAAGCCTCGAACAGGAATGAGCCACAACTCCAACACCCAACAGAAAGAACAGGAAGCGAAAGCTCAGCTAGAAGCTAAGAAGAAGGCAAAAGAAGATGAAGATAAGCGTAGAAAAAGCCTGAAGGAAAAACAGAGAAAGAAACAGACGAAGGATTCCCATAAGATAAAGGAAGAGAAGGAAGTGAAAGAAGAAGCGGAACGACAACTCAAGAAATAATTGGATCAGGTGGAGGCTGAACGCAGGAGAAAGGAAGAGAAGGAAACAAAAGTGGAAGCATAGTGCAGGCAGAAAGAAAAATAGGACAAGGCAGAGGCGGGGTGGCTTCAGAAAGAGGAAGAAGAACAAAAGAGAAAATAAGAGGAGGATCAAAGATCAAAAGACACCGAGACACCTCCTCTAGTAACAGGAGTACAAACCGACATGCAGCCTATCAAAGTACCTGTAATTGATTCCCGTTTGGCACTCTCCGAGCTAGGCTCCTCTAAAGGATAGGAGGAGGAGGTGTTCAACCTAACAAGACTCACTTATGACCAGTTCACCTTCAAAATATGATAGGAAAAGAGGATATGTCTAGCAGGAAACCCTTTCGCCCGATTCACAGCCACAATGGAGAAATATATAGTCCTAGACACTAGGACCAACCCAGTGATGATAGCATCGACCGACACTGCTTTTTCCGTAGCCACAGAAGAAAATGTGAGATGGATGAGCAGAGAAATCCTTTCCCTACAAAATAGATTACAGGATTCTGAACAAAGGGAATCAAGGGCAGAGCAAGAAAAGAGAGCATTAGTGGAAGAAATCCAACAACTCCAGGACAAACATACTCTTATTAACGA
Organism: Pinus albicaulis; assembly: GCA_034641835.2. Lineage (NCBI taxonomy): Eukaryota > Viridiplantae > Streptophyta > Pinopsida > Pinales > Pinaceae > Pinus > Pinus albicaulis. Next base: position 1,485,886,722 of record CM076578.1, read on the forward strand.
AGTACTGCTCACCATCCAGAGAGAGTTGGCAATGCTGGAGGTCACCATGAGGCAATTTTACGGGGAGATGTTCACTATAAAACAAACAGTCACACATCTACTAAGAGCCCAAGTAGAGACAAAGCAGAGAAACGAGCAACTGAAAGAGGCCTCCGTCGCTTTGGATAGAATGATAGAATGGATAGGCAGATACCCACAGGCTGTGGAAAAATTTCTCAAGAAAGACTGGATTCACACCCAGAATCATAAGGTCCAGATCCACATAAAGATGCAATCCAAGGAGAAGTTATTTAAAGATCTCGAAAAGGTAATGACTGCATACGAGCATTTGATCAGCGGCATCAACTCAATGGATGAACTACATCACATTCCATCTCTGGGTGCACTGAGTGAGGAAAAGACGTGGAGACTGATAGATCAGGATATTCAAGCATTTCTACAACCTATCATACAAGTTGCCACTACACCTGATCTTACCGCATCACAACACCTGATCTTGCTGCATCACAGGAGAACTTGGTTAAGTTCGTCATAACACGAGTTTAGATCTACACTAAAATAACTTCTTTAGCCAACCAGGTCACACTCAAGAGAGAAACTCTGATTCTGAATGCCTTATAATTCCTACACCGGTTAAGGTAAGAGACTCCTCTAATCTCCCCCATCACTGCAGATTATCGCACATGGAAAAATTTCCTGAAGGAGCAACAAGCTGAAGACCCCAACCTTGCAATTAGATGCACACTCCCATGATCAGATTGCAAGGTGAAAATCCACAAAATAGGTCACAGGTTGCACTATCCAGCTAGCTCGTAGGTCGCACTATCCAGCCAGATCGCAGGTCGCATCTTCCATTTAGGTCGCAAGGCAGCCCAACAGTTAGGAAAGCAGAAAGTTGGGAAGCCCAAAGGGCAAGTTTTGTTCTATAAAAACTTCCTTCAGGAAAATTGTAAGGACCTTTTCTTTGGGAATCAAAGAGATATAGAGCATTGTATAGAAGGACAACACATTCTGAGTATGAATACAAGCATTTGTTAACTCCATTTTTGGATCTGATGTTGGTAAATGTGTGAACACTATGAGTATTTTGTTTTTAGTTTCTAACATATTTTGATTAATGAAAATGTGTCTCCAATGACATCATTTATGCATTATAGTTTTCTAAACATGTGTAAATGATACTAAGTTTATTTCGCTTTTTCAACAAATGTTAATAACTTTGTTTACTGACATTTAGATTATCACCAAATCCATTTAAGGAAGTGAAGGGTATTCTGCCATAAATAATTGTTTCTTTTGTGGTTAGAACAATGTACAAGCATGACCCTAATGATATGCTGTTGACAGTATTTCCTTTGGCCCCATGCTTTATTATTTAGCTTGCTATGCATAGTGTTATATGTTCATTTAATTCATCAATCATGTGTCTTGTATCATCCGAATAAGCGTGTGTCCGCAGGTTCATTGAGTCCTACTGAGACTCAAGGAAAGGAGAATTAAGTGGTAGTCAGACCCACACCACAGCCAGGATTGCTATTACAAGCGGTTTAGAGTCTAGTTGGGATTTTTTACCGAGGAGATCCCCTGCTGTTGGCTGGATAGATTTTCCCATCAACACAACCCTAAATCATTTTTCTTTTAAAACATAAAAACTCTCTAATTCTAACCTTATTTCATCCAAGGGCTCGGATTAAATTGTTGAGCTCCTCATTTATTCTCTATCTTATCTACTGATTTGTCAAGTTATACTGTTTGACATATCTTTATTCTTTATCTAAAACATGAAATTCAAATCATGAAAAGTTGATATTAAACCGTTTAACTAATCATGAATTATGGCATTTATTGACAATCTGCACATAATCATTATTCTTGCAATAAAAGTAAATAGTAGTGGCATTTTGACTTTCTCACTTTCAGATCTTATTTTTATCTCTTTTTTCTGTTGGGATCTATTTTTTCTAATTCCTTTATTCTTTCTTTTAGGACTTTCACCCTCTTTTCACTTTTTATTATTTTTCATTTTTCAAAATATGGGAAAAAAACTTGCAGAAAGCAAGGTATGTACATATTTACAAGACCATCATAGTCCATTCAAAAATTATGAACCCTATTATTATAGGATCCTAATAGTGACTCAGCTTGGGGATGGCATTTCCTAATGAAATTTCAAGAACTTTAACACTAGTAGCCTCTGAAATTTGATTTGCGATGGCTCTGTAAATATCCTTTGACATCTACAATTATTCATACTTATGACATTTACCTCTTCAAAGATTAGGGCCTTCTCTCTGGGCTTCAAATTTGTTAGGAAAACATCCAATCAAATCTAAAATCTTCAATGTATATGTACAATGATCAAAGTAAATGAAACTAACTGTTTTTTATCTCAAGAGAGTAGTAGCACTTCAAAATTCTGCCATTTACTACTCCTTTTGACATCCCTGACCCTTCTATTTCTTTTAGAAAGAAAGCATTGTTACCTCTGTAGCCATGAATGACATAAGTTCCTTTCCATATAAAATGAAATTTTCCATGTTTACCTTTCTCTTCCCTTCTTCAATCCCATTTTAACACTTTATCTCCAATGTAAAAATCATCTTCTTTACTCTTTTTATCAAAAAATTTCTTAATCTTATCCTGAATGACTTGAGACCTTCTATAAACTTCTTCCCTTGTTTGTTGCAAGTGAATAGCTTGATTGATCCTTCTTTGAATGTCATTTGTTTCAACTTGTAACTCTTGGATAATATTCATCACTTGTACTCCTAAAGAAGATGGAAAAACAGTATCCATTCCATAGAGAAGCTGGTAAGGGGACGTACCAATGGATTTTTTAGTAGTAAGTCTATCTTCCCATAAGGCATTGACTAACCTCTTATTCCAAGTATTTTTATTATCTTCAAGTAACTTTTTGATGATGTTTACAAGGCTGTTATTTGAAGATTCAACTAGGCCATTAACCTAAGGGTAATATGCAGTAGAGTGGCCTAGGGTAATATGATATTTATGGAAAAAGTCAATCATCATTTTGGATTTGAATGCTACTGCATTGTCATTGAATTATCTTTTGGGGACATCCAAATCTTGAAAGAATGTTACTTTCTAGGAAGGAATGTCTACCAGTAAAGATTTCCTACACAATCACCTGCATGAAATTCTTCTAATATTTTGTCAGCTTCTTCTTTTAACAAACAATTTAATAAAATCCCACTATGATCTCTCCAAAAAAATACATTGTCTAAAACACAAAATCTTACTTCCTTAAGCTTTAGAAATCTAGCTTTGGTTCTTGACAGTCCAGGAGGAGCTTGTAAGTTTAGTAATACAAATACGATATCTGTATACCATGGTGAGTCTAAAAATGTTTCACTGATCTCTGGAGTCGTCATCTCTTCCTGATCATCTACTTGGGAAATAAAATTGATGTTTAGGGTATTGCAATTTGATTTAGCCATAAGTCTGCCTAAACCTTGACATTTTATTAACTTGGTGGGTTTTATCTCTATGTCATATTCTAAGATAGTGGTAATCCACTTACCTCTTCTTCCATCAGGACCATCCTGAGTAACAATATCTTTTACTACAACATTAGGGACATAGGTAATGATGTGAGAATAGAGGATGTAAACTCTGAAGTCTTTAATGGCCTTTACCAAAGCCAAGGCTTGTTTTTCCATCATATTATACATCAAATATGAATCTCTAAGTGTTATGCTAAAGAAATCTATGGGTTGTTCTTAACCCTGGTCATTTTTCTGCAGTAAAACTACAGCAATGGTGTGTTCTGAAGAAAATGAGAAAACGATGATTTTTTTTTTTAAATCAGGGCTTATAAGGACTAGAGTTTTGGTTAAGGCCTATTTGATAGATTCAAATGACTGTTTAGCCTAAATAGTCCATTTAAGAACTGAATTTTTTTTTAGCATGTTATTTTTTCTCCAATTATCTCAGCTAAGATGGATATAAATCTTCTTAAAAAGTTAATCTTAACTAGAAATGCTTGTAACTCTTTTATGTTTCTTGGTGGAATGATGTTAAGAATTTCTTCTATCCTAGCAGAATCTATCCTAATTCCTTCTTTTGATATAATGTGTCCTAGTAAATTGCCTTCTTCTAATCCAAATAAGTTTTTCTTAGGATTTAATGAGATGCCAAACTTTTTGCATTTTATAAGAACTTGTTTGAGATTATCCAAGTGTTCATAATCAGTTTTAGAAAATACAGTTATGTCATCTAAGTAAATTACTAAGAATTCGTGAATTTCCTTTAAAAGGCTATATTCGTAGCTCTTTGGAAGGTTGCCCCTGCATTCATTAAACAAAAAAGAATTTTTACATACATAAAAGTGCCCTTTGGAGTAGTAAAATTTGTTTTGGGTTGATCCTGTAGTTAGAATAATATCTCTTTGTATCCTGAAAAACCATCTAACAGTGAAATCCCAGAAGAACCAACTATCCTTTGTAAGATGTGATCCATTTTTGGTAAAGGGTAATTATCTTTTAAGGATACTTTGTTTAGATTCCTAAAGTTGACACATAATCTAATCTCTCTTGTTTTCTTTCTTGTTGGAACTTGGTTAGAAACGCAATCAGAATACCTGATTGGTGCAATTATCTATGCATCATACATTCTTTTTACTTCCTTTTCTATCAAAGGCATCAACACAAGGTTGATCCTTCTTAAATTTTGTCTGAAGGTCTTTTGATCTTATTTTACAGGGATTTCGTGTTGAATTATGTTGGTGTCATAGGATTTAAGGTCCTCATAACTCAAGGAAAAACATCTTGGAATTCCTTAAAAAGAGCAATATATTTTTCCTTTTCCTATTGAGGTAAAGCTTTTGAAAGTTTAATCATTTTTGGTTTTAACTCTATACCAATATTGCATTCCTCAATATCAGATCTAACTCGCTAAATTTTGGGTTTTGTAGCAACATTATTTGAGTCAAATAGATATTCTAAGGGAGTTAAAAATTTTGGTAAGAAATTGTCTTGGAGATTTAATATTTTAGATTCTTCATCAATGCTCTCATCAATTTCCACTCTTTCTAATTTATCTATATCTGATTGACTAAATCTAGTGGGTTTAGCAAATTTTAATTTATTTACATCTACATTATTCAAATCAATTTCAGCATCTAAATCTTGGTCTATGGTACAATTAGTATTTGTTTTACAGTTATGAAATTCTCCTTCATTATTCAAAAAATGATAAATTTGTTGGTCCTGTGAGAAAATTTTCTAATATTTGAGGTTGTCTGGAATTATTGGCCTGTGTTTTAATTCTGTAGTATACATAAGATTAGGCTGAAAAGGTAAATTACAAGTACTGGCAAATGTTGCCAAAGAATGTGCTTGTAATTTTTGTCTTCTTGCTATTGCAGAGAAATTACATTCCAGTAAATCATTAATCAGATCTAGTGCAGTCTCTCTATATCGAGCAAGTCTAGGATTGCAAACTGAATATTCTCCTTTAATTTTTTTAACAATTAACTTAGAATCTCCCGTCATTGATATTATTTTACCTCCTAAGTTTCTGATTATCTCGAGTCCTAGAATGAGGGCTTCATACTCAGCCATATTGTTGGTGCATTTGAAATTCAGTTTGAAAGCATGACCTTCTGCATGAATTTTCTCTATCTTAGTTATCCATACTTTTTCTCTTGCTCCTAACTTGTTTACTGAACCATCAAACTCTAAATGCCATAATGATTCATGAGAGATATTATCATTGTTTGGTGTTTTATTTTCTTCTCTTAGTTCAATCTTGATTTCATTATTAGTTTCAGCATTACATAGGATGAAATAATCTAGATCAGTAGGTGTGGTAAAAATTGGGTAATTTATTGACCTTTCAACACTATTTAACATATATTTTGTTAAGGTTTCCCTATATAATTTCTTAGGTTGACCGAAAACTGATATAGTAGCATAAGACATGTCCAATTGTAGAGATCCTTGTAACTTTTCTCCCCGTGAGCGAGATAATAACATTCCATATTTAGGTAGGATATCAGCTACTACAATGTCCATTAATATGCTCTTACTATGATATTAAACTAATTTTACACACAAATCTTTGATTAAACCTAGGCATTCTACCTTGCTTGAGACAAATGAGAATAAATCCTTATAAGGCCTTGTGATGTCTAAGTTCAAGGTTTCCATTATAGCTATGGACATTAGATTATGTTAAGCTCCTGAATCTAGCATTGCATTGTGTAGGATTTGATCATTAATAGTTAAACTAATGTAAAATGGAGGAACTTCTCCATATAAATGCTTTCCATTCACATCTAGGCCAAAAATCAACTCTTGTTGATCATCATTCAGATTTATGGAATCTTATTCATCATTTATGTTTAATGTTTCAGTTATGGTTGATTTATACAAGTCATGTTTTACCAATTCTGTTAGTGGAATTGGTATTTTTAGCTTTGTAATTTCAGATTGTATGTTGAATGAAGGTTGTGACTTACTTATTTGAATCAACTCTTATTTGGTAACTGTATTTTGGGTTGGTTTATCTTGTTTTTCTACAGTTATGTTTTCACTTTGAGTTTGAGTTTCTTGGGTCTTACTTCTTTTTAGTTTTCTTTCAGGAATGGTTTGTGAAATAATAGATGTTTTTTCAGATTTTGAGTTGTCAAAAGCTATTTTTACAATGGCAGCTTTTGAATCTGTGGATCTAGGATTAGCATTGAGTATTTTAGTATCTAAGGTTGTTGTTTTATCAAAATTAGGTGATTTAGGAATATCAGATTTTTGTGAATCTTTTGTAACTTTAGAAACTTCATCAGTTATGTCCACAATCTTAGGGCTTGGTGAAATATTATGGCTGGAAACGTTTTGGGAAGAGTTTGAGTTTTGCTTGTTTTCCCTAGGGAGAATTTGCAGAACTTTTGTTTTGGGAGCTTCCACTATTTTCTTATTTGGTGTTTGATATTTTTTCTTAGTAGAAGAGTAATTTTTTTTCTTAATTCTTAGGTTATACTGACTATGTATTTTGTGAATGGAAAAGTCATAACCTTTTTTGTAATCAAAGGACTCCCGTGTATCTAATTGGAGTTGTTGAAGTGCAAATAATTCCTGATCTTCCTATGTGAGAAAGATATCGTTATTATCATATATTCCCATTTAATTTATGGTATCCTCATCATCATCATTGTTTGGAGAAATCTTAGCATAATTATCTTAAAAAGGAGGTCTTATTGTTTGGTATGAGCCTAAGTCTTTTGATTTTCGTGAATTTATGTTTTTTCTAAAATTGGGATTTTTGATTTGTTGTTGATTATCCCATTGATGTCTTATTTCTGTGTTATCTAACCTATCCATCATCCTCTCTAAAGTTTTACCTAGCATATCTATTTTTGTGTCTCAACTTGAGGCTTCTTCTTTCATGGTAACTCTCCTCTCATTTCTTAATCTTGCCTTTTTGGATAGAATATTTACTTCTACACCTACTGCATTTGTTTGCATTCTTTCCAATGTTTCTGCATTTATTTCTCTTAACTGATATGCCATGTCAGTGTCAAATCCATCTGGGAATTTGAGTAAGACAGAGTCAGGAGTGGGTTTTAGATTTGCAAGAATTGAATTGTAAACACTATTATATCTACCGTAGTATTCTTGTACAGATTCATTTGGAGCTCTTTTCATTGCATAAAATTTAGACAATATTTGTAAGGGGTTTTTCTTCTTTTCCCATTTATTTAAAAATAATCTATGGAAAATAGCTAAATCAGCTATACTATCTGCATTAAGAATTTTGAACCATTTTTTTACTTCTTCTGTTAATTTTTGTGCAAACAACCTCATTTGTACATCTAATTCATCTATCTAATGGAGTTCAAAGTAATCTGTCATTTTGTTTACGTGTTGCTATGCAATATACTTTGTAGTAGCATCAAACTGTGTTATCTTACTTTGGTAATCTTTGGGCATGTCATGAAGCTATCCTGGAAGAACAAGGCGAGCATACCTAGCAGTCATAGCTTGAATTCTAGATTTGCTAGGAGGTAAGGTAGAGGTGCTTAGAGTTGAAAGAGAAGTAGTGGCTAATGAAACTGGATTATAAGGTGCTGAACTAGAAAAAACATTTGAAGAACTAAACGCTAAAGTTGAGGTACTGAGAAGTGAAACTGGAATATATATGGAACTACTACGAAATGAGAATGATGTGCTTGAAAATGTAGTGGTGAAGCTAGTGGATGAAGTGGATGTAGGGGATTAAGGAAATAAATTTCTAGGTTGTAAGGATAATCTAGCACTAAATGGATCTGTGGATTGAATGGTAGTAGAAACTATAGATGATGTGATGGTAGAATTAATCTCTTCAAGTTTGTTTTGCTATTCAACTTTCTTTAATTTAGAATTAGCTGTAATATTTTTCTGTTTTGCTTCCAAAAAAGAAATAAAAACAGGGTCTAAAATAGCAGTACTTAAATTGCTTTCAGATTTAGTATTGAATAAAGAATGTTCAAATTCTAATTCAAACTCTATATCGTGCAAACTTACTAATTCTTGAGGTAATGAATTAACCCTTATTAATGAAACTTTAGCATCTAAATCTTCTCTCTGTTTTTTCTTTTTCCTAATTCTGTCTGGGTTGTCCACTATAATAGCAGGTTTAAGATCTAGATTAGACCTGGTATAATAAACTTTCCTAGAAGCCATAATTACAATTTTTTATACTCACAACTAGTTAAACAATCTCTAAAGGCAAAAAGACGATGAAAAATGATTTCTTTTAAGATTTATCTAACAACTAAGGATTGGTTAGATCTCCAGTATGGTTGCCAGTATATTATCACTCCAGTAATTCTCTAGTTGTGAGATTTTTGGTTTTTATTTGAGAAAACTAGAGGTAACCATAGACTAACTTTTTAACTCTAGGATCTAGCCTTACTAGGTTTCAGAGAGGGCTCTCTCTATAAAATTTAACTTTGTTTTGTTTTATAAAATATTGCGCTAGTTATGATTGTGAAATTGGTTTTTTTCTTGATTGGTTTGGTGGGAAAAATCATTTGAATAGATGGATAGTAGGAAGTCTATTTGTCCATTTGGATGAGGAGTCAAAAATCAAGCATGCAGAAACTAGGATCAAGGTTAAGAAGTCAACTTTTTTCAGGGAAAGATAGATAACCCTTGAAGATCTTTGGAAAATTGTTTTGTGAGATGGTATGATCAGGATAAAGAAAAATGAAGGGTTATTTGATCCGGAAAAGAGAAATAGTAGGCAGAGGTCAAACAAAAGAGGGAGAAATTAAGGGTTCCCTACTCTGGAAATCAGAAGAAAACATATAAATGACAAACAGTAAAGACAAGGTTCTTTTAACAAATCCTGAAGTAATACTCTTGTTCATTCATTCAAATTTAGAACACATAATGGAATGCATGTAACAAAGAAAGATAGACAATGACAAGTAAGAAATACTTCTCTTCAATAGCTCATCACATGAATCCTGAAATATGATGCTAGTTGATCTAATCTAGTCTCCTACTTGAAATTTGAACACAAAAAGCCTTCAAGTCCACAAAAATGACTATGGAAATCTTCAGCAATTTATTCCACAATAATAATTCTAAAGATGAATTATTTATACATAATTGTTTACAAAATATCCTAGATTGCTTCTAGGAATTATCTAAGGGAAATAAAAATATGTTTACATCAATAATAGAGACAACTTCTTAAAAAATCAGCAATTTGTCCTATCAATTCAAATAAAATAGAAACTGATTGTGGATAAGATGCAGTTGGCTCCCTTGGTGTCTTCCTTGTTGGCTTTAGATATTTCAAGTTTGTTTTGAGATCTGATCTAATTTAGCTGATACTCTTTCATTGATTCTCTTTAACCTCTGATACTCTTTTAACTATTTGTAAAATATCTTTACTGTTGTAAAAAATCTGTTTGACTGCAATTTCAGCAAATTGTTTTCACTGTTATCTTTTTGCCTTCTTATCCTTCATAGTAAATCTATTAATGAATGCCAGTCTTCCTCACTTGGAATTTATATTGTCTTTAGCTTCCTGAAGTTTTCATCTTATTCTATGTACCTGGAAAAAGTTGGTTTAATGACAAACAAGTGTCTTATCTCATGCTGTAAATAAAATAAGTCCTCAAAAATTCCGAGTAAGAATTTTCCCGTTGGAATTCCTTGTCCACCACCTGATTTTTCAACTTGCTCCTTGGTTTAGTGACTCTATAGCTTATGTTGTGGATGAAGTCACTAGCACTGTAGTAGCCAGTGGTTCTTTGGGTGCCAAATTTTCTGCTAAAGTTTAAAGCACAATTGTAGTGATTACAAGAATAACTGTAGGAATTTATGGTACTTTTGGAGTTTCTTTTTCCTTGAAAAATTTATCCATTTGAATCTCCATTTCTTTTATTTGGGTTGTCAACTCAAAAATCAAATTCATCATGTCATCCTTCTCTTTCTATCCTTCTATTATTTCCTTGGCTTGAGGATGTTCACTTGATGGTAATTTAAGTTGTTTCCTCAATGCTGCAATGTCCTCATTTTTCTTTTTCACTAACTACTCTACTACTTTGACATTATGAGGGTCATATCCAACCTACAAGACCAGTTCGTCCAAAGATTTTATTCTTATATCCTTAGCATACAAGGATGCTTTGTCCAATTTCATCTGAACTTTCATGTTTGTGATAGTGTTCTGATGTTTCTAAACACTCATGACTTTAGTTTTAACAGTAGAGTACAACATCTCTGAAGTCTGTCTATGGAATTCAATCTAATCCAAAGCATGAATTTTCTTTGTTTGAAATTCCAAATCAATCTTCTTATAATCTACCACTGTCGTTGGAGATTTCACTATAGGCTGCAATACTGACATGATTAGTTTTTTTAACACTTGGTTTTTGTTTCAGATATTGAGAGTAGATATTGTTTTTTATTTCTTCATTCTTTAACATGATCTATTTGTATTTTTCTATAATATCTAGGTCTTTTTCCACAGCTATATATGAGGATGAGGATTCCATTCTCTATTGTTTTTCTATTAACTATGCATTTTCATTATCAACTTGTTCTTCATTCTTATTTTCAGTAACCGTCTCATTGATGATGATAATGGAAACATCTGTGTTGGTATCTGGGAGATCTGTTTCTTCAACATAAATGGTTACCTTTTCTTTTCCCACTGGATTTAAATTAGGCCTTTTGTTTTATCTCAACTTGAGTTTAGTTTCAGTGGTAGTTTCAACAACATAAGTACCTTCTTCTCTTACTCTCTTAGTGGCTTTTTCTATTTGATCAGCAGTCTCTAAACTGTGACTAGTATTACTTTTCTTCATTGCATCTATTAAAGTATTCTATGTCCACTCAATCTGATTGACATATTTTTCTATCTCTAGTTTTGTCTCATGAATGAAGGGGGTTAACTTACATTTAACCCTCATTTTACTTAATATCCCTTGTGGATCATAATTCTAAGGAAAGCTCTCTTCAAATATTCACTCCAATATTTTCTTATATGCTTCTGCCTCTGCATCCCTATGATTGCAAATGAATGGTCATACTTGATTCTTCAATTTGAACTGCGTTTTCTTTTTTTCTACTAGGAAATTGATAAAATCAGAGTTTAATATTTTCCTGATATACTCCAAGGTAAAAATTCTCATTGATACATGTTTGGGCAGCTTATATGGAAAAAAATTGGATCCAAACACTCTAACCTCAATATGTTTTTCATACAAGTACCAATCACCAATCTTAGTTTGCTCTGACAACTGTAAAATTTTCTTCATCTCATCACTTATCCTTGGTTGCTTAGTTTTTGTCAATATTTTTATCAATGGATGGATGAATGAATATGAAAACTCTTCTTATGTGAATTATGTGGACTCTTTCCTAATCAATGAGGTCCAGAAAATAACTAAAAGAGGATTTCCCTCTATGTCAAGCTTTTGAAGAGAAATTGGAAAATTATCTGCTTGAAAATATAAGAACATATGGAAGAGGAAGGGTATGTATTTGAACACCCCTTCAGTTGGCAACTTAATAAATTGGTCACGTATATTTTCTGCAATATATCTAGCATAATAAAAAATAACAGATGGAGGTTGTCCTGGGGTAAAGGTTGATAGGAAATCTAAAATAGATTCATCTGTATGTTCATCGGTAAAATACCCTAGAATGAATGAAAGCATGGAAATTACATGCCTTGAACCCTCTGGAAATTTTGAAGTGGAATATGGAGGATTAATTTGAGGAATTTCTACATGTAAAGGCATAAATTTTTGGAAGATCATGAATCTTTTGGGAAAATCAAGGCCAATATACATCTTGGTAAGGGCCTCTATGGACAAAGGGACTGCTTGAGGATCAGTTTGGAGTTGTAGAATTTGGTTAATGGATTCAACAGTAATGGTGAAAAGAACTTGTTTATTGGCATTTACTGTGGTTATCTGCTCATGCACATAATACTATTGACATAACCTAATGATGTCTTGACATTGATGAGTTATTGGAACCACATATTTGGGAAAGCGTGATTCCCAAATATGGACTTCTTCTTCATTATCTTAGGATTTCTCATAGCTCCAGTTATGAATGTCTAGTAGATTAAATTCAAGAATTGGGTCTGGCATTTTGTAGTCAATATTAGCTAATGGAATGTGTTCAATGTTTATGACAGGGGGATGTAAAGGATTTACAATAATAGCAGTCTTAGAAGTCATGGCTGGAGTTGATTTTGGCACTTTGGAGCCTTCAAGATTACTACAACTCTGCTTGTTAGGCATTTGTTCTAATTCTACAAGATTAAACAGTTTGCAAAAGTATTTTTACTTTAGTAGAGATTTCTTAGATGAAGATAGGAAAATTATGATCTCTTTCTTAGATTTATTTTTCAATTTCAATCTTCAAAATAATTTACAAACCTTCACTGATTTAGAAAACAAGAAATAGGTATTTATTGAGCCTTTTTCAATGAATAATTGAGCTAAAAGGTCTTTTGAGGTTGGGCACAATATTTTTGGCTACCTTCATAGGATTTATGGGTTAAATTGAGTGTTTAAAATAGGGCGTAGCATAAACAAGAATTTTCTCAAAACATTTTACAGGGTTTGGCCAGTTTTTTGGAATTTTTTAGAGGATTTTATGGATCTGTTTTGAATTCTGACTGGAATTGTATTTTTAAAGGTCTTTTTAAAACTAAAAATAGGTTCAAATTTTGGAAGAAAACCTGTTATGCGTAGGTACAGGGTTTTGAAGTAGTCTTGGAGGTCTTTTGAATGGATTGAATAGCTTCTTTCTAATATTTGGAGTAATAAAAATCTCCTCTGCAATATGCAAGGGGTATAGGCTAAAATTTGCAGTCTTTTGGCATAAAAATGGCGGAAATTTCTTTTTTTTACAGTCGGCGTGGCTTATACAGGGTTTACGCGTAGAAAGAAATAGGAAATGAATGCATTTCCAATGTTTTTTAGGCATATCTGGGCTAACAGGCACCGGAAATTAATGGCGGTCAAGTCATAAAATTTTTGGTTTTCTAGCTCAAAGGACCAAAGCCACAAGCGGTTATCACATGCCATTTCGGTGGTAAGTTGTTTTGGAGGAAACCAACGTGATCCAATAAAATGGAAACATGTGGAGGAGAGAGGAAATCACAATACCACCCATTTCGCATAGAATTGAGATGGGGAATATCACACAATTATATTTGTGATATGGAGTTTGCACCATCGGATCTTGGGGTTCTATTGTGAATGGCCTAGATTGATTGCGAAAGGTGCATTGGGTTGGAGTGGGGTCGGGGTGTATTATCATGACAGGGATAGGTTTAAACTTTATAAATAGGTGTTTTAAACAAATTTTTAAAACTATATTATATGGCCGAGTGGGGGGATAAGATTTTATATGTTTTAATTAAAACATTAGATATTTTTCAACCATGCATATGGGCACAAGTCTTATTATATAGTTTTTTCAACATTTGAAAGTTGTTTAAAAACCATAGGGGGCGGGGAATTTTTTTTAAGGATATGTTTGAACCAATGGGATTTTGGCACGGATTAATTCACCACGTGGATTATTTAAACATTGGTTTGAATGTAAAATAGAGGGTTTTGTGGGTTATTTTTTATATAAGGGTTCAATACTATACTGGGGGGAATAGTTTAGGGAGTTAATAAATAAATTAGAAATTAATATGAAAGAGGGATAGTGTCTATAATGAATAAAAATACATGTTTAACTCTAAGTAAAGTGAAAACAAAGCATAGCTTGTCTTTGTTGTATTTCTCCACACTTTAACTTAGGATAAATTCTTTTTAATAGGTTTTTGAATGATTTTTGAAAGGAGATGAAATTATTTATTTAGGGTTTTACTTTTACTAAGTAAAAATGGCTTTTAATTAGGAAAGAGGGATTATGATTGTGGATGAAGGATAAATGTTGATGAATATGGGTTTTGTGTAAGAATTCAATATTTTTAACCAATCAGTCATTGAGCCTTGGGTCTGGTCCCAACGGAAGTAAGAGAAATTATCTAAGCCTCTTTCACTGATAGTTTGGAATACTGAATAATTGTAGGTGAGGGGAAATTAGCGATTTTTTCCCGATGATGCTTTATTACATGCTAGCAAAACTGCTTTCTACCTACCCAACTTTATTTCTAACATTTTCTACTTCATTTTCATGGGTGCATTTAGTCTTGCAACCCTAAATCATTTTTCTTTTAAAACATAAAAAATATCTAAGTCTAACCTTATTTCATCCGAGGGCTCAAATTAAAATGTTGAGCTCCTCATTTATTCTCTACCTTATCTATTGATTTTTCAAGTTTATACTGTTTGACATATATTTATTCTCTATCTAAAACATGAAATTAAAATCATGAAAAGTTAAGATTAAACTGTCTAACTAATCATGGATTATGGCATTTATTGACAATCTACACATAATCATTATTCTTGCAATAAAAGTAAATAGTTGTGGCATTTTGACTTGCTCACTTTCAGATCTTATTTTTATCTCTTTTTTCTTTTGGGAAATATTTTTTCTAAGTCCTTTGATCTTTCTTTTAGGAATTTTAACCTCTTTTAACTTTTCATTATTTTTCATTTTTCAAAATATGGGAAAACATCTTGCAGAAAACAAGGTATGTACATATTTACAATACTATCATAGTCAATTCAAAAATTATGAACCCTATTATTATAGGATCCTAACACCTTCACTACCAATAGGACTAGATGAATCCATGTCTAACTCCATCGTGAGATCTTCGAAAAGACTACGGGGACTAGGAGGCACAACAACAACAAAAAATGGAAAACCTGACGTAAGAGGAGGAAAATCTCCTTCTTCCCCAAAACCAGACCAAGCACCAGAAGGAGGCCAATTGAATTCAGTTGGCTCTTCAAGAGGAGACCAGGTAGCAAGAGGTAGGACAGACGGGAGAATAGGTTGTGAGAAATCGGCAAACCTACTAGAATGAGGGGTTTAAAAAGAAATGTCCGAGAAATAACTACCACAAGGAGGCAGTGAGGACGACCAAACTAGTAGTTCCACCACCATGACTATATATCAAAACAGAAATGAAAAAGAAAACCAATCGAAGGCTCCAAGATCAAGACTAAGGAAAAACAACAAGACAAGTTATAAAAATTTTAACGGGCATGTGATCATAGGTGATTAATTTTATGACACTGAAACCAGATTTCACTGTTTCATTTTTAAAGAGTTGAGAAAAAGGAAAAAGGTGACTCTAGTCACTTTCAATTTTAAACGAGCTGAAAGGAAAAGTGCTTGATGATCTCTTATATTTTTTAAAGAGTCATGAAAATATCAAAATGATACTCTAGTACTCTAAGAAAGAGGGTATATCAGGTTTTTTTGAACTGCCATATACACCTTGGTGATCAAATGAAAGAGAAATGACCAAGGACTTAACATACATGCAGGTAGTCTCCCCGAATGCTATGTTCGGTGTATCATGGTTACAAGGTGGCAAAATCAGCTTCATATGGATAAAAGCATTGCAACCTAGAGGGGTCTCCCTTTATATACTGGATGGTACGGGGAGCACAAGTCCATACTAGCACTATCTAAAGCTAGACGACATACGACAGCTACTAGGTTTTAAGATGCCGAAACATGTCTCTAGCCTAGACCACTAAAAAATATTTCGTTAGGTTTCAATGCTTCCTTAGGTTAATTAAATGAAATTTAAAGGTGATCTTGGATTATGTTTCAGTTTTAAGGCCCTATCGAATTTAGATCTCAACTTTCCTAAATGCAAGCTATATGCGAATGAACATCATTCCCAATTCGATGAATGCTATTTATGAGAAGGATAGATATCTTTCAAAAGAAAACAATGAAAATATGAGAATAAATCCACTAATGAATCTAACACAATCAAACAAAAATGAAACTCTTTCCTAGATAATCCGATTCTAGTTATGCAAAAGAGTATATCACTTTCAATGCAAAGAAAGAATGCAAAATATGTTTTTTTTTTATATTTTTTAAATGAAAGAAGCACATGATGCACTAATTACTTAAAAAATGAAAACAAACACTAGCTTGAGTATTGTGTAAGGATCGAAATTAAATGACTCAATGCAACACAAAACAAACACAAGAAAGCACTCAAACTAATGCTGAAATCTTCCAAGTCAAAATAAAGTTCTCAAAATGGCCCAAAAATCAAGCAATGTAATCTATGCTTGGAGCAACAAGGAGAAGAATCAATCGAGAAATTAAATGATCTTGCAATCAAAGCAATCACTCAAAAAGGATCAAGAAAACTAAGTGCAATCGACCCAAGAATGAGACTGACAATAATCAAACTGATTTGATTTCCAAACAAAAGGCTTAGTGCACTAAGACACCTAAAAACCCTAAGGCCTCAATTTACACTGATAAGAAGATGGAAAAACGACTGAGAAAAGAAAGTCAACTGCAATCAAAACAATCCCAAAGGCATAATTACACATAAAAAATAACCCAGAAGCAAGCACAATTGACCAAAAGACTCATAAAGTAGGTCAAACCAAATCCTATAGGATTCGACGTGACTGTCAGGCTGTAATATGCACCAAACAGGGGTTGGCGCGACTGCAACAAAAGAAACCTGCAGCAATTGGCGTGACTGTATAGACGAAAAGTGTGCCAAGCAGGATAACTATGGGATAAAGGGAAAAACCAAAACTTAATGAGTAAAGGTCAATCTTGACACTGTGGAGCTAAAAAAAGGATATAAATTAAGCAAGCAAACCAGAAAAAGATAGATAACCAAATCAATGACTGAAATTGACCCAACAATATGAAACGAAACACTCACATAGATCCCCAATGGAGTCACCAATTTTTTAAGCATCTAAATCCTCTCTGCAAATAGAGACGATCCCTCTAGCCCTAGTGTGTATCTAGAAATAAAGGGATATGCTAGAGTGTTGCTTCCTAATTATTGAATGAACAAAGGAAATGGTATATTGAGCTACCTGGAATCCAACACTGTCGTCGTTTTTGTAGTGGTGGTGGCCTCTCACTCCTGCCTTGGCAAGTCACAATCCTTCCACAGTTACGCTCGGATACCTGCACATAGAAAAACAAATAAGAACAACATGTGACATAATAGTTTCACTCATAACTACTAGCCAGCGAAAGAGGGATAAGCATATTGCATTAAACATCTAACATAATACAAAATGGGAACCAAACAATAGTCACGTATATGTATTGATAGAAGGAAGAGTTACAACCAATGCTTTAACGTCACAGTCTCCTCCAGTCAGGTTCAGCCAAAGCGCGTCTCAGATGCTCGTCGGGGAATTCAGATGGGATGAAGGCATGGAATCAAGGTCTCTCAGAAGTCATGGACACAACCTTCCTCAATGTAATTCCTTCTTACTCTATCTTTTCAGTAGTTCATCTATATTATGTTCAATTCTCCAAGTTCAGCTAGCTTAGGGTAAGAGAGATAGCTTATTTTTATAGAGGAGAAGGAGGAGGCTAGGATCCCTACGAAGGTGGGAGGGAGGCCTATCCTTTAGGAGGTTTTCATGGGAGGTGGAGACCATAAAATAAAGGAGAGAGTCCATGGTTATTCATTCCAACCACTCCCAATGACTCATCCTCAAAGTTGTTGAAGTGGAATCTTCGCCTCTATTTTTAAAAAACATTCCATAAGTAGTTCATCACGAGTGGATAACTGAGACAAAGTGCCAACTAGTGTGGGGCCCAGTGTTAATCTTCCTCTTCGGCATGAGGGCATAACTGACTACTCACACCAAGGCAAAAACAAGGGTTTTTGAGTCTCTGCTCAAGGAATTGTCAACAGAAGGAATATTGCTCTCATGTAAAGGGATGCAATGATGGTCTTTGCAAGGCATGACACTGCTTATTGATCATGAAAATTACCCTTCAATGGATGATATGGGTATTGGAGGGATAGTGAGAAAATGATGTGTAACACCTGGGTACATGTGGAAAGAGGGTGATACAGAGTGCTATAAGACCATGGTTCAACCCTTGGATTGGATGGGCGATATTTTGGTCATGTTTTTCTATTGATTGCATATGTGTTTCTCATATCTATGGTGTATGTGCTTGTTGCATCCATGTTGTGTTGGCCATGGTGGAAGTGGTGTCTCCATGGAAGTGTAGATTGTGTTGTTTTCAACATGTTTTCATGAGTGTATTATTGATTATGCGTTTCTCATGCTTTTGCTTTCTTCATGCAAAGTTGCTTACATATTTTAGATGCATTTCTTGCTTATGCTAGGGTTACATATTGGTCATGCTTCAGTGCTATTTATGTGTGCTTTCTTGTGTGATTTCATATGTTGAACATCCATTGGTTTTTCATGATTGGTTATACATGTCAATTGGGTGCATATGGTCAAGTTGCATTGGCTGTATTGAGGTTTTTCGGCATAAGGTCATTGTATGCAATTAGGTCATTATGATGATATTGTTATGTTATGATGCTAATGTGTTGGCTAAGATAGAGTAGAAGATGCATATTATTAAAGTGACATTGCAACAATGGAATTTTGTGTAAGATAAAATCGTCATACAAGTTTGTATTATTGGACTGCTTGTATGTGATTCATGGTTGTTTTAAGCATTAGGGTTACTTATATTTTTGTCGTCATATTTATGGTTACATGTGATGAATGCTAGTTGATCAGCATAGTCATTATGCATTATGGTTATGTGTATCCCTTTCATTCTCTTGATTTTATGGTGACATACATGATAGATGTTAGTTAATTAGTGTGATCATATGTACATGTGTTGGTTATTCAAGCATGGTATTAACTTGATGACTATGTCATATGTTGTCGATGAGCATGTTATATGTTAACTTGTAGCTAGCTCAATGATTATGTTATATGTTATTTATGAGCATGTTATATGTTAACTTATTGTTATTCTATGTTAGTTAACTTTGCGATTAGGGTTGTAGCATTAACATCATGATGATATAGGTATTGTGCTCAATTGGAATGGCATATGAAAATGGTAGGGTTATGACATTCAGATACGAGTCAATTTATTTGTGATATTATGCCATACTAATTTAGAATAAATGTACATATGTGATTGTCATGCATGAACGACAAATGCTTATGAGCTTATGATGTGAAAATGTTAGTTAGATATTGTTACGGATATCATGAACTTATTTATGTTGAGTGATGTGTTGAGAAGTTATATTGTGCTAAGATAGATTGATTGGGAAAACAAGATAGCCTCCCCTGTGAAACCTTAAGATATGAGTTTTCTTATATCATCTACTTGGTGTTTGACTGTTTGATTATGGTGTCTATCTAGTGTTAGGTGTTTGGTGTCTATTATGTCATCTAATTGGTTTATCTAACATGGTATGTTTATAGCTTGTTTGAATGTTTCATTACTTGCATGATATGAGTATGTGCCTATAATATTGCATGAAGAAATGATCTTGTTTTGAGATAGTCATACTAACACATATGTGTTGGGGTGGATGATAGTTCTTGACTGCAAGTAGGTGATAGTGGTAGTATTATGATCTTGCATATTATTTGATTAAAACATGGTTGTTAGGCTTTGTAGAGGCTGATTTTAGTTAATATATATGATTTCTTTATATTTAGAAAATGTGATTGACATGTGTGAATAGTTGTAGTGAAACATGCTTGGCATTAGCATGACAAGTTAATATAACTAGTATATTGTATTATACACTGACAATTATATGTTTATGGTAGAATGATGCAAGGGATTACATGGAAAGTGACTACCATGAAATATTGAAGAAGGCTTAGATATTTCCTTTGAAATTACTAGGAACCATGGGATTGAGTTATGGTGGTTGTTGTTAGTGTTGATTGCATCTAGTGCATGATCAAGCCAATTTTCTGCGATGTCACATTGCTTATGGTTCTTCATGGTTTTCTTCTTGTTGTTTCTTCTTCTTGTCTTTTGTTAGAGAGTATGGGAATTGGTTGTGAAAGATGAAATTCGATCGATCTCTAGGAGACCTTAATGGAACCTGACAAATAATGAAAGACAGAGATGAAGTTCGGTGCATGAGTAAGTGCATCGGAAGGTAATAATATGATAGTCGATCAGAGTGGTTGGGTCCATTGTGGCCAATTGATGGTGGCAGAATGGTTGTAAGAAATGTAAAGTGAATGGATTTTAGGCGGCATATTCCTTGGCTATGTTTGAAACTATTCTTCTCAATGTTGTGTATGGTGTGCACAGATAAAGGAAGTTCTCTTAACCTGGACCTTGTGATATATAGTAATTATGTTGTGATCATGTTTATGTAAATATTTATATATGTATATATGTATGTGTGTATGTGTGTCGTGTCTGACAGGGTCATCATGGATCATGGCACTAAATGTTTATATGTATATATGTATGTTTGTATGTGTGTTGCGTAATTGATAGGGTCGTCAGCGATCATGATGTTAAATATTTATATGTATATATGTATGTATGTATGTGTTTAGTTTCTGACATGTTTTTCATGGATCATGACGCTAAATGTTTATTTGTATATGAGTATGTATGGAGGCGTGTCATATCTAACAGGGTCCTCGTGGATCATGATGCTAAATATTTATATGTATATATATGTGTATTTATGTCATTGTCTCATAGAAATATGATTTTTTTATGCTCATGATTATATATATATTTATGTATCTATGTATCTATGTCACTTTATGATAGGGTTTTCAAGGATCATTTTTTGAAGAGGAATGATTTCTTCTATAGGTGAATGGAATGAAGAGGTTCTTGGTCTTATGAGGAATGAGGTGGGAAGAATAATCATGACAGATTCATGATGTTAGTATCATGTGGATATGAATTGATATTATATGTTTGTAATATGCCTATGCTTATGTTATGGACAAGTAATGTTGAGGCATACATCAACGAAGTGAAGGTAGTGTGATTTACAACATGTAAGGATAAGCATAGATAGTAGAAAGACACTAGAAGAAAGGTTTCTTGTGGGGTCAATGTGTGGTCTATGGATGTGCAACACTATTTTTGTGTATATTTCATATCTAGTGCTAGGTATAGATGGTGCTATGTGCATGTTGAACATATGGTGCTATGTATATATGGTGTTGTTTTCATGATTGTACATATGGTGTTGTGTGCACATGGTGTTGTGTACATGTTGTACATGTGGTGTTGTGTGAAGGTTGTGCCGTGCACATGTCGTGCATGTGGTGTTGTGTACATGTCATGTCAGGTGTACTAAATGTGGTATTGTGTACATATTGTAGAGGTTGTGTAGTGTACATTTGGCGTTGTGTACACATTGTGTAGGTGGTGTCATGTACATGTGATGTTGTTCACACGTTGTGTAGGTAGTGTTGTGTACATGTGGTACTCTATACATATTGTGCATATGGTAGTGGTATACATGTGGTATTGTGTGCATGTCATACATGTTGTGTTTTGGCCAGGCAATAATATGTATATGCATGGTGTAGTCATGGTATCATGACATGTGGGTGAAAATGTGAAGTTGGGTTACCCCTTTTTCCCTTTTTTGAGAAAAAACTTTCAGTTTTTTCTGTTCAACTTTTTGCAAGGTAAAAAAAATTTCTGTTTAGAATTTCATTTTGCGATTAAAAAAAATTGTTAGAAATTTTATTAGCTTTCTATTAATTATTTTTTGAAATTTTTTATACACATTTTATATGTCAACTTAGAATTTCTTTGAGTGTGTGTTTTTTAAAAATGAAAGTATTTATAAGAAGTCATGTTAATACACAATGTTGTATTCTTTGAAAATTTGTGTTTTTGAGAAACAAAATGTGTTATAACAATCTAGACAGAGTCTACTTCAGTTTTGTCATATTTACAAAGCCAACGAATGCATATCATAATAACTAGAATTTTTTGAACTGGTCCAATATGAAAAAATTGCATATTTTGAATATGTTTCGTGACACAAGAAATTTCCTAACATATAAGTTATAAATTAAAAATATAAAAACTACCCATTAGAGACGATGGACCAGTGTAATGCACCATAATTTTTTCATTTTTTTTTTAAATTTATTTTGGAAGATACGTAATTATGATTTCACTGAATCATAATGACCTTCATAAATTGTTTGCACCCATTTTATTACAAAATTAATTAAAATTAGTAAGTATTTATGAAATTCCATAAATGTTATATTTCCTTAAAGTAGATTCAATTCTGAAAATTCATGTCTCGGTTCCGACAGTTAATTCAGAATGTTTCATGGAGTTTAATCAGTCCAAATTTGAAGATACGTAATCAAAGCTTGGTTTTGCGTAATTTCTGACGCGTTAGTTCGATCGAACTCCTAAAAAAGTTCGGCCTAATTTTTTTTTACGCCGACGACCCGTCAAGTCTAACGAAATAAAAGTTCGACCAAATTTTGTATAAAAGTTCAGCCAAATTTTGTATAAAAGTTTGGCCGAACTTTTACCCAATTTTCCATCAGCCGGAAAATACCACGGAGCCCCTGCAAAAAAAAATTTCGCGGCAATATAAATGGTTGCGAAATCATTCATTATTTTCTCATATTTTTGCACATTTGGTCTAATTTTACAAAGGTCTTATTCTGATTTTGCAAAGAATTGTTTTGGGTTTAAGAAATTTTCTTGGAGGTACATTCAAAGGACATTTCTGGGAAGTATGTGACACATTTTTTGGATTTTTTTGGGGTTCATTTTTTTGAAAGTATGGGTTTGGGCTTAATTTTCATTGTTTTTGAAGGTATGGATTTGGGCTTAATTTCGAAAGGACTCTTTTTAGGCTTTATATTCAAATGGCATTTTTTGCACATTTTTTGGAAGTATTTTTTAAA
Source organism: Pinus albicaulis (assembly GCA_034641835.2). Classification (NCBI taxonomy): domain Eukaryota; kingdom Viridiplantae; phylum Streptophyta; class Pinopsida; order Pinales; family Pinaceae; genus Pinus; species Pinus albicaulis. Next base: position 1,485,910,063 of record CM076578.1, read on the forward strand.
GTGATATTTTTTTAGAGGCTTTTTTGAAGTATTTTTTAAGGTGGCATTTTTAAGAAGTTCGAATTAATTCTCAATGGACATTTTTTCGAGGCATTTTTTGAAGTGACATTTTTTTAGAGTACGTGTTTTGGGTTGAAGTAAATCTTTTATAATGATTTTTTAAAATGAGTTTTTGTCTAACTTTTTAAATGAATTTTTTTTTGTAGGATTTGGAAGGAAATATTTTGAGCTTCATTTCATTTTTATAAGACATTTTTTTCTTGGATTTTTTAAAGTAACTGTTTTGGATTGAAGTATGTATTTTTTGCAAAATTTTTAAAATGAGTTTTTTTAAAATTAAATCGTTTGTGATGTTTTTTTAATTGAGTTTTTGTCTAAATTTTTGAAGGAAATTTTTTGAACTTCATACTCTATTATCATGGAAAATCGAAGGAATTGTACGAGAAAATATGATCGAAAAATAGTTTCTGAGGAACGTAGAGAAGAGATGAGACAATCTCGCAAAAGAAAGATAGAAGCACTCTCAAATTTTGAAGGGGAAAATCAACCTCAACTAGAAGTTGAAGTAGGTATGTGAATGTAAATATTATGAGTTTGATATATTTAAAGTTTTCCTAGCCTAAAATGTGAAGCTTAATTTTTATTTGATGAACTAATTTGAAAAATATTTTCCAATGTAAACAAAGAGAGATATTCCTCAAAACATTGATGATGAGATAAAAAATTTTGAAAGAGAAAGTGAAAGGGATATTGAACCAATGATTGAAGATGGTGAAAATGTTGAAAGAAATTCAAGTGAAGAAATTGAATCACACAATATGTGTGTGTTTATATATATATATATATTGAACACATGCACGTATTATTGAAATTATACATATATTTATTAATTTAGTTATTTATTGAATATGTAAACTTATTATGTACTATTCATTCGAATATGTACAGATGAAATCAATGTCGATGATGAGATGTTATAAAATGATGACACTCACACATATGGAGATAAAAGAGCTGACCATTATAGTGTTAACCACATTTTTGATACGTACTTCATAAAGGAAAAAGTGACAGTTCAAGCCCAAATGTTGAAAGGTCTCCTATCATTAAGGAAATTAAAAGGAGCTACGACTTTATTGGGTATTCGAAAGTCAACCAAAGATAAAAAAAATGAAGGATAATGTGATACATAATATAAATAGTACTATAAGTTCAATTAGAGGATCTAGACTAAAAAATGTTTCAGTTGTACATAGAGCAATACATATGGCAGTGGTTTCATCAAGTACTAAAGAGAATCGCTTGGTAAAATCTATGGCAGGAGCATTAGGAACCTCACAAAAATCTTTGCACAAACATCGGAAATTTCGGTTGCAAATAGATGTAAATGATGAAATCGCTTGTTGGAGAGCTATTTGTAGGCAACCATACAAAGATAGACTTGAAGAAAATGTTAAAAAAATAATATATGCATATTGGAAGAACAACTCGCATGTTTCGCCAACTACAAAGCATGTGATGCAAAGAAGAATAGCATAAAATCAATACAGAAAAAATGAAAAACATTACTTGGAAACCACTCAAATTGTGGAAATTTGACTAAATTTAAAAAAAAAAATATCATATTGATATAAATGGTCAATCATTGTCCAACATGAATGTGAAATGGAAGAGATATGAATATATCCATACATCAATTCATTTTTGAGAAAGTTCGATGAAGAAATTTATAAATACACCAAGCATTCCCATAGAGCTTGATGGCAAGACTTGCAATTCAAAAAATCCTGTGAAGTTTTTCCACCAGGGACCATTTTTTCAGTAATTGATTTTGCAGAAAACTACACATTTATTCCACAAAAAGAAATTCAGAGTGAATACTATAATTCTGACCAAGTCTCCATGCTCATCCATATTCTATATAGACATGCTGAAAAAAACGTCGATCATATAGAAAGCACCAGTGAAAATAGACATGTTATTAAAGAGTAACACTTCTATATCAGTGATGATCATATACATGATATGTATTTTGTACAACACTATTTTGGTAACATTTACGAATCCTTGAAAAGTCATGGAGTTCATTGGATATGGTCAGATGGATGCACAGGTCAATTCAAATCTGCACGATCATTCTTTCGGTTGTGTCGTCTTCATAAGAAAACCTGCATTAAACATTTTTGGAATTTCTTTGAGATTGGTCATGGAAAAGGAGAACATGACAGTGCAGGGGCATGCATAAAATGAGCACTTCAAAGATATAAATGCACCCCTCTGCAAGCGGACTTGTGGATGCTAAAGAAGTTGTTCAATGGTGCATCGCTGCTCTAAGCCATGAGACTAACCGATCAAGGGAAGTGTGAAGTTACATTCAATTTAATTTTTATTGGATATCTAATTTTAAACAATGTACATTTATCACAATTTGATTATCTTTGACTGATTATCTTTGATTTTATTTTGATATAATATTTACATTCTTCTTTGAATTTTACATATAAAGGTTATTTTGGCATATTGGGATCAAAGAAGTAGATAGATCAATTGGAAATGATGTTGAAACAATAAAAGGGACTCGAAAATTGCATTCATTTAAAACAAAGTTGTCCAGAAATGTGTCTGCATTAGATAAAAGAAAATATTCTTGTTTTTGTCATGTTTGCATAGACAATACATAATCCAATGAAATTTTTGAAAACAAAATGTATGTGAAATATTGGAAACATACAGAGCTAAATACAAAGGGAAAAATTTTCGTTGCAATGTTTGAAGAAATGCAATCAGAGGAGACTACAATATCATCCGACGGTGATCGAGTTTTCGATCTTGTTAGAGAAGGTAAGATTTGAATTTCCTTCAAATGAGAAAGATCTAGAAATAAATTTAAATACTTAAGTTTGTTAAGTTTTTTTTGTTGTGCAGGAGATGTTTTTATTGTAATTCCACCTACTAACAATGATGAAAATGTGAAGTATTATTTGATGTGTTGCACTAAACGAAAAATGAAATTATTAGAAAACTATATTGATCATGGGTTTCCATATGAAAGAGGATCTATTATACTGAAAGGTTATGTTTTCAGGCAAACTAATCAAAGTGGGGATTTTTTTTACTTTGAAGACTATGAACCTGATGTCATAAGATGTCAATATATTCACTTGGTGTGTGAAGCACATATAAATTTAATAGAGGTTAAATCAAAGAAAAAAATGAAAAATTAAGAAACGGAAAATGTCAAAGTCTGATCATGAACAGATCATTGAAGATGTCATTCCATTGGAATTTTTTTGATTGAACTGCCCAACAATTTCTTCTCTTTGGATTATGTTTTAAAACTTCCATAACTCAACTGAAAATTGAGTTTCCTTATTATGTTATCTGTGCAAGTGTTTGCACATGTACAAATTGTTTTGGTACATGCACACTAGGATCAACTGAAAGTAGCTTTTCTATACATGCATTGATGAAAAATGTTGCATGTATTGGATATATATATATATAAAGAAAAAAATGAAAAATTAAGAAATGGAAAATGTCAAAGTCTGATCATGAACGGATCATTGAAGATGTCATTCCATTGGAATTTTTTTGATTGAACTGCTCAACAATTTCATCTCTTTGGATTATGTTTTAAAACTTTCATAACTCAACTGAAAATTGAGCTACCTTATTATGTTATCTGTGCAAGTGTTTACACATGTAAAAATTGTTTTGGTACATGCACACTAGGATGAACTGAAAGTAGCTTTTATATACATGCATTGATGAAAAATGTTGCATGTATATATATATATATATATATATATATATATATATATATATTCTAGAGTGCAATTAATTGTTCAAGTAGTTTTACTATATGTGCATTGATGAAAAATGTTGAATGTATTGGATATATACACGAACTGAATGTAACTAGTTTTTCTCGTGGGATTTTCTGGTAAAAAGTATGGAATGTAAATAATTCATCCACAGTATAGTTTTGTATGAAGGTTCCTTTTAGACAAGAGACTCAGAGCACTTCTCCAACTCTGAGTGGGATTTGACCCAAATCTCTATTCCTGATAGAAAGCCTAGTACAAAATTTGTCTGTCCAATGGTTGGATATGTTCTAGGAAATTAACTGAAAGTAGATTTTCTATATGCATTGATGAAAAATGTTGTGGGTATTGAATATGTGTGTGTGTGTGTGTGTGTGTTCTAGAATGCAATTAATTGTTCAAGTAGCTTTCCGATGTGCATTGATGAAAAATGTTTCATGTACTGAATATATATGTTCTAGAATGAAATTAACTGATAGAATGTAATTAACTGAAAGTAGCTAAATTATATAGTCGTTAATGAAAAGTAGATTAATTCTATTGACATGATGAAAAATGTTGAAGTACTGGATATATATTTTCTAGAAAGAAATTAACTATTCAAATAGCTCTTCTATGTGCATTGATGAAAATGTTTGCACATATATATATGTTCTAGAATGGAATTAACTGAAAGTAGCTTTTCTATACATGTGCATTGATTAAAAATAATGGATATATATACACATTATAGATTGCATTTTTAAAATTTTATGATTGCTTTCAACACGTCTAACAAGACCTAGAATCAATATGTATTGTACTTCACAACATTACTTCACATGCCAAATGTACTTCAACCATCCAAAACTTGAGTTTTAAAAACTTTTTTATTATATCACAACATTACTTCACATTCCATGCCAATTGTAGTTCAACTATCCAATAAAAACATTTAACGTTATATCACATGCCAAATTTATATCAACCATCCAAAACTCAAAACATAAAAGTTTTAATTTAACAAAAAATTATAGATCACAACATTACTTCAGAGGGTAAATGTACTTCAACAATCAAAAACTTGAGTTTTAAAATTTTTTTGATTATATCACAACATTACTTCACATGCCATGCCACTTGTAGTTCAACTATCCAATAAAAACATTTAACATTATATCACATGCCGAATGTAGATCAACCATCCAATACTTAGGTTTTAATTTAACAAAAAATTATAGATCACAACGTTAATTTACATGCCAAATGTAGTTCAAAAGGAAAACGTTAATTTATAGATCACAATGCACGTACAAACATTAAGATTTAATGTTTTAAAATTGAGTGAGAATATATAGAACTTCATGTAAAAAACAAAATATAAAAAAAAAAATCATGTAATACCCCATGAGGTTCCCTCTCCATTTATTGCTCATTAGCTACAATTTCCCCCGTGGGAACATCTCCAATACATATATATATATATATATATATATATATATATATATATATATACAATTTCAAATGAAAATTCATATATATATATATATATAATTATTTTCAATAATATTAAAAAAAAATAGAAAACTTGTTCAAATAGTTGAAATGTTGTAGATTTTCCTATCTCCATCGCTAGAGTCCGTGGAGAAAAGAATTCCTCTATAGAAACCTAAAATTAAAAAATATAATTTAAGTATAAAATAACTCAAGATCAAGATCTCAGTTTATAATAAAACTTTTAAACTCAATTTATAAATTATAAATTAAAAACAAATATATTTAAAACTGAAAAATGGAATACTTTTGCATGTGGATTTGGCACATCTCCTAAGAGAGGCTCCAAAAGAAAATCTCCAAAAACCTAAAGTTCAAAAATATTAAAATAGCTCAAGATATAGATATATCTCATTTTTTAATGGAGGTTTTTGATGTGGAATATATGTAACTTAAAAACATATAAATTTTAAAAGTGAAAAATTGTCCATACTTGTTGTGAACTTGGCACATCTCCTAAGGAAGAAGAAGGTACCGCCATCCCAAAAACATCGGACGGTATCGGAATCTATTAAAACATTTTATTATATATACATGAAAATGTACATGTGTGTACAATTATTTATTTTAAAAATATCAAGGTTAAAAAACACTAACATTTTCCAGCATATCTTGCTGGTGAGACCCATCTTGATTGTTTGAACCTGAGGCTCCAAACGTGATATTAACATTTTCTTCATTCATCAAGTGTGACAACTGGAAATGGTGTTAACATATAATAATACATTTTTGTTAGATTAAAGTACATACAAATAAATGTATGTATATATATGTATTTATTACAAATTGTATATATGTGTTAAAATAATCGAATCCTAACCATTAACGTATACCATTCCCATGCCCTCTTCCTCATGAACAATTAGGTCATGCCAACCATTGTGACAAATCCTTGCATATGTTTTCAGATCCTCAACACTCATGTTATCAATCTCTTCATATGTATAATACAAAAAATTTGTGCGTGCATTCTCATGTGCTCTTTGTCGATTCAGAAAAACATCGACTCCACCCAATCCACTATGAACATTTTCAATGATGGCATCCCTTGCTTCTCGAATAATTTTAGAAGTGGCTTCCATCTCTGACCACAAATTTTTGACACGAACAAGTCAAATAACCGATGGTTTCTCAGGATGAGGTAACTCAGCATCACGCCTAGCGCCTCGATAGCCACACAATCGACCTTTCCCAGGACCAAAAAATTCGGAGGGAAGGTCATTGTAATTGGGTTTAATTTCCAAAATGAATTATGCATAAAATAATTTTGCAAAATAAAATGGAATCTCATTGTTCCATGGGATTCTTCCATAAGCTGCAAGGTGTCTATCATACAAATAGTGAGCTATATCAGGGTGCTTGAAATATTGCAACTTTAGCATCTTTCTTTTCAGCCCTTCTTTGAAATTAAACATAGACTTTGCCATTGTTGTTGTAACTATTTCTTTAATAGTCTCCCATTTATCAGGTCCCATAAATTTTTCCTTTATTTTTCTCATGGCATCCACAAAAGTATATGTGGTTGGCCCAAGCTTTTGGTACACGTCTACTAGTTGGCCTAAATAATGTGTAACTATTTCCAAGCTTTGTTGACTCTCAGCAAGTAGAGTCAAACACGTGAGATCTTTCTGTAATTTTGCATGAAGTTGTTGACCCCTTTCTAAGGTGCATTGCTACATGTTTCTTTCCCATGGTATATCGTAAATTTTGGCTGAAGATATCGTGGTGGGTGGACAGCCTTATTCTTGAATGAATAATTATAACCTACGTCTATTTCGACCAACATTTGGAGCATTTTCAGTGTCTACATCAATATGTAAAATTTTGTATATTAGAAAAAACACATGTAAACAAATTTGTACAAATTGAATGAAAAAATATTCAAATTGATGGAAACCTTGATGTGGTTGGCTAGCATCTTCCCCACTCTAAAACTGTTGAGAACCAGAATGACCCTGCTGAGAACTAACACCACGAGACATTGATTGGCCTCCAGGGGAATAAATATCACCACCTCCACGCAACCTGCTAGCACTTATTGATGGCCCTCTAAGGGGATTTTAACCACCACAAACCTCTCAAGACGAGAGAGAAGCTTCATAAACAAATATGAATTTATAATCAATTGAAAAATAAATTCATACATATAAATACACGTACATATTCATTGATTAAATTGCGTGAGCCATACCACAACTGGGTGAACCATGGCCATGCTCCATGGATGGAGTAGAGACCCTTCTCCTCTTAGCTCCTAAAAAATATGTCTACACTGGATATTTACAATTATTTTTTTAAATGAATAATTTAAAATAAATTCAAAATAAATTTCATAAAATTAATGTAATTTACTGTACACAAAGTATGTAAAACACAACTTTCAAAGCACTAATTGATGTGTGAAACTCAATTTAAGAAAAAAAATTATAAAATGATAAGTTCACCAAATTGCGCTTTACATGGTGGGAGCACACTTGGTATAAAATTGAAAAAAATACACTTTCATTAAAAAAGAAGTGAAAATCCATTTAAACAAACTCCATTTAAGAAAACTTCATAAATAAAGATTTGTTGAAGTCCCTGCATTTTAATTCATACAAATGTGAAGTTCACGACTTGTTGAAAGTGTGAAGTTCACCAAGTTGTGCTTTACATGTTGTGGTGGGAGAACACTTGGTATATAATTGAAAAAAGAACATGGTCATTAAAAAAGACGCATTTATAAGTACAAAACACACACATATCCAAGATATGTTACAATGTACATCAATAACTTTTGAAGGAGAGTGTCTCAACACTAACTCATCTTTGAGAGATGAATCTTGAATTTTTTAAGAAGAACGTCTCAAAACTAATTCATCTTTGAGAGATGAATCTTGAATTTTTGAAAAAGAGCGTCTCAAAAATAATTGATCTTTGAGAGATGGATTTTGCATTAGAATTGCCCTGTATGCTTCTAATTCATCTATTAATTCATCTTTGATAGATGAACCCTGAATTGGCATTGCCCCACGCAGTAGATCAACAGACATCTTATTCACATTTGAACAATGTCTTATACTACAAAAATGAAATTGGCTAACAATATTGTTTGATATTCCATGCAGTTCTTTTAGCCTCTCCTTCTTAGCTTGGTACATGCCATTCATCTGGTTCCACATAAGTTCAAAATTGGTGAAAAATACAATTTCATTTGATCCATACTCCATAGTTGTTCCCAAGCCTTCTATCAATCCAATATAATATGTCTCCTTGTTTGTTGTTCTTCCCAGTATATTCATTTTCCTTTGGATGACTTTGCTAGTTGCAATATTGGAAAGCACATATGTAATCACTACTTTCCAATGACTGGGATAGCAAGAAACATATATGCATAATTTCCATTTTTCAACTATATTTAGTGGTTTTTTATCCCTAAAAAAACAAATTCAATAAAAATATATATTAAATTGACATTTATTGCAAATGCATGGGAGAAATGATACATGTGCATGAGATAAATGACATGTGCATGGTTTATCTTAAAGTTTGACTTAAAAATTTTATGGTAGAATTCACATCTAGAATTAATGGGAGGAAGCCTTTAGTTTGTGGGAGAAATGCCACATGTACACAATTTTGTTACAAAGATTGACTGTTGTGCCATTTACTGGATGTGTCACCTTTGAGAAAAGATGAGATCCACAGGTGCTTCCTAGTCCTTTATAGACTCTTCCTTTAGAACTTGTAGAAGTTAACACTTGACAGGCAGACTAAAATCCTATGGAAGTTCTAAATCCTATGAGATTTCAGCCACTTTAAGTTCAATTTTTGGGCTTTAAAGTTTGAGAGAAATGAAATTTACATGGTTTGCAAAATTATTTTATGCACTTACAAAAAAAATGCTTTAAAGTTAATGGGAGAAAGCCAACATGACATGTATTCTTTAAAAACTTTTCCTAAGAATTTATGGGAGAAATGAAACATGTACACAGTTTTCCTTAAAGTGGTTGAGGTTAATGGATATTAAAATGAAGAACTTCTATTTATATCTAGATTAACTGTAGGGGCATTTACTGGATATGTCACCTTTGATAAAAGATGAGATCTAGAGGCTACCTGGCCCTTTACAGAATCTTCCTTTAGAACTTCTAGAAGTTAACATTCAACTGACAGACTAAAATCCTATGGAAGTTCAAAATTATACGAGAGTTCAACCACTTTAGGTTCAATTTCTAGGCCTTAAAGCTTGAGAGAGATGACATTTACATTGTCTACAAAATTATTTTACGCACTTACAAAAAACATGCTTTAAAGTTAAAGGGAGAAAGCCAACATGACATGTATGCTTTAAAAACTTTGCTTAAGAATTTATGCGAGAAATGACACATGTACACAGTTTGCCTTAAAGTGGTTGTATTTTATGGATCTATTAAAATGAAGAACTCTTATTTAGATCTGTTACAAAGATTTACTATAGGGGAATTTACTGGATATGTCACCTTTGAGAAAATATGAGATATAGAGGCTACCTGGCCCTTTACAGACTCTACCTTTAGAACTTGTAGAATTTAATACTCAACCGACAAAATAAAATCCTACGGAAGCTCAAAATTCTATGAGAGCAAGGAAAATTTTAAGATTGGAATTTTTTTTTAAAGTTTAGAAACTAATAATTTTGTATAGTATCTATTTAAAATTTTGGCAAATTTGAAGGTTAAAATAATTTATACTATTTAGGCTAATAATTTTTAGAAAAAATGAAATTTATTTTTTTTTTTGGAAAAAACATGGAAAATAAGGTTAATCAGATATAGATTTCATTCCATTTATTTTATTGAAATATATGGGTTGTATTTTGTTGTTTTAAAAGAAGAAAAATAAGAGGTTAAGATTCTACCCAATCCTTCATATATTTGAGAGGGTAAATCCTAGAATTGATATTCTAGGAAGTAAATTCCAAAGTATTCTAGGACTTCGACTGAAGTAAAGTTTCTATCTGCAACTATGAATTTTGAATAAAGGAATTTGAGTAATTCTGTAGGCGAGTCAATATGTTTCAACAATAAGTATACCTACAACTTAGTTGTTGTGTATAACAAGGAAGAGAGTTTATATATATATATATATATATATATATATATATTGGCGGCGAGAATTTAATTTAAATCTTACACATTAGGATTTGAATGTCTCATTAACTTAAATCTCAGAAATTACAGATTTGAATGGTTATTGAAAATTAACTTTATCCCTATGGGTAATTTAAATCTCAGAGATTATGGATTTGGATGTTTATTGAAAATTAAATTGATCCCTACGGGTAATGGGACCGAGAGGGATGAAAATAGTTGTAGTTAATTAAAACAATGATATGCAATATGGAAATATAGTGAAGTAAACAGAGGAATTATATTAATAGCAGCGAAATCATCTAAACATTCCAATAACACATCTATCAAATTGATGAACATTCTTGGTTAAGTAGAAAAACTACGCATTGGTGGAATATCATGCAACCTAGAAACAAATGAACTAGAATATATTATATATAAATGGTCCATAGCGAATTAATAAAGAGAAAAGAGAAAAGAGATGGTATTTATTATGAATATGTGTAACAAAGTAATATAAGGACATGGCATTCATTCCTTCAGAAATAATATAATTGGTGATAATGATTCAGACACACATCCAATAAATTTTCAGGGAAATATAAGAAGTAAAACATCCTATAGATCTACATTTATTCACAACAGGAAAAAATTAAGTAGCAAAAAATACATGTGAATCATAGTTCATCTAAACTCAATAACCATACAATATTACATATTAAATTGTAACTATTCATTGAAATAGTCTGGTTTCATAGCCATAGTTCCAATTCTGGAAATATGTAATAAGTTACAAGAAGTACGCGGCTACATGTTTAGACATCTGGAGTTTGAGGAAGTAAAATTCAAAAGAAAACTACCAGTAAAATGAAACTGCGTTGAATTTATACAGCCACCAAGATAGAAGTCATGAAGGCATGACATAATAGAACCGAGTAGATTCTCAATAGACGGTTACTGGAGCAAGTTAAGTGAACTTGTATAAAATAAGGGAAAAATAATAAGTAAAACATCCTACATATCTACATTTATTCACAACAGACAGAATTTATGTAACTAGAAATACATCTGGCTCATAGTTCATCTAAAATCAGTAACCATACAATATTACATATTAAATTGTAACTATTCAATGAAACAGTCTGGCTGCATAGCCATAGTTCCAATTCTGGAAATATGTAATAAGTTACAACGAGTATGCAACTACATGTTTAGACATCTCGAGTTTGAGGAATTAACATTTAAAATAAAACTACTAGTAAAAGGAAACTACACTGAATTTATACAGCCACTAAAATAGAAGTCAAGAAGGCAGGACACTAAAATAGAAGTCAAGAAGGCATGACACGATAGAACTGAGTATATTCTCAACAGAATGGTTACTGGAATAGGTCAAGTGAACTTGTATAAAAAAGGGAAATATAAAAAGTAAAACATCCTATAGATACATTCACAATAGACACAATTAAGTAACCAGAAATACATGTGGCTCATAGTTCATCTAAACTTAGTAACCATACAATATTACATTTTAAATTGTAACTATTCAATGAGATAGTTTGGTTGCGTAGCCATAGTTAAAATTCTAGAAATATGTAATAAGTTACAACGAGTATGCAGCTACATGTTGTAACACCCCTAGTTTATGTTTCTTTCAAGTTAGACATTTGAACTTTAATCCAAAGGGGAGTGGACCCCAATGGATAAGTATTTTGTGGATGTAATCAAGTATTTAATTGTGAAAAATAAACAAAATAATTCTGTGCAAATTGACCAAATGAGAATTATGAGATCGCTTGCCAAATCCATGAGGTAAGGAAAGAGGCTAAGTCTTTCCCCAAAAATCTTTCAAAAATCCTTGAAAGAATTTATTTCCAAATTATATTTTTGAGGAAAAATCTAGTTTTCCCCAATGAGGTGGAGAGTAGTTGGGAAGAGGTAAAAAGCTAGGAAAAGTAGAAAGAAGCTTTAAAAGTCCCTAAATAAGGGAAGTCTAGGAAAACAGGAAGAAAAGCATCCTGTAATTCTGGACGCATAATTAGAAATAGGCTTTGGGGAGAAAAAGCTTAAATAAGCTATTCCTGAACAGATTAGAGGTTGGTCTGTTCTGGGAGATGATCTCATCTTGGGGGTGAGTTCTGGAGACAGAGGAACTCTTAGGTTGGGAGGACTGGTCAATTTCAGAAGTGGTATGCCTAAAATGTTTATGTATGGTTGAATTACTTATTATTGTGTTGTGTGATTAATGACTGTGGATGTTAATTTACTTCAAATCTGAAAGTGGTACTCCATACATTTAACAGAATTGTTTAGAAGAACTTAATCATCTCAATTTTGTAGAGTTGTAGGAATAGGAATTATGGGGAAAATCATCCAGAAGCTCTAAACCTATTGCTGGTTTAAATATGGAGATTTATACTACTCCCATAATCCATTAAGATTATAACTTTAATCTGCTTCTGTGAAATTAATTATGTATGATCCAGGAATCTAGACATAGAATATTATTTATGAATTTGAAGAAAATGTGAACACTAGTTGTTGTACAAACATTATAGATATAAGTTTTCTGACAGTTGCTTCTAGTGTGAACAATTACATGAACAAAAACATGTGTACTGATTCTAAATCTACAATTAGTAGCTGAAATTAATGGATATGGTTACTAAACTCAAAAAAATTATATCAAGAAAACCCTTATAATCATCAAGGAGGAATGATATTCATTAAATCAGAATTTATATTCTGGAGTTCTATTAAATCAATGTACAAGGAAAATGAATTCTACAAAAAAAAAATGATAAGAAAAATTCAATTTCTAATTTCTATGCCTTCACGAATGAGTCAATTTTTTTTTTATAACAAAAAAGTATATATCATTAATATATCTATTGACCATTTAGTCTATGATATATCATTATTATTTACATGGAAAGTTAAAACGAAATGATAATAGAAAAATACATTGCTGACAATATAGACTATACAGTTAAAATGAAAGGGACAATTTCTTTCTACAACAACCGTATAAAATATATATATATATATATATATATATATATATATATATATATATATATATTCTGAAATGGTTCTCTGTTCGTAGAAAAACACAAAATGAAAGTACTATTGAAGATTGGAATTAATTATTATTTAGCGTAACTAAGATAAGTCTAAACAGAAGTATATTTCCAACCGTGGAAGATTGAAAGTAGTTATCGAAGTTATGCTTCATAATTATATCAAAAATTACTAACATAGAATTCAATTAGACAAAGAATAAAGTCTCAATTTTCTGGCTAATAAACAGAAGAGTGTATATACTGAATATCTGAAAATTAATTAATAGAAATTAATACAACTCGAAATTTATTATTATGCATACACAGAAGCATAATAGATTTCTATTGTCCATCATATAAACTAATATATAGAGAAACAAAAGATCATATAACTAGTAACTAATAAATAGCATATGGAGTATGAGACTTTTAAATATGAATACAATGATCTCTTTAAATTCGAGAGAGTATGCATAAGTACTGTAAGTGATGAATATTGGTATAAGCGCAATTACTACAAAGCCAACATGTCAAAATAAATCGTGTCGGATAGTTAGAAAAATCAGACTTATTATAAAACAAAGAAGCCAGAAGTTAAACAGTCCAAATAAATCATTTACATGATATACACAGGGGCTGCGGATATCAGAAATCTCAAACCATAAAATTTAACAAGTTAAAATACCACAAAAGTAAATAAAAACCCAAGGTCAACCCATATTGGGGACATTAAATTTCAGATGATGAATTCTCTGAAATGAGAAGGTACCAGCCTGATTAAACAAGCCAATACCAAAGTCATTTGACGAAACCGGAAGCGACGAGAGTATTATCGAATGGGGCAGTAATGAGGTTATGAGGTAAAGAAAGTACCTACAAAACAGTAAAAACCAGAACGTAAACAAAAAGTGGCAAAGAGGAAATTATTTCCACATATTAAAATGAGTATAACTCGAAACCAAATGCATCAAATTAATAATAATACCTTGAGAGCTCAATGCACATCCGACTCACTAAAATGTGGGGAAAAATATGTGTATTAGATGAAAATTAATTATCCAAAATCAAATCGAACCCCTAGAGGGCTGTAAAGAGAAACAGAGGTCGGAATAGAGATCAGAGTTATTTACCATAAGAAAAAGATAGTTAAAACAAGCTTTGAAGTCAAAAATTTGGGCAAATGCTCACAGTAAGCTGAGCTAGATTATGTAGCCAAGCGTCGAATATAAAATCCTTAAGATTCAGTGTACGAATGAAAGTAAGAGAAAGAAATCCAATACATATTACCAATAAAAGAGAAAATTTCATAACACACTACGAATTAGTAGAGAAATATTACCTGGCAATTCGTCTAAATGTTGATCTCCATAGAGTGTATACAGAAGGCGAACGAAGCGAATGAAGGGTCCAGGAGATTTGATGGCGGAACTCTCGACAACTCGAAACGAAAACCCAGAACAGTGACGGGAAGAAACCAAATGAAGTTTGCTACAGAAAAATATAAAATAATATAGCACCGTCTAGGTCTAAAACCCTAAAGCATCCTCACCCTACAGGTGGCAAGATCTACGTAGGGAGTACTATGAATTAGGGTTAGCCGAATGAAATTTGATACACTTTAATGTAGACCTGAGACAATCTATGAAACACAATCTATCCACTTAAATGAAAGATGACACAATGGTACCCAAAACAGTCTCGAGAACTACATCCGAATTAAATTAATGTGGAAATTAGCTGGAGGGTAATCCCAACGTAAAGAAGTATTGATAATCCATTAATAAGCATGGGAGCCATAATACGGAAAGATCAATGGAATTGACACATAAATATCACGGTGATATATATATAAATAATTTGAAATTTGTTATAAATAAAATTGATACATATGGAGTATATAGCACATAAATCGATATGTTGCATGGTGGGATATGTAAGTGCTATAGGGAGACTCATATAATAAATTCATGCTCGAATATAATTCGATATGTTGAGTGTATGGTATGAGAGTAATATGGGCATCGATGATATTAATAAGTTTAATAGTCATAAAGCAATTTTAATAGGGTTTATACAATGGGAGTTAGAAACTCCTAATCTAGACTATAAACATAGTCCAAAGACAAGTTAAAAATCCTTTTAGAAAGGTAACAAAACAAACTGTTAATTGGCGTACTAGTGGAAGTGAAAAATCTCAAGGACAGATTTAGCAACGAAATCATAAAACTAATTAAGGTCAATGTACCTTGGTAATGACTATAGAGATAAATGAACATACATTAATGAAATTTAATTATAATGATTTTTAAGCTGAGGTTTATAAGAAAAAAAAAATTGTGTAGCGAAGAGATATTACACATGTTTAGACATCTGGAGTTACAATATGTAATAAGTTACAATGAGTATGCGGCTACATGTTTAGACTAGAAGTTGATGCCAAAAGAGAGGGGATGGGGGAATTTTTTTTTTTCATCTGAGTTATCAAAATGCAAAGCTCAAAGTTTCTAGAAACATTTACTTAAAGAAGCCTCCTTATTGGTTCTTATAGAACAATTTTTAGCTTACCATTTTTACTTTCATTTATTCCATGGTGTAAGCCTCTAAATTATAGTTTGATTACCACTGTTCCAAGGAAGAATTTGTACTTGACAAAAAAATATAAGAACCACATTTTAGCTACTCATTTTGTCCTAATATTTGCTTTAGTGGCTACCATTGACATTTCTTGAATAATAACATTCTTGATTTCCTTCAAAATCCTAAATATACACAAGCTAGACCAGCATCACATTGCATTACTTTGAGAAAATAGAAATGTAGCCATGTGTTATGTCTATGGTCATTGAAGTATGCTCTTGTTTGTATTAAAATTTGTAGTTTCAAGTGAAAAGGCTTCTAACAAATCCAATATATCCTTATTTTCAATTTCCACAATTCCTAAATTTTCATCCAATCGAAAAAAAATTATTTTAGTTGTGCATTTTTGTAAGTTGTTCTTTTAAGGGTGATAAATACTCCAAGGACTGCTCATTTGTACTAGAATTTTGGCGTTGTTTTAATTAATTCTCATTCCAATGTATTTTTAACTGAATGTATAATTCTTATATAACTGAGGGTTTTATAATTAGCTTTAATTGCTATTCTAAATAGTATATCTCTTTTCGGTATCTAAAACTATGTTTGGTTAGTTGTGATATGTTATTGAAGCCTTCTGGAAGCTATTTCTAAGAGACGGAACTAGATTGAAATCATCACTAATTCATTGAAGTATACATGTGATGAATGATAACCATTTATTATTTAGGTGTAGTTTTATTTTCACTTGTACTAGTTAAAGTGAACTATTTCTTTTAATTAATGTAAATTATATGATGAATTTTTTTTAATATGAATAGAGGCTTGTGAGTGGAAAGGCTTGAATAACTATTTATTAAAGCAGATTCACTTACATAGTTGTTTTAATCTTTTATGAATTTACAAATTATTTTGGAATTCATATTTGGATATTAATTCTAGGTTCAATTACAACAATCGTTTCCCCTGTTTTAATTAATTTCCTCTCCAATTGGGAGATGGCTATCCCTTTCCAATATGATCATAACTTTTCATCAAGTCCTCTTTTAATAGGGGCAAACATCTTGGTTCTCAAGTGCCTGGATTGAACTCTTATATCAATCAACCTTCTTGATTGGTTTTAATAATTTTTTGAAATCACTAAAAATTAATCATTAATTTTTTTACCATATTGTAAAAAGGATATATATAAACTAACACTATTAACATTGAAATTTTGTGACATTAAAAATTTAATTACTAGTTTTATTTTCACATAGATTGATATTGCAATTTGATTATAATAAAATTATTATAGATATTGCAATTTGATTATAATAAAAGTATTAATATATAATAGTATTAGAATAAAAATTAGTTATACTGTTAAATATATTTATGGTAAAGCACTTAAAATACTTATATATTTGTATTAACTTGATAGAATTAAAATAAGTTTTTAGATTGATTAAATTATATCTTAGTAGTTTAGGAATAGAATAGTTTAGTATTATGTTTGTTTATTATTGTTTCTTATATTTAATATTAGATTTATATTAGCATAATAATATGGATCTAATATAACTAATATAATATTATAGAATAAATTACATTTATAAATTAATATAATCTTATTTAGGTAATTATTTAACATAGATATAATTTATTTTGAACTATAATAATAATCAATATAACTTTAGTATTATAATTAAATTAACATAATATTATTTTAGGATGAACAACTAATATTAACCTAACTTAATATAGGTCTTATATTAACATTAGTATTAGAAGAAGTATTAACACATATTTATCATAGTATCATATAGATTAACCATTAATATTAACTTAATATCATAGAGGTTAGTTTGGTTAGAGTAGGTTAGGTTAAATTTAACGTTGAACTTTTGTGGCTTGGTTGAGCCCTATATTGCTTAAGGATCACTTTCTTGCCTGAGCTCAGCAAGAGTGTTGATATGATGTCTCTTCTCTATTGGAAACTAATAGACACACAGTATGTCAACGTAGATGGAGAGAGGGTATCTGGACCCAAATTAACTAGTTGGAACCACCATTCTAAATGGGAAAGGATCTGGTCTAAGGTCATTACCAGGTGGTTTTCCCCCAATGTTCAGGCAGAAAATTCGAGCCTACAACACACTGATAACTATAAATATGGAAGTGTTGTTTCTCCTAGCCTTCCACAACCTACAAGGATAACACCACAACAATTGGAGGAAAAAATAGAAAAAGGGCTTTGTTATAGTTGTGATAGAAAATATACTAAAGGTGATAAGCTCATTGATAGATTGTAAAGAGGAGTAAGAATAGAAACAAGAAAAAATCAAAAGAGGAGGATATACACCAGCAGCCAACCCTAGAGAAAAAACAAATGAATCCGACCATATCTTGTAATGCATTGGCAGGAATTACCACTCCTCAAACTCTTAGGATAGAAGGATATATCAAGAAGAAAATGGTAATAGTGTTGACTGATTCCGGTAGTACCCAAAATTTTATTCATTGTAATATAGTGAAGGAATTGAATTTCTTCCTATGTGCAACACCAGAGTGTCAAGCGGTGGTTGCAAATGGATTAACTATAAATTTCTTTGTAAAGTGACATAATATCAAGCTAACAATGGGGGAATATGTATTTAATAATCAAATTCTTTCCATTCCAGTGGGTGGTCTTGATGTTGTACCAGGATTCCAATGGTTACAATCTTTAGGGATGATAAATTTTAATTTTCAAGAACTTTTCTTGAAATTTAGTTGGGAAGGAAAGGAATTTAATTCGTGGTTGTTAATCTAATGTCACAAAAAAATCTTGTAAAGAAATAAATGTGAGGTGTAATTGTATAATTATTCTCACTAGAGGTTCAAACATTAAAATCACCTAATTCTCCATATCTCCAAAAAAGTCTTGGACAATCATTACAAGGTGTTTGAAACTCCCAAGGCCTACCACCTATCCGTGATCATGATCATGCTATTCATTTCTATACTCTTATAGTTCAACCTAGGCAAATTTATTTCTATGATCTTATAGTATTGGTGCACAAGAAGAATGGATCATGACGTATGTTTCTGGATTATAGGGAGATAACAAATCTCACTATTAAAGATAAATTTTCCATTCCTGTCATTGATGAATTGTTGGATGAATTACATCAAGGAATTTACTTCACCAGGCTAGATATTTTTCCAGGATATTATCATATTAGAATGAATACTTAAGACATTCTGAAAACAAATTTCAAAACTTATGAGGGTTATTATGAATTTTTGGCCAGGCCTTTTGGCCTTAATGATACACCTTCCACATTTCAAGGTTGTATGAATTCCATTTTCAAACGCTTCCTTACAAAAATTTTGTTTGTGTTTTTTGATTATATACTAATCCACAACAAGTCTTGGAAGGATCATGTTCAGCATATTGATAGGGCTCTCAAACTATTGGAGGAGAAAAAATTATATGCAAAATCATCCAGATGTTTCTTTGTAGTACAAGAGGTGGAATATTTCAGTCATAATTTATCTCATGAGGGTGTTAAGGTATACCCTAACAAAATTAAATTCATTAAGGAATTGAAAATCACCACAACCATAAATCATCTTCGAGTATTTCTTACATTGACATGGTATTATCACAAGTTTTTTAAGAATTATGGGAGAATAGTGGCACCTCTAACATCATTAATAAATAAAGATTCATTTTCTTGGACTCCAGAAGAAACTAAGGCCTTTGAACATCTTAAGGAGGAAATGTACCAAGCACCGTTCTTAACTATGCTAGACTTCACAAAATCCTTTATTCTGTAATGTGATGCCTTAGGAAATTGAATTGGTGTGGTTTTAATGCAAGAAGGAAGACCCATTGATTCTTAAAGTCATCTAATCAAAGGAAAGTACTTACAAAAACCTATTTGTGAGAAGGAAATGTTGGCAATACTACTCGCACTCAAAAAATGGTGACCTTACCTAATGGGAAGACACTTAAAGGTGAAAATGGATCGTGGTAATCTAAAATACTTTTTAGAACAAATATTATCTTCAGAAGAGAAGAAAAAATGGGTCACAAATATGTTGGGTTGTGACTTTGAAATCATCTACAAAAATGGGAAGAAAAATGTTCTTGTAGATGCACTCTTAAGAAAGGATGAGGATGTGGAAGCATTGATTTGTGCCATTTCTATTATCCAACCTGTTTTGATAACTAAAGCAAGGGATGAATGCAAGAATTATGAACATGTGTGGACACTCATTCAAAATTTGCAGCAAGATCGCAGTACATCTAATACATTTAGATGAAAAAATGATTCATTATGGTACAAATATCACTTATATCTTTGTCAAAATTTCAAATTGAAACAAAATATTCTTTTGGAATTGCACACCTTTCCCGTAGGAGGGCACTCAAGATATTTAAAAATTTACCACAAGGTCAAGAAGGAAATTTTTTGGGATGGCTTTAAATTTGATATTCAAAAGTTTGTAGAAAAATGTTTGGTTTTCCAACAAAATAAAGTTGAGACAATTATGACCCGAGGTTTTGTACAACCATTAGTCATTCCAATTCAGGAATGGGAGGAGGTCTCAATGGATTGTATCACAGGTTTACCCAAGCCTAAAGGAAATAGTGTCATCATGGTGGTAGTTGATAGACTTTCCAAGTATGCATAGTTTTGTGCATTATCTCATCCTTTTAAAGCCAAAACATTTTCTAATGCATTTATGGAAACAATTCAAAAGATTCATGGAAACCCAAAGATTAGAGTAAGGGATAGAGATCCCATTTTTATTGGAAATTTTTGGATGGAACTACTTTATTCTCTTGGCACTCAATTAGCTCATATTTAATCTTATCTTCCTCAATCTAATGAGAAACTTGAGATAGTGAAATTTGTTTTGTAATGATATATTCATTGATTTGTATATAATAAACAAATATAATGGGTCAAGTGGTTACCTCTAGGTGAATGGTGGTATAACACTTCCTTCTATATGGATATCATTCACCATCCATCACATCATTTTTAAGATAAAATTCTGAGGTTCGAGCAATGGAATATCACATCAAGCATAAAAGAAAGTTCTCCAACTCTTAAAGGATAACCTCACTCTAGCATAGAATCAAATGAAACAAAAGCAAGATCAACATCATAGTGAAAGAAGTTTTGATGTAGGAGACTAGGTATTTTTACGGCTACAACCATACAAAAAAATGTATCTCAAGCCAGCTAAGAAGGATAATAAATTACCACCCAAGTATTATCGTCCTTAAAAGGAGTTGGAAAATATTGGTACTATAGAAACAAATTGGAGCTACCTAGATCTTCCCGAGGACACCCAATTTTCCATGTTTCATTCTTAAAAAGGGTTATTAGTGACAATATTATAGTTCAAATAGTGTTTCCATAACTTGATGAAGAAGGAAAAATCATATTTTACCCTGAAGTAATCATGAAAACAAGAACCTGATGACTATGAAATCAATCAATTTCCAAGTATCTCATTAAGTGGAAGAACTTACCCATTGAACATTCAACATGGGAGGATGAAAATTTTATACAAAAGAACTCAAAACTACTCAAGTGTTGAGCACAACACTTTTTTGAAGGAGAGAGGCATGTTAGGTCCCTATAATACTAGTGTATCCCCCTTATTGTTATGTTTGTGCCCCCATATTGTTTTATATTTTCATCATAAATATCTTTATATTTATATTTATGTTGATGGTGATGTCTATTTTGAAATAGAATTTTTAAAATTTGAATTTAAATATCAATAATTATTAAGTGGACAACACGATTCAACTTCCATAAAATATTTTGAACATTCATAATAGTATACAGGAATCAAAGGTGAAAATTTATCTCCAAAGGAGTTATGCTCTTTTTCTTCTCTTAATTAAATTGATTAATTTTAAAAAAAATGTCACATGAATCAATGTGGTATAAAACCAACATAGATCCTTCTTAAGTACGGATCTAACATGAGTAGAGAGGGATCAAATTTCTTCAAGTGAACTTTTTTAGAGTGCAAAATATAATGTGATATTTTTCATTGTTTAAATTGTAGTTTTGAACTCTAAATACAGTATATATAGGACCAAATAATTTTTTTAACCCTGTTTTTTTTATAGACACACACACACACACACACACACACACACACACACACATATATATGAAGCTAAGATCTACATAAATTAGTTAACAAAAATCTTCAAATATTTTATTTAAATCTTGGTGAAATATTTCTGAAAAGTATAAGATTTAAACTATAATTAACGGATTTTTTTACTTCTAATTACTTTACAACACATTCAATTTTTTTATTATTATTATAACTGACATTTTTTTTTAAATTCTAGCCCACATTATTTTTCTAATTTCAACATAATTTTTATTTTTTATCCTTATTTTTATTTTAACAAACAAACTTACACATACCCTCATAATAGGCTCTAGAATGAGCATGTCGGCTCAAAAAATATCATAGATTCATCTTAAGTACGGATCTAACATGAGCCTAAAGGGATTAAATTTCTTGACGTGCAAAATTTTTTAGGGTGCAAAATAAAATGTGTTATTTTTCATTGTTTAAATTGTATTTTTGAATGTTAACTAGAGTATATATATAGGGCCAAATAAAATATTTTACCATAAGAACTATTTTTTTTCTATATCTAGATATATATAAAGTTGATATCAACATAAATTAATTAACATAAGTTTTCAAATATATTATTTAAATCTTGTTTAAATATTATTGAAAAGTATACAATTTAAACATCTAATTCACACATATTTTACTTCTAAATACTTTACAACATATTCATCCTTTTTAATTATAACCAAAATTATTTTTGTATTTAGAACACAATTTTTTATTTTTATTTTTATTTTAAAGGGACATGATAGATGGAGAAACTTACACATTCCCTCATATTGTGTTGTAGAATGAGCCTCTCACTTCAATAAGTTATGATTTATTGGGATTTTGGTATCGATACAGCCGTGGTATTGTAGGAAAGTCTATCCATATATTAAAAATCTCAATAGTAAAGTGAGGATAAATTTCCATCGTTAATTTTTTTGCCATTTTTTTTTAATTTATATATGTTTAACCTATATATTAATTCTTTATATAATTAATAAAGTATTCCTATAAGAATAATAATAAGAATGTTTGTTTTGGAATACGACTTACTAATTTTAACTTATAATTAATAATTGTTATGTGTATGATAGGGATTTAACCTCTATAGAATATTCTTAGTAAAAGGTTGAAATTTATTTCCAAATAGATATGGTGAAGTAAATGTTTTGATGCTTATTATGGATTGATACATATCAATATTTACCAACCATTTAATTTATATGGATACACTAGTTTAAAAAAAATTGTAATTTAGTTATTCATTATGATTTTTTTAAATCCTTACAATGTAAGATGTATCATGAACTATGTATTTTCACATTTATTATGAATGTATGCCTATAGAAATTTATGAGCCATTTAATTTATCACACTAACTTATATGAGAAATATATTTATTTCAACCATTAAAAAATAAATACTCATTATAATTTGTTTTAATAACAAATATAAAAGTTTAATGAGAATGAAAAAATAACAATATTTTCTAACGATTAAAACTAAATCCAATTAGTAATATTGAAAAATAACACCTTTAAAACAATTTAATGAAATAAAAATAAATGAATAATAATAATAAAAATATACCAATAAATAAACATTATTATATTAATGAAATAAAACATAACATAAATTAATTCAATATCACAAATAAAAATAAATAAAATATTGATAGTGTGTTATAATAAATAAAATAAATAATAATAACAATAATAATTATTATTATTAAAAAATAAGCTTTTTCGTATTTATTAATTTTAAAATATACTTCTTTTTTCTTCGGTCAAAGTCTCGATTATATTATCATACCAAAGACAAAATTTACATAGGAGCCATCATGGTTGTATTACATTCATTCGACCCAGAAGGCATGCATTTCCTATAAGGACTTGGTTTCTTTCCAAGCATTTGAACCTCTTGGTTTTTTTTCGCACAAAACCACAAAATAACCATACCGAAACTATCATCATGGGGGAGGATGCAGGGGGGCAGGAAAAGGAGCCGTGAACAGACGATCATGGTTGTGCATATGGTAGCTAATGTGATCCACTTAGGTCTCTAGGGCTCGGAGGTGGTCTTGGAAGCACCTCAGTAAATGACGGAGACCCTCGAGGTTGGCGCAAACTCTTGAGAGCCTCAAGGGTCTCTGTCTACAGATTTTGAAAAACATTGATGTAGGCCACTAATTCATTTCTATCATCGTACCTTTGTTCACGTAGGGTGTCTAGATTGAGTTGGATCTACTAGAGCTAAGTGGAAATGGCTCCAAGGGTGTCGAGGGCCTCAAACTGGCCTGGTGATTGGGCCGGAGAAACTGCCATGGTCGTTGTTGATTTCTGGCTCTCAGTACAGTCCGAGTGGGAGCTCCAGTCCCTGTGTACCTGGTGGTTTTCCATGTCATGTCGAAGACCATCACGTCGTGCCTGAACACATTTGCGTGGCATGAAGTCACCCTCCATTCCTCCTCGTTGTGTTAGGTTGCAGCACCAAGTTGCCCCTTTCTCACAACCTGTGAAACCCACGTTCCACCCCTACACCCTCGGTTGAGCTTGTCACTGACCATATTCCGAGCCCCATAGAGAAGAGACATACGACCGCCACCAGTCTCCACAATGCCATCCAAGGAAGTGCAAAAGCTCCACCACCTGCAGATTTGAGTTACAAGAGAGCTTGAATTCTCCATGAGCCCATGGTAGAACCACCCTCGGGCTTGGCCATGGAGGAATTGCTATTGTGCAATCCACTAACTCTGAGCAAGCACCCAAGCTGAGTACCAAAACCTCCTGCCTAGAGATGCACCCTTCACACTGAATTCACCTCCACCACCTCTCTCTGCCTCCTAGTGCAACATGATCATTCTCGTGCCATTGGTAGGATGCCTCCCGGCTACCAACCTCTCACCACTGCTACCTGAAGGACCTATTATCCTCCTCGTATCAAGCTAGAAGAGCTCAAGCTAGAGCTTTAAAGCCAACAGTTGTTCATCTCCACAATCCGGGGAATCAATCTTCACCATCGCCCGTGGAAATAAAATGCCCTACAAGATGACCATCCTGCTCTTAACAACCAGCTTAGTTGTCATAAGATTGCCTGCGCTCAGGTCCTTTACCGCTCGCACATGGGAGGGTGGTGAGTCGGTGAGCACGTGTCTAAGGACCAGGCAGGCCTTAACTACCCACATCCCACTTGTCCCAGTGATTGGACACCCCCAATGGGGACTTGAAGGTCTTCTTCGATGGGATTTTGGAGGTCTTGTCCTTTGCAATGGTCGATTTCCTCTTTTGAGAGTATTTCATCCCAAATACCACGAAATTCATGAGTTCGCTTGTTCCTGCCCATGTTGGCCAACCAATATTCCACCTTGTTTCCTTAATGGCACTTGTGGCTCGTAGTGGTGTCCTCCATTTAACTGATGAGACCTTTGATGTGGGAAAGTTGGGCGTCTAGCTGCCAGCTCTTAGATATTTTCTAAGGATCCGAGTCATTGGTGATTTTTTGGGTCATATCGAGAGCTAACCAGAAGTCCCCAACTATGCGTAGTTGCTTATAACTCAGGTCTCTAGTTGGAGTCAGTCCCACCTCCAGCCTAGTGATTTATACAACAATATTTGTTGACGTCATGATAGATCCTACATATGTTGCATGGGGTGATCCTTTTTCATCTCATAGGATGCTACCATATCCCGCCTAGCCTGGGTTTCCCTCTGAGGTTACGTCGAAATTGAGATGAATACAACCCAGAGGGGGGAGGGAGAAGGAATATGGGGGGGGAGGGCTGCCCAGAGTCGGGCGGGGGTTAACCATGTTGGAGGACAGATTCAAGAGATGCAAGATTCCTAGATTAGGCTGACCTGCATCCCAATCCGCAGGGTCCCAACGGTCTGCGAGAATGGATTCTCGAATGTTGGAAAGGGTCAAGGACCAGATAAGAGGGGCAGAAGGGATTTGATTCTCAAATATAGAATGGTTTCTCCCCTTCCAATTTTAGCAGAGCAGGAGACCAGGGAGGAACCACCAAGCTCTAGAGACCACTGTGTTGAAAAATATGAGGGTTGGCCAATATTTGAGCAGGGCTCTAGTGGTAGCGGGGAAATCATCGACGGGGCCAAAAATATCAAAGGCTTGTGATCAGACCAGTTTCATTAAGGGGAAGTCCATGAAGAGGTGATGTTGATTTTCTTCGGCCTAACTGCAAAGGAAGCATCTAGAAGGTCTAATATAACCCCTTTTAATGAGACGATCCCATGTCAGGATGTGCTTATGAACAACTAACCATACAAAGTGGGCCACTTTCAACCATATATGACTTATCCATATTCACTTCCAAACCTAGGTGTTAGGGATGAAAGGTACCTCCTCACGAAGGAGATAAGCTTCCATGACTCTAGGAGGCATGCATTTTCTGTTGGGCAAGATATTGGGCAAGCGGATCAAACCCTTGATGGGATATGTATATAGGCCAGTATTATTCGATTTTCCATTGGCTCCAACCATATTCTTCTAGTTGGTTGTGTCAATAATATTCTATTCTCATATCTCTACAGAAATGAAAGAGGGGCATGAGATTCACCAAATAATGGTCCTAAGAGAGGCGGGGGGATTACTACCAAGAGTACTCCCAAAATCTACCAGTTTTCCCATCATGCACCTCCCAGAAGAAGTGTGTGCAAATCAGGTCGTTTTTAGTGTTGGAGAGGTTCCTGATGTCAGAAACTTGAAAATGACGTTGATTCCTACCCTGACCATACTTGTGAGAACAAATAGTATTGCACATTTTTTGTCCTCTTTTCAACTAGCACCACCAGATTTTGGCACCGAGAGTTGCGTTGAGAATAGTAGGGTCCCTCAAGCTAAAACCCCCCATGAATTTTGGGAGACACAGCTTATGCCAGGTCACTATAGGCCACTTTTTATCATCTACAATACATCCCCAGAGGAATCACCAGAATAAGGAAATGAGGTCCGAGTAGATGTAGTTTTGGGTTGGTAGAGCAGACAGCTGGTAGAGGGGCATTACTTGAAGGATAGATTTGAATAGGGTGGCTCATCCTGCTAGGTTTAGAACTCGAAAATTCTAGTTGGAGAGCTTACTATAGAGTTTTTCACATAGGTCTTTCCAGGAGGCTATGTGCAAAGGATTTAATAGGAGGGGAACTCCCACGTATTTGGAGGGGAGAGAGCCAATATTGAAACCCAAGGTTCTAGCTAAGCATGCTTGAACTGGATGGGGAGTATTGAAGAAACATATATCACACTTGAGCTTATTTAGGAGCATACCTGAGGCTTCTCGGAAGTCCTCCAAGATGATGTTGAGTTGGGAGGCTTCTTTCAGAGTTGTGGCACTGAAAATGAGGTTATCATCCACAAACTATTGGTGAGTCACATCAACATTTGATCTGGGCAGATGGGGCCCTATTATCTGATTGGATTGTTAAGCAGCCTTGAGTAATCAGCCCAAACCTTCTTCTACAATAATAAATAGGAAGGGGGAGAGCACGACACCTTGAAAAATAACCTTCGAGGATCAAAATTTTTCTGATGGCATGCCATTTATGAGAGTGGAGAAAAATAGAGTGGATATAATTGATTTAATCCATTAAATCCATTCAGCTGCAAAACCAAAAATCCCAGCTAAGGTGATTGTATGGTTTCGATGGATCCAATTTCAGCAACATTCCATGGAGCTTATTCATTTTTATAGAGTGGATGGTCTCATGCACGAAGACAATCCCATACAGGATTTGACGTCCCTCCATAAACCCCGATTTCTCATGACTAATGATGCAGTGAATCAATGGTTTGAGCATGTGTACCATGATGGTGGAAAGAATCTTATAAATCACGTTGCATTGGGAGATATGCCTGAAATCCCTCGGTCTTGTTACCTCCTTCAATTTAGGGATGAGGGTGATGAAAGTGGCATTAAGGTGGGACCATACATGCTTCAGCTACCTTGATTCCTCCACCAACTCCCATATCTCTTGGCTAAGGAAGGACCATCCATCCTTGAAAAATTCTTCACTAATGTTGTCCATTCTTGGGGCCTTGCTTGAAGGCAAGGCCTTCATGAATTTTTCTACTTTTGAAAGGGATATGGGGCTTAGAAGATCTTCATTTTAATCTTTAGATATCAAATATGGGATATGCTGAGTAACTTTACGTAGAGCTTCTGATTTGTCATAGCCTTCATCCTACAAAAGGGAGGAGATGAAGGATTGAAAATCCATCTCTGTGTCTTCGTGGTAGTATATTCGGGAGCCATTGGTCACCTGTAGATGGGTGATTCTATTGCTTTGTCGATGTTGGATCATGGATTGGTGGAAGAATTTTATATTCCATTCCCCCTCTCTCAACTGTTGAATCCTAGATTTATACCACCATAGTATTTCCTTCTACTGCTTTCGTTCCTCCATGTCCTTGTTCAAGAGATCTTCTTTTTTTACCAGATATTTTGTGTGGCCGTTCTGGATAATTCGTTGCTCTACTTCCTCCAGGCTGGCTTCCAACTTCTTCTTTTCCTCAAGAATATTCTTGAAATTTTCCCGGTTCCAAGCTTTGATATGGCCTTTGAGGTCTTGCAACTTATTTTGAAAACATTTCATTTTGTTACCAGGTGGTGTACCCAGATTTGTCCATCATGAAGCTAGTTTGTCCACGAATCCAGGGTGTCATAACCAAAAACTCTCGAACAAGAAAGAAAGTCTCTGAGGGGGGTAGAAGAGCATACATCCACACTAATGGGCCAATGATCTAAGCTGATCGAAGGGAGGATCTTGGAGGAGAGTCGAGGGTCAATCATGATAAGGTGCTTTGAGAATAGGAACTTTTCAATTTTGCAAGTGATCGGATTCTCTCCCCCTCTTCAATTTTTCCAGGTATGGAGATCTTGTCGGGGGATGACATCAACGAGGCATAGATCCTCAATAGTGTCATTGAAGGCATGTGAGGATGGGTATAAGTGACAAAATCCCCCATGCTTTTCCTCCAGGTTGCGAATCAAGTTGAAATACCCTCCCAGGATCTAGTCTTCCTTTGCCCATAAATTGCTGACACTTTGAAGATGCGTGAGGAACACAGGTTTGTCGTGAGGCGTAGCCAGCTCGTAGACCCCAGTTAGGTTCCCCCACCAGTGTTCACCTATCAAATGAATCAAGGTGGACATCGTGAATTTGATGCTGACCCAGTCTTATAGGATAACACACCCTGAATCCCAAATAATTTCTATGCCCCATGTACATCCAGTGGTTTCTATCATCATAGATTGGTTAGTCCTATAGCATATTTGGTTGATTTCTTTAAATTTGTCTACATGCACCTTAGTCTCCTACATAATAACTATCTATGGTTTTTACTTTCCTATTTTTTATTTAAGGGATTGGATCTTCCCTGGGCTGCTAAAGCCCCTGATATTCCATGACATGATCTTCATGAGGAAGGAGTGACGAATCTGGGAAATAAATCCGTCAATTTTCCCATCTACCATGAGTTTAACCAATGTTTTATGGCTTCACAAATAATATCTTTGGTAGATTTTCTTCCCTTCTTACTTTTCTCATATCCCCCAATGCCTTATATTGTTACATTAATGGTGTTTCCCTTTATTCCTGTGTTGTGGAGATCTAAATCCGCTCCTCCAGAATGAGCCACACATTGGTTGAAAGCAGTGCCAAAATGGTTCAATTGATTACTTGGGATATGTTTGATGCCTATCTTGCTCGAGCTTTTGAATGTTTCTAAGAAATTTATATCCTTTGCGCCAAGGTTTTTATGTTGTTCCTTAAATTCTAAGATCTTACTCGTTTGCCTCAGGACCTCCTAGATGCGTCAATCTGATTCATTGTGCTCAGGATCTTTCTCTTGGAAGATAGATTGACTCCAGGGTGGAGAGTAGCTTTTTGATTTCCATATATTAACTAAATCCTTGGGATCATGAGGGAAGCGATTGGGAGGGGAGGCGAGGGGAAGGGAAGAGTGCCAGGGATTCATTGGCAAGGGCCGCGAAAGTGTTTTTGGATTCAGGAGGCACCTGTTGAGGGGAGGAGAATGGGGCCTGAGGAGTTTAGGGGAGGACATGTGGATGGGGGCCTGAGTGATATGGAGGATTGTACTGCTAGATCCGAGTAGCCCTGGATCGACACCCTTGAATAGATTGAAATTTGTCACCATCCTTAGCCAGCGCAGTTGCTCAAGCATCTACTACTACTATTAATGGGCAGTCGTGGAAGAGATGGCCATACTCATGACACTGGCGACATTGGAAAGGGGCATGCTCATAATCCAACAATTGGGTCCTTGTAGAGTTGTGGTAGATCATATCGATGGATTCTGGAAATGGTTGTGATATGTTCATATGGACACAGATACATGCATACGTCGCATATCGTCGATGTTTGGTGTTCTCCTAGGTTTTGACAAACGCTCCTATTGAGTTCCTGATTCCTTCCAAGATTTCAAGCTCGTAGAAATCATTGGGGAGGGAATAGAGTCGTACCCAGATAGGAGCCATGGTGAATTATTCTTTGTCTGGGTTGTAACATTCCTTTTAATAGGGGATGAAGAGGCCTACACTTCCCATAAGATATGGTCTATTTTCAAAGATCCTCTTGCAGTCTTCCAGATCTTCAAAGATCATAGTGAAGAAACCTTTAGCCCTGATTCGGAGCTCAATATTTCCCCTTGGGGACCACTATTTCTGGATCCAGACGATAATATCTTTCTCTCTAGGCCAGATCCCCAAGAATTTACAAATCCTTGCATGATCTTTCATGTACTATCGATATTTTTACACGAGGTTTTTAGGGATGACAAATTTGGGATTGATTGCTACCTTAGAAAGGAAGCGACTTTGACCTTCCTTTTCTTGCCACCGTTCCCCAACAACTGGGGCTTGCGTAGCTGAGGAGGATCCATTCGACCTATTTATAGGATGTCCCTACAAAATGGGGTTCTAGTTCTTTGCATCATGGTAGAACTGTAGCCCCTCCTACTGCAGCGAGGGGCCTAACATTAGCACTTCGACCCAGACCTGGAGAGGCTCAGAACCTTGCAGAAGCAGCACAACGTGGGGTCAAAGAAGAGGACTGACGACACAAAAGGTTATGGTTGTGCTATTGAAACACTAGCAGAGCAGCATCCAGTTGTTGCGAGCAAATATACTTCTTATTCTCGAAAGATATATTTTCAAAAATTAAAGTTTAGTTAATTATTTTGAAACATAATTTAATGTGTCAGTTTTAAATTTATACTAGTTTATATTTTTTTATTTTTTAATTAATATTTTTTTTTTAATATTTGATTACTTTTTATGTATTATAATATAGATTTAAAGTAAATTTATATGAATTTGTATGTTTTTTTATGTGTTATATGTCAATTTCATATAAATTATGGAAGAAATTATGTGTTTCTCTCACAATATGGATCTATTATATATCAATAGGGGTCATACTATTTAGATAAATATATTTTAATTTTGGATCATGCTCTTAGATGTTATTTCTATTGTGAGGGAAATAGTGAAATTTTCTTTTTTGTTGAACAAAAAGGTGATACATGAAATTTTAAAAAATATTAATCATAAAAAAATATTTCTATATTAGTCATAGATAAACTAATTTCATGTGAACCTTAATAAAACTATTTTTGTATCAATAATTTGTCTCTCAAAAATAATTCAAGGATTTTTTTTTTTTTTCATTTATAGGTGTTTTTTATATCCCTTTTGTGCTTAACATGGAGTTCATATGTATCATTTAAAGAAAATATTGGTTAAATAAAAAAAAATATCAAATTAAATATCCACCATAAATACAATATTTTAATTTATGCCTTAAATAAAACATGATGATGATGACTAACATCTAGAAAAACTTGTAAGGTCTACTTTACCTACAAGAAGATAAGATATTAATTGGTATTATTTAATATTTAGTTCGAAGCTAAGAAAGTAGTGATGGAAGAATTTATATATAACTATAGTTTTTTGTATTTATAAGGTCAAGAATGTTGGTAGTGGTAGAGATATTTAAAAAACTAAATTGAATGTAAGTGTAATACTCGTAATCTAAGAGAAAGTGTTTTCTTCCTCAACCCTATTAGTATTGCACACATGACAAACTCTTTCATCCCATAACTTTTTAGGAATTTCACAATGTACAATTTCACATTGAAGCTCATGAGAATTGAATTTGATCTTAACAACTTTATTTTCCTTTATAATAATAGTTAAGGAAAAAATATAATTTTGATTTTTGAGATTGAGGTTAATCACCTTCTTACAATATCTTAGTTTCCTTTTTCCTTATAACTCTTTATATCCCCACAATTTTTCCTTAAATATGGAAGGGCTACTATGTTTTTTTAGAAAATAATTAATAGAGCAATGACAGACATGAAATATTGTAGAAAAAAATAGAAAATCATAAATAAGGGAGACACAAATATATGTGGTTAACCCAATCTGGGCTACATCCATGTAGAAATGACTAGTCCTTCATTTCATATTATCTAACAAAATTAAGAGATACAACCTAAAACACATCCATTGTAACTTCACCTTCACTCTCACATAGGATGCTCTCGCTTTCTCACACGGAATAATAATTCAACCACAATACAATTCCCTAATATAAATGGAGGGTTGCCTTGAAGGTAAAAATACCCTAAATTAACATAAAATATATTTTAAAATCTTCCACCTCATGAGTGATGGAGATTGACTACAAAATTATAATATTTTAGAGTGAAAATTTTCCTTAATTTTTCACTTCGGGTGTGTTGCCCCTGAACCCCCACCCAGTGGGGGCTCCAAATAACCACTCCATCTCCCCCCCCCGCCCAACCTAGTGGCACACCTACTATGGGGGGTGGGCAGGGAATCCCCCTAGGCCTTGACGTAGAGGATTGGGATCCAAACATGGATAAAACAAGACCTTTGAATTAGGAATATAGAAAATCTCCACATGCAACATTTTTAGTATTACTGTTGTTTTGCAAGATGGTCGCATTTATCCCACAATGGGCCAATCAAGCTCAAACATTCTTATGCCACCCTTGCTTGAGACAAACGTGGAAGTTTTGGCTAGATTTAGAATCATATTTAAGTAACTTATTGGCTGCCATATTGTATAAGTACTATGATACATCCAAAGTTAAGATTGTTTTATGCCTGTAAATCCAAATCCATTTTAGATATGAATATTGGATTTGAGATGTACTTCCAATGATCCATATTTATGAGGGAACAAAATGAAATATGTATTTAAAATAAAAACATAGAGATACAACAAAGTTGAACTTCAACTAATAAATAAAAAATACTGAAAACTATTTAGTTGAAGAACAAAAGCATACTAGATCGTGCGATAGTACGTTATCTATGAGAAGAGTTTTGACATCTACATCCCTTTTGAATTGTGTTACAATTATTCTTGGGGGCATTTTTATCATAAAGAAATAAAGAGAAATCATAAACATCCAAAAACATAACCCTAGGAGATGAAGCACCAAAAATCTTATAGGCCTTGATGGGGTTGTTTGGAATATCGACTTTCTGAGGTCGTAAATTTTGCATATAACCTTTGTTTGGCACAAGATAGCTAGTGATAAAGGTATATTCCAAGAAAAAATATTAGGTTGTAAATGTTTCCTTTGACTCATGTTTGTGTGTTTCCCAAAAAATGACTCTCGAAGTTTAAGATGCAAAAAATTTCCAAAAACCGAAAATTACCGAAATAGGAAATTGCGTAAGAAAATAGAAAACTTGTAGGAAATAGTGGTAGGGTTTCAAGTTGAATGTTATGTAAAAAGATAACAAAAATACAAGAAATGATAGATCAATGACTTGAAAATGTGTCTATTTGAGTGGGAAATGTCCTTTTTCTTCACATAAATGAACAATTATTAGATGACACAAATGACAAGACTTTGTTTGTATATGAGTCTAAAGGGCCATAATATAATTAGGTCCTACATAAAAATAATAGTCTAAGGGAACATGTTAGGTCCCTATAAAACTAGTGTAGCTACTTTATTCTTATTTTTAGTGTGGTGCCCTTATTTTTATTGTTGTGACCCATAAAAGCCCACTATTGTTATTGTTGCGGCCTTACATTATTATTTTTATGTAGGATCTAAAATATATTATGACCCCTTATACTCCTATATATAAAAAATAGGTATTTTCATTTGTATCATCCAACAATTTTTCATTTATGTTATCTAAAGGAGGTTTCCCCCTCGACGAGGCTAATTTTAAGTCGTTGACATATGTTTTCTTCTATTTTGTGTATTTCTTTCCTAACACTTGGTATCAAAACTTTGGATTCTAGGGTTTTGATACTACAAACATTACATGTTGGAAATTTCACTATACCTTTCCTTATACGAAGGTTTAGAACCTGATTTTTTTACCATGTAGAGCCGAAATCCGAATGAAAATCCTGTAAAAATTTTGGATCTTGGTTCGCTATATTGTCTGAGATATGGGATGAATAATTTAAGGTTTTTGCATCCTCTGGAATTCTGTCTCAAATAGGTGACCTTGAGAAAATTCTCACAACTTCCTCTACGAATGTCGTATTTTAATTGCGTAACAATTACATAGAATCTAGTATTTTTTATATCATTTTTAGGCCTGAAGTTCAAAATAGTAACATGTGGAACTCCATACAAGTTTTCTATACTGAACTAGTCCATAATGAGGTCATCATGAGAGATTGAGCATAAATTTATCTTGAAGAATCCAAATTTGGTCTGACTTATGGAATTGGAAAGAAAACTCATAGGGATACCACAGGACCTAATTTTAGATCTTGGAGATCCAAAATCATATAGATATAACAATTTCAATATCGATCTTCTCAAAAGAAAGAAAAATGTGTGTATTTTTTTTATTTTCCATAACATTTGTTTGAGAATTCAGTTTGAAGTGATCCAAAGGCCATAGTGAAGCATATATATCATTGTTTGATTAAAGAATTTCTTGAAACAAAAAAAAGGAAAAACCTAATAAGCAAATAGAAAGCTCTTCTATGATGCATGAAGAAGAGGAAAAAACACATCATGATATATCAAAATTATGAGACCAAGTGCTACAAATTTCTCTCTCACAAAAAGTAACAAAAAATGAATTGGAAGCGATGATGAATGTTAAGATAGATGGTATAGGAAGGGACATGAGAGTTTTGAATAATATTTTAAAAGAGGACATTAAATCAATGATGAATATCAATATAGAGTTATTGAATGAAGGTTTGGCAAAGTTTCTAGAAGAAAGGCTTCTGAGTGGTGACAAAGTAATCCGTGAAAATCATAATGAGGACAAAAGGAATATGAATTATGATTTTAAAGACTCCAATGTTGGGTTTAAGAATGACCATATTATAAAGATAGATATGAGGAAGTTTAATGGAAAGGATCCAGTAACATGGACACTACAAATGGAGTAACATTTTGATCTCCATGATGTGCAACACTCACAAAAAGTACACATTACAACTTTATATCTAGAGCCAAATCAATTTGTATGATATTGATGGCTTTATTCTCGTAAACCACTTGTCACTTGGACAATTTTTATGGAGGAAATGATAACACATTATGAGGATACAAAGAGAAGAACCTTATTTATCCAATTGATAAATCTCAAACAAAAGGTTTCAATGGCAGAGGACATTGAGGACCTCCAAAAATTGAATATCAGGGTAATTGATATTCTAGAGGAGCATAGGTTTGATGTGTTCCTAGGGACTTTAAAGGATAAAATCCAACATGAGGTTTTCCTTTCCGAACCTAATTCATTGGAGAATACATTCAAGGTGTAAAGAAAATTTGAAAGCAAATTATGACAACAAGGAAGTTTACTACTCTGTTGTTGGCCAAAACACTCCCATAATTTTTTCGACAAAATAATGGGGACCCTTCATTTTTTCATCCGGTCCCTTATTGGATTTTTGGTGAATTTTGTCTTTTCGGATCTTATCGCTTGGCTCATGGGTTTTCCTTCATGTTTGTTTTCATTACATTTTTTGCAAACCTTCATTTTTGGCCATTACGATTGATGTGTTTCGGTTTTTGATACCTCTTCGCTTTATTTTGAGTTCATGAAATCATTTTCATATTGGTCAATTGAAAGCACTGTGGCACCTTCGGTTACCACATCACCTCGCACTTCGTATTTGATTTCACTAGTTGCCATTCCCTCGAGATAACCTCGCACACCACATCACATTCAATGATTGGTCATATTGGTTGCTTATTTTCATCACATTCTTGGGCGTACCTAGATCAACAAAAAAATGTAACATTGGTTAATTCTTAATTACATTGTATATACATTTTTTATATATAAATTGTATATCTTATAGATAAATAAATATATTTTAATTTAACTGTAAATAATATTATAAAATCACCAATAATATTACACTAACTTAAATGTTTTTTTGTATATATATTAAAATATTTATTATATGTAATACAAAGTTACAAAATCAAACATATGTAGATATATGTGGAAAATTTTCCTTATTTAAACATTTATGTATAAATATTACATCATAAACATTTTTTTGATTCAGTTATGAATCATACATTGGAAATATGTTTTATACATATTTTAATTATATTAAAAATTATATAACTTTTAAAAAGCCAAAAGCCCAAAATATTCTTTTGTAACATAATCTATTACTTGAATAAACAATCTTGTAAAGATTTTAATATAAAATCTTAGGCCCACGTTTTTTGAAATGTTTTTAATGGAACATGTGACTACATTGGGGGAAAATAAGAAATGATATTTCGATTTTTTTTTGGGTTAATGCCAACATAACATATTACCTTGCCATACAATGTTGCAACGCACCAACCAAACAACCCCAGCCAATCCCGTTCAACTCGTCAGTTTTCATTCCCGTATGAAGAACGTTGATGCTCGTACCAATCAACATAATTCAAGGAAAATAAAACAATGGTCGACGTCTCTGACGTCTCTGGGATTTAGAATCCTTCCAATTATTTCACTCCAAGCCAATCTTCGATAAATCTGCATTCAGATCTTCATCCAGTTGGGAGATCACATATTCCACATCGTTGCTTATTTTGCCACCTCTTCTTTTTATGTTTATTTATGGCACTATTTGTCGTGATCTATATCGACGGGGCTCTGTAATTATTCAATTTATGCAGTTGCACTATCGTTCTGCATAGACAATTTTATTGTAGAGGGTTTTGGCTTTGTCATAATGGTTGTGCATTTTTGTAAGTTGTTCTTTTAAGGGTGAGAGCTACTCCAGAGACTGCTCATTTGAATTTTGGGGTTGTTTTAATTAATTCTCATTCCGTGTACTTTTAACTGAATGTATAACTCTTATATAACTGTGATGATTTTATAACTATACATGCTATGAATGATAACTATTTATTATTCATTTGCATGTTTAGTTGAATGATAACTATTTATTATTCATTCGTATGTTTAGTTGTATTTTCATTTGTATTAATTAAAGTGAACTGTTTCTTTTAATTAATTCAAATTATATGATGAATTTTGTTTGATATGAATTTAGGTTTGTGAGTGAAAATGCTTGAATAACTATTTATTAAAGCAGATTAACTTACATAGTTGTTTTAACTTTTTATGAATTTACAAACTATTTTGGAATTCATAATCGAATATTAATTTTCTCTCAGATTGAGAGAGGGTTGTTCCTTTCCAATTCAAGATACGATTTAATCTACATCATAACTTTTCATCTAAGTCCTCTATTAATAGACGCAAACATCTTCGTTCTCAGTAGCGAGAGGATAGAACCCTTATATCAATCAACCTTCTTGATTGGTTTTAATTTTTTTCAAATCACTAAAAATCAATCATAAACTAGAATCATATTGTAAATAAGTTTTTATATAAACTAACACTATTAGCATTGAAATTTTGTGACAATAATTTAATCTTCAAATTAGATTTAGAATTACTTTCTTTCTTTTCACATAGATTGATATTATATGATTGATATTGTAATTTAATTATAATAAAAGTATTAATATATAATAGTATTAGAATTAAAATTAGTTATAGTATTAAATAGATATATGGTAAAGCACTTAGAATACATAGATAGTTGTATTTATTTATAGTTAAAGTAGGTGTTTAGTGTCATTAAAGTACATCTTAGCAATTTAGTGATATAATAGTTTAGTATTACATTATTAGTTTAGTGATATAATAGTTTAGTATTACATTTGTTTAATATTGTTTTTTAGATTTAATATTAGATTCATATTAGCATAATAATATAGATAAAATATAGATAATAGAATATTATAGATTAAATTAGATTTATAAATTAACATAACCTTATTTAGGTAATCATTTAACATAGACACAATTTATATTGAAAATGAATAATATAACTTTAGTATTAGGATAACGTTAACATGGTATTACTTTAGGATTAAAAATTAATATTAACCTTACTTAATATAGGGCTTATATTAACATTAGTATTAGAAGAAGTATTAACACATAACTATCATAGTATCATATAGGATTAACGATTAATATTAACTTGATATCATAGAGGTTAGTTTGGTTAGAGTAGGTTAGATTAATTTTAAGGCTCAGATTAGTTGTGGCTTATTTGAGCCCTATATCAGCTTAGGGATCACTTTCTTGCATGAGCTCAACAAGAGTGTTGATGTGACGTCTATTTTCTATTGGAATCTAGTAGACACACCATAAGTTAGCAGAGTTAGAGAGAGGGTAACTAGACCCAATTTAACGAGTTGGAACCACCATTCCAAACGGGAAACGATCTGGTCTAAGGTCCCAACCAGGTGGTTTCAAACCAATTTCAAGGGAGAAATTTCGATCCTACAACACACTCATAAGTATAACTATGGAAGTGTTGTTGATCCTAGCCTTCCACAAATTACAAGGTTATCACCACAATAATTGGAGGAAAAAAGAGCAAAAGGGATTTGTTATATTGTGATAGAAAGTATACTAAAGGTCATAATTTTTCTGAGAATAAAATATTTTACATAGATTATGAAGAGGAGGAATAATAGAAACAAGAAACATCAAAAGATGAGAATATACACCACAATCCAACCTATAGAAAGAATAAATGAATCTGACCATATCTTGGAATACATTAACAGGAATTACCACTCCTCAAACTTTCAAGGTAGAAGGATATATAAGGAATAAAAGGGTAATCGTGTTGATTGATTCAGGTAGGATGCATAATTTTATTCATTGTAAGGTAGTTAAGGAATTTAATTTCTTCCTATGTCCAACACTAGAGTATCAAGTGATGGTTACAAATGGAGGAACTATAAATTTCTTTGAAAAGTGTCATAATATAAATCTAACCATGAGGAAATATGTATTGAATATTCTAATGATTTCCATTCTAGTGGGTGGTGTTGATGTTGTAATGAGATTCCAATGGTTACAATCTTTAGGGATGATAAATTTTAATTTTCAAAAACTTTTCTTTAAACTTTTTTGGGAAGGAAAGAAAGTTGAATTAAAGGGTTCCGTAGGGAAACCGGGAAAGTTAATCAACTCTAATGTCATTAAAAGTATTATAAGGAAAGAACAATGAGGTGTAATTGCACAATTATTCTCACTATAGGTTCAAACATTGAAATCATCTAATTCTCTAAATCTCCAAAAAGCCTTGGACAAAATTTCCAAGGTGTTTGAAACTACTGAAGGCCTTCCTCCTATTCGTGATCATGATCATTACATTCATGTGATTCCAGGAAGTGTTCCTCTAAACATCGGGCCTTATAGATATCCTTATTCCTAAAAGAGTGAGGTTGAACATATGATTGCATAAATGCTAGAGGCTGGTGTAATTCAACCTATTCAAAATTATTTCTCTGCTCTAGTAGTATTGGTGCACAAGAAGGATGGATCATGACGTATGTGGCAGGATTATAAGGAGATCAACAAGTTCACTATTAACGATAAATTTTCCATTCTTTTCATTGATGAATTGTTGGATGAATTACATGATGGAATTTACTTCAGCAAACTCGATATTTTTCGAGGATATCATCAGATTAGAATGAAGACTAAAGACATCCTAAAAACAAAATTTAGAACTCATGAGGGTCATTATGAATGAATTTGGACATACTGATGCACCTTCCACATTTCAAGATTTGATGAATTCCATTTTCAAACCCTTCCTTAGAAAATGTTTTCTATTAATTTTTGATGATATACTAATATACAACAAGTCTTGGAAGGATCATGTTCAACATGTTGATAGGGTGCTCAAACTATTAGAGGAGAAAGGATTATATGAAAAAACATCCAATTTATTTGGAGTACAAGAGGTGGAATATTTAATTCATATTTTATCTTAGGAGGGTGTTAAGGTAGACCCTAAAAAAATTAAAGCCATTAAGGAAATGGAAATCCCCACAACCATAAATCATATTCGAGGATTTATTGGGTTGACACGGTATTATCACAATTTTTTAAAGAATTATGGGAGAATATTGGAACCTATAAAATCATTACTAAACAAAGATGCATTTTCTTAGAATCCAGAAGCAACTAAGGTCTTTGAACATCTTAATGAGGAAATGTGCCAAGCCTTGGTCTTAGCTATGCCATACTTCATAAAAACCTTTATTGTGGAATGTGATGCCTCAAGAAATTGAATTTGTGTGGTTTTAATGCAAGAAGGAAGACCCATTGATTTTGAAAGCCATCCAATCAAAGGAAAGTATCTACACAAACATATTTATGATAAGGAAATGTTGGCAATAATACATGCACTAAATAAATGATGACCTTACCTAATGGGAAGACACTTAAAGGTGAAAAGAAATCGTGATAGTCTTAAATAATTTTTGGAACAAATTTTATCTTTAGAAGACCAGCAGAAATGGGTCAAAAATATGTTGGGTTATCACTTTGAAATCATATACATAA
Source organism: Pinus albicaulis (assembly GCA_034641835.2). NCBI lineage: Eukaryota > Viridiplantae > Streptophyta > Pinopsida > Pinales > Pinaceae > Pinus > Pinus albicaulis. The sequence continues at coordinate 1,485,951,257 of CM076578.1, forward strand.
AAGGGAAGAAAAATGTTGTTGCAGATGCACTCCCAAGAAACGATGAGGATGTGAAAGAATTTATTTGTGCCATTTCTATTATCCAAACTGAGTGGAAAATTGAAGAGAGGAACTAATACAAGAATGATGAAGAGGAATCGATTAGGTGCTAAAAATTATGCTCAAAAATGAAATTTTTTGCAATGGTGTGGAACCTGAACGACCACATAGATCTCGTCGTTCTGAATTTGTCACAACTTTTTTAATGGAAAACTAACACTATATGCTCCCAGAAACACATTCTTTCCATTTTTTCAAAGAAGAAATTCAAAAAAAATATGCAGGGCAGCGCAGTCAGCAGTCCGTACAGTTGACTGGGCATGCCTATGTGCCAGGGTGACTGTATAGGTTCACTTGGTCAATGATATTCTCTAGTGAATGGGATCATGGCAAGTGTCACTTTACGATTGGATTTTAATGAAGAGTTTTGATTGGTTTATTTGGTGGCCAAACGTAGGCTGCCACATGACCCAGCCAGGGGCTGCCATGTGGAAGCCGAAGGGCCACTAAAAATTTGGGTTGAGGCCAAGCGAAGTGGGTAGGGGTCGAACCTGCAGCCTCTAAGACCAAGCAGACAACCTTTGCCATTGCTTCCTTCATGTGTTTCTTAACATATTATGTAGTATGCATTGTTTTATTGACATGTGATTTATTAAATAGGGGGAGGTAGTCGGGGTGTAGCCTCAGCCATAGCCACCATCGAAAGTGGGACCATGGGTGGGAGGCTAGCCCCATGCACCCCCCCCCCCCCCCCCATCGAAAGTATGCAACATGGGTATTCCTTGGATGAGGAATTAAAGTTTTCACCCAATGAGTAATCCCGCTTGAAATTCGAGTAAAAACTTAGGGAGATAAGTTGAAAAAGTAATTTTATTATTTTATTTATTTTTAATATTTTTACTTTTATGCCTCAAAAATGGTGAATAATCCCCCATGGTTTACATCACCATATTGAATCCTATTGGTTCTTATAAAGTTTATTTTGGTTGTACATTTTTCTTAGGTAGCCCATTTTAGACCTCAAAAATTCTCTAATGTTTGGAGAAACAATAGTTATCCTACCTATTACACAAAGGTAAATGAGCATGGATAGATTTTGATGACATGATTTATAATGGTGATCTTGAGTTAGATAAATTTAAAGATGTGATGATGAAAGAATTTGAGATCAAAAATTTTGGTCTCATGAAATATTTTCTTAGGATAGAAGTTGAGTAATCCGAAAAAATAATTTTTATTGTCGAAAATAAATATGCTAGAGAGTTGCTGAAAATATTGAGGATGTATAATTGAAAAAAATTCCCTACACCAAATTTCAATAGGTACAAACTTAAGTAAGGAGGATGAAGGATCGGATGTCAATCAAAATCTATTGAAAATATTGGTTGGAAGCCTCATGAATCTCATAACTACAAGACCAGATATAGTGCAAAGGAGTGAGTTTGATTTCCAGATTTTTGGAGACTCCAAAAGACACATATTGGAGTACAAGAAAAAGAATTATTAGATACATAATAGGAACTAGAGATTTCGGAATAATGAATGCAATTATAGAAAAGAGGGATTTTATTGGATATACATATATAGATTTTGCAAACAGTTTGGATGATAGGAAGAACACTTCTGGTTTTGTGTACCATCTTGGATCAGGTGTGAATTCATGGGAATATAAGAAGTAGGCTATTGTGACACTTTCGTTAGTAGAAGAAGAATATGTAGAAGCAACATCATTAGAATGTCAAGAAGTGTGGTTAAGAAGAGTATTGGATGGACTCAAGCAGAAACAATAAGGATCAACAATAATATATTCTGACAACACCTCAGTGATTTCACTATCCAAGAATAGTGTGTTTCATAAAAAGAGAAAGCGTATTGACACTATATATCAATTTATTAGAGAGCTCGTGAGAAATGGAGAAGTTCACTTGAAGCCTTGTAAATCGAGTGATCAATTGGTCGATACATTTAATAAGTCATTAGAAAACTATGTGTTTGAGTTTCAAAAAAGAAACTGGGTGTTGTAAGCCTAACTGAGACATGGACCAAAAAGCATATTTGAGTTTTCATGAGTCATGCATTAGTTTAGTGGTCATAATTAAGAAGGATAGTTAAAATAAAATAATTACTCATGTATGAAGAAGTTGGCTAAAATTAGATAGCCAGTTAACTAAGTGTTGAGTCAAGTCGAGTTAAGTCATAGTCGAATTTAGTGTACAGTTGCATGTCAAGTTATTTTAGGTGAGTCGCTAGTTTGAAAAGTATAAATGCCCCTCACTGGGTTCATCATAATCAATCAAGTTTGTGTGAACAATAAAAGAGCAACAAATTGTGTGTTTTGAGTGTTATTTTTTTTTTTTTATCTCCTCTACCTTTCCAACAAGGGAGAGGCATCACTATTATAACTAAGTTTGGAATGTTGCCATATGCAAACAAACATCGTTTTATCTCTTTACTATTCACAACTCCATGTATGGAAATTTTTAATATTGACGAAAGGGCATCGACCCACCCCAAACTGAAATCAGTTTCAGGATGCATCATGAAGGGCCTTGTGGTAGTTGTCGATGAGGAATATTTTTTCTAGTTTTTTATGTAAATTTTAATTAACTTGAAGCCACTAGCAGGGATGCGATGAGAAAGGAAGAGATTCCTCTTTCTTTAGGATTGTTTTCTCTTTATAGGCCATGTGAGAGAGTGTCAAAGAATAACACCCAATGTAATGTAACAACCAAGTAGAGATTAGGGTGTAATATGATGGTGGTCAGGCTCTCAGAGGCTACACCATGTACGCTCGTTTTTTTTCAAATACAAATTTACTGTGTGGTTTCTTTGGTATTTGCTTACATTTTCTTTTTTATGCCTATATTTTTCCTATTTTTGGGACACGAGAAGAGTATTTTTTGCAAGGACAAGTCAACGACCATGCGTTCAACTTATGAAATAATTTCAGCTCAACAGAAATCCAAGACCACCGTGGAAATAAGGATTGGGTATATGTGTGAGAGCCATGTGCAAATAACAAAGGTTTGTTACATGCAATCACAAGAAGAAATTAGTTTCCATAGGAGAACCATGGAGAAATGACAAAGGTTCGTTACATGCAGTGAGAACAAGAAAGTAGCTGGAGTCTACATAGTTAGGGACAATATAAAGTAGAGGTCGCAGAGGAGTTGAACGATCCAACCACTGACTCAGATGAGACCTAGTTAGTTGGTCGAGGCTTGGACCAGTCGCCTATCTGAATGGAAATGGAGAAAGGTTGACCCCTGACCAAATAAGAGAATCCTCACCTAACGCCACGAAATTGAGTTGACTACCAACATAGAAATATTTTGGGTTTTCAGAAGCAAGGGTTCATTATTGCGTAGGGTTTGGAGGTAATGATTGATAAACATAGATTTGGTTTGTTATCAAGTGGTATCAAAGCACATGATATGTTAGTGCCAGTTTTTTCATCCTGCCACCAGTGATAAAATAGACTCTTATCATGTCTTGTTATGGTCTCATTTAAAAGAAAATTCCATTCCATTAGGTCATCATACAAAAATTTGGTCACTAGATGTAGATCTAGGTCTGATTTCACTCCTTTCAAAATTTTACAACTTGATAGCTCATTTCACCTCTTAGCTAGGTGTACCATCATTCATGAGTTGTAATCATCATTACATTCATTTTCATCATGGTTTCATTCATTCTAGAGTCTCCATTAGGTATTAGGGTTCCAAGGTCATCAAATCATCATTTCATGGATAAAGTCCAGCAAGTGAAGGAGTGAAAATAAAGAAATTTCATTAGAAAATTTGATTTCAAAGAAAAATATAATTTTATGTTCCTAATTTGTAATAAGTACTTCAGAGTTCCAAGTAGCTAGAAATAATCAAATTTCCATCAACAAATGATCAAGGTTCCAAAAATAAATTCAGTGTTCCTAAGCCATCAAAAGATAAAGTTCAAAGGTTAAAGGTAAAAAGCAATGTAAGGTTTATTTTGAAAAAATTAAATGTGGGTACATGTCCATTTAAGGATATTTCTCCAAGTATAAAAGGCCATCAAAGACCAAAAGTCACTCATTTTCACTATTCAACATCGAGCTCTCAAAGTTTCCCAAGAAAAAACCATTTTTTTTCTTTAAAAAATGATTTCCAAGTCCATTGTTGTGCTTTTTCCATAGGGGTTGCACTTTTTCCAGTGAGAAAGCTGCACTTTTCTTAAGCACATTGCGCTTTTTGCAGTGCTCACTGCGCCTTTCTCAAGTTCACTGCGCTTTTTTCAGTGTAGGATACACAACCTCAAATATTTTTTCCAAAGGTTATAAACAACAATTAAGGTTTTCTTCATTCATGTGCAAGTAAGTTACATCTTCCAAGCAGCTCCTTTCAGCTCATGGTCATAGCTCTAGGGTGAAAACCTCTCCATGAATTCCATGTTATGTTTTGCTGATTAAACCCTAGTTTTCAGATTCACAAAGTTAATTTGTTCCTCCCTAGATCCATTTACCTCCCTCACACTCTAATTCACTCCCCACTACCCTCACATCCCTTCAATCCCCATTCCTAAGTCATCTTCCCTAAAGCCCTACTCCTGCATTGTGCCTTTCTAGGTAGCTAGACTTCATCCCTGTAATTTAACTCTCTATCCCATCCCCCTTATCATTTAAACTTTATATCACTTCCCTAAGCCTCTTAACTCCCATATAACCTTCCCTAAATTTTCTCTCACTTATCCTAACTCCCTAAACTTATAATTTCCCTCCATTTTCCTTCCCCTTCTCCCCTAGGGTTTCTAAGCAAAACTAAACATCATGGAAGAAGAGAGAAACATTATGGAGGAGGAGAGAAACACCATAGAAAAAGAGAAGAAAACCTACAATAAAGGAGGGAGAATCTTGAGGCTAGAGCCATCAGACACTAGGGAATTGATGTCATCACCCTTAGCAGTCAAAAGTTTCCAACATGTAGGTTGTTTTGAGTTTTTTCAGATGGTCCAAAGAGTGTAGAGCCATCCTAATTTGACCTGGATCTTCATCATCAACCTACAAAAATAAAAAGTGACAATTGCAGGGGTGACATTCACCATTTCTACAAACATCATTGGAGTAGCAACGATGATACCTAATGGAGGTGAAAAGTGGTTCAAAACTTAATATTTGGATGCCCAACTGTATTAACCTTACCTCAAAGCACCTTACAAAGACAACATCAAGAAAATATTTCCTTTTAGTCAATTTCTTAATCTTTTTTCTCCTGTGATGAAGATCATCATGAAATGTTTGACTTGTGAGGGCAGATTCTCCAAGTTGTACAACTATCACATTAGGTTACTCATGCATTTCACTAGGGTGAAATTTCTCAACCTTCCTTATTATTTGTATGAGAGAATTGACAAGATGGCTTACATAGTGTAGAATAGAGAGTATGAGGTTAAAATGAATAACCTCTTTCATCATTCACTCATAAAAATCATTTTCCTTGATCACCTCGAAAAACAAAACATTTATTGGGAGACTTTCATTGAGGTAGAGGTTTTCACTACACCACCAAATCAACCAGCTAGACCTATTCCACCATCGGCATCATTTTCTAAAAAAAAAACTAGGTTATCTAGCACGGCTATAGTGAAGAAGACTAAAAAGGACAAAGAGATAAAAACCTACCAGATAGGACATAGGCAAGTGTTTTCTCCACAAATGGTTGAAGGGGCCTTGCCTTCTACATCAAAAAAATAGGGATATCATAAGCAGCAGGAGACAATTGTCCAAGAGAAAGAAGCCCTTCACCATGAGGAAGAAAAGGATTTTTACCTAGTGGACTTGGAGGTCTGATATGAACATGAAAGGGTTAAACCATGTCATCAAAGAGAAATATGGCAAAACCAGAGAGTTGCAAGATAATTTGGCAAGGACACAATTTTTCATCTCCTTCCTTGAGCAAGAAAACAAGCAGTCGAGTGAAAAACAAGTACTCTTGGAAATGGACTTATTGAAGGCAAAGAGCCAAGATTTCAAAGGAAAAGTACTAAGGGACATAATTTTTTTGATGAGGATGAGGCTCAGATCACAAAAAAGATACCAAAAGCAAGGGGCCTTAAAAGAACATTGGAGCTGGAAAAACAACACGAGGTAGAAGAACTCACCTTTGAGGAGAGGATTACCATGGAAATTAATGAGAATAGATAATTTTGGCTTGACATAGTAAACATACATCTGAAGAAGCTTCTTCAAAAGGATAACAAGTACAATTTGATGTTGAGGCATATGGCTGATCACTATCACACTAGAAACAAAATTTGCAATGTCAAGGTAAAATAGTTGCAGGATCAGGTCAAGGAAACCCTAATCAGCCAAATATAGAATGTTAAACTTGACTTGCTTCTTGATGCCTCTTTGGTAGCTCGGCATAATTCGTCATGACTTCATCCAACAAGTTTGAAGGTTTTTGGGAATTTTTTTTTTTTGGGCATTTTGGTCAATTTTTTCAAGCTTTTTGCACAGTTAGCCTACAAAAAGCACTGTGTGGGCCACGCCGCACTTTTTCGAGAGGCCCCTAGATGAGGAAAAATCTACATGGTTGGATATAGAATGGTCTATAAATCAAATTTTTACTATTTTCATTCCAAAAACCGAGGTTATGACCATTGGAAAAGCCCAAAAAATATCCTAAAAAACACCTTTCTACCACCTTTTTTAGCCTCACGCTACAGTTTTTGACCAGTATTTGAAGATTTCATTTTTGAGGATTTCACTCCATCATTTTCAGTGCATGAGAACATTTTTGACAACTAGATAGGAAGGGATTTCCAATGAACTCTCTTGGGCTCAATTTGGACTTTAGGAAGGAAATCAAAAATCAATTTGAAGGCCCACGCTGCACTTTTTCCATGGCACGATGCACCTTTTGCAAGGATGCTGCACTTTTTCTAGTCTCTTGTTTTCTTCAGAATTCTCATTTTTTCTAAGTTGATTGATGGATTCCAATGAGTTTTACTGATGTAAATGTAAAAATGAAATGTAATTATGTATTTTTGTAGTTGCTAGAGGTATATACATCAAGTAAATATGTAATTTTGGGTAAAGGGAATTAGTTTCATCAAAGATAGGGATGATTTTGTTGACCTCTATATTCATTAGGATTCTAGTTTTGGACTTTGGGGAATAGCTCCAAAAGTCATGGATTCGAACCCTGAGAGTGGGAGAAGTTTTTTTTGGTCTATATCTTTCATTTCCTTTGTCATTGAAAGGGTTGGATGTTGTGTAATTGATATTTGAACAATAGTGTATTTAGTCATTTTGGCACGAACTAATAGAAACAGTCGCTACTCTTTTGGTGGGATTCCTACGGTATGTGTTTTAGCAGTGTTGCCTGTTATTTTTTCATATGTTTGAATTTTTTATGCTTTCCATATTCAATTTCATCTCTTAATGTGATTGATTCCTATGTTGGATAAGCAGAATTCATTATTTTGATGCTCTCTTCTGGAGGAATTATCATAGTTGTGTTTAAATTTCTTTTGATATAAAATAATTCATGATTTCCATTCTCATTTTGAAACCCTACTAGTCTAATAACACTCATCAAGATACCTGAAAGTGTTAAATTATGTGCCCACCTTGCCCCATCATATCTCTGCAATTATGATTCCTCAGTGCCCTGACCTAGTTCTTCCTTGAGCTAATTCACCATCCAACACCAAAATAAATCAATAAAACCATAGATATTACTATACCTAGCCTAAAATCATTATTATCCAACCAATTTGTTTGTGATCTTGGAGATATCCCTCTCCTGCCTAGTAGGGATAGCTACTAGGCCAAATTGTTCTGTGGTTACCTTTGCTGGTATCCTTCTCAGCTTTTGGAGATATGGTGGAGTGATAACATCTTAGCGACCATACTGTGGAAGAAAGTGATAGATCCTCCCAAGTTGTACCATAATTTCATTGAATTCTAGGCATGTGGGTGATAGGTATTAGTCTTCGTGAAGGCTGTTCTGAAAGTTGCAAAGAATCAAGTTGCAAAAATAGTTAACATTCTGGCTTCGAGGAGATACACCAGATCGATTCCAGATCAAATCTAGCTGATCCAGTTGAATATCCAGAGAGACTTTTTCGAAATCGGAGATCTCAACACACATAACTTTAGTCAAATCCTTCTCCATTCGTAAGATCTTCCTCACTACTTGCAAATTTTTTATCTCTCGAAGACATACCTTTTAATTTGAAATTTGAGTTGTCATTATTTTTATCAAAGTCTGAAACTTCAATGTCTGATATAGTATTTGACACATTAAGACATTCTGAAGTAAAAACAGTATCCGAGGTAGATTTCTATTCCTTAAAACTAGAAGATAATTTACTTTATGAATAAACTAAATCTAAATGATACTTTGATACAAAAGTCCAGAGTCAATTCTATAGGCTTGAAAAGTTAGCTAATCAACTTGAATACACATCCGAAAAATCCCTAATCCAATACTATCAAGAGTCATTACCCATTCTGACACAATCCTAGTCAATTGTTGCTTCCTCATCAACACCTTCTACTTCATTACCCATTCAATCAAGGCCTTCCATTGTCACTCATGTACTTCACTCGGCAGGAATGATGGCCAGATTTTCACCCCTGATTCTACCAGCTCAACTCAATGCCTTACCACAAGGTTATGGCTAGATACACCCTCTCTTTGATGAGAGTTCTCAAATCAGTGCAAAAAAACACATAGTAAAAGTCCCTTACTTTATTGACCTGGAAGAAATAGATTTTGGCGATGCCAAGATGAGAATCATAGTTCAGATATTTTCTGGAGATGTTAAAACCTAGTTTGGATCTTTGACCGAAAATTCTATAGCCACAACAGACCAGCTGATTGGTGCATTCATAGCCCAATGGGAGGTGAAGAAGAACCCCTTTCATATTCTTTCTGAATATGATAACCTGAAAAGAAATCCAAATGAGTAGGTTCAGGATTCCACTACTCATTTCAACCGAGTATACAATTGAATTCCAAATAAGATCAAACCTCCTCCAGGTTTGGCTCTCTTCCATTATCGAATGCCTTTGATTCAGACATGGCATACCGGCTGCGAGAGATGAACCTTGCAACATTCTAAGACATGCAAAGGAATGTTGTCAGTGTGGAAGCAAGCTTTTCAATTAAAATATCAAAGATGAAGGGTGAGAGAAAAGTGACCATCAAAGAAGAAGTATCCTCATCCTCTGAGGTTAAATTGGAAACTTTGATAAGAAAAGTAGAAAGAATGGTTGATAGAATGTCCATTACATAAATACAGCCAAAAGCACAGGTTTGAAATCCAAACTTCAGAGGACAACAAAAGAAACCTCAGTTTAGGATCAAACAAAGAGAACAAAGGGCTCATGAGCAACCAACACAACAACAAAAGATTCAGACACCCTGGAAAAAAAATTGTGCTCAAGGATTTGAGGAAGAAGAAGAATATTATATTGTGGAAGAAAATCAGTTTTTCTATAGCTGATGGCCAGCCCATATTTTTGACAGAAGATGAAGAATATGTTGAGAAGACAAATGTGCCTAAGGGTCAAGATTACATACTATCCAATGATCATGAGTTGGAGGTTGAGTCTGATGATTATCAGAGGGGTTATTTGAATGCACTCATCTCACAGTAGAGGAAATAATCATTGAGGAGTATAGATGTCCCTATCAATCCTATTTAGAAGTGGGCATCCCAACAAAATATACTCAGCCAAAGAAAAATCCTCAAGGAAATCAAAACAATGGAAAGGAACTTGCAGCTATAAATCAGAACAAAGTTACTCAGCCATCTACAAGCACACCGAGCAAAGAAAAATACAATCATAAGAAGGAAACTAAACAAAAGTATCAACCCGACAAAAGAGACACCATCATTAAAGAGGTAGAAAAATCCATTCCTTTCATCTTAGAAACTAAAATATCTAAATTAAAATTCTATATCCCTTTAACTAAACTTGTAAAAAACAATCAACATAAATCTCACGTAGTCAAAATGTTGAAAGTAGATCCTTTATCTGATATGGTAAATGTCAAAGATGACCAACCTGAACTTATTTTTGGTCCAAACACATATTTTAAATTAGAGGATAGTGAAGCTACCCCATTCTATTTTGAGTATGAGAATTCATGGATGCATCCTTCACAATGCCATGCTCGACTCTGGAGCTTCCCATGATTTGATGTCAAAAGCCATTATGGAGAAATTGGGCTCAGATATCACTCATCCTTACCATGACCTCTATTCCTTTGATTCAGATACAATTCGTTGTCTTGGTCAACGGTCTCATAAAGGATTTGGTATTTTCCCTTGAACAAATTACATCAAGGAATGTCTTGATGGATGTGGCAGTAGTTGATATACCGCCATGGTTTGGTATGTTGCTGTCAAGATCTTCGGGAGAAAAGTTGAGAGGAACTTTGCAACTAGATTTATCTTATGCCACCATCCTAGTTTTCACACAATTGAGAAAGTTGTACTGGGAAAAAAATATAAAATACATGATTACCAGTAAAGAGAAACATAACAGTCATCCAATTAAGTTTTTACATACAGATCTTCAATCATTTATTTTGTTTAATGATAGCGGTTTGAATGATGTAGATAGTTAGCTCATAGAAGTAGAATATATTCTAGAAATTTCCAGTAGTGCCATAGCAGTTTTAGATGAGGGAAAAGGAAATATACCTAGTTCTTCAGAGAAGTCATCAGATAACATAGAGAAAAGTTCAGAACATAATGAAGAAGTGAACCGAAAAAATGAGACAAAACCGAAATCAGAATTCCAACATCTCGATGATGAAAATTGTCTATGGACCATGGATTTTGATGGTGCCTTAGGGAAATATGGGGTAGGCATCTGAATTTGGATCCACAATCCTTTTCATCAGCAAGGTAAAGCTCCAAAAAATGTAAGACTTTGTTTATATAAGTTGGCTTTTGACTATTCTAACAATGAGGTGGAATATGAGGCATTGACCAAAGGCCTCAAAATTTTGAAAAAGTTGGGCGCAAGAAGAATTTAAGTTTATGGAAACTCCAAACTTGTGATAGAAAAATAAAAAAGGGAATATGAGGCCAAGAATCCATGAAAGAGAGTGTACATGAATGTTGTACTAGATATCATAAAGATGTTTCCCGAATATACATTGTCACTAGTACCGAGAAGTTTGAATCTTATGGTAGATTCACTGGCTACAACAACAAGTAATTTAAAGATCCATATATTTTCCAATACGAATTTTTAAATCCATGTTAAACATCGACTGAATGTCCCTCACAACTTGCAGTATTGGCAAGTGTTTTGGGATGAAAAATAGGTAAACAGTTTTTTGCAAAATGAAGGCGAATTCAAGAATTCTTTTATTGATGAATTTTATGAAAAGGATGATCAGGTCATCAAAGCCACTCAGGTTGATATATTACAGTTGAAGGATAACAATATTACAAGAGGTTTCATACCTTTGGAAGAATTGTTTGATCAGGATGATGTTGCTAGGAAGCCGACATTGGTTCCTATAGAGAAAGCTATGGAGGATGTGAACACAGGAACAATAGACAAGCCTAAGATGGTTAAACTGTCCAAATCTTTACCTCCTGAGGTAAAAGAAAAATACATCGCTTTATTGTCTGAATTTTCTTATGTATTTTCTTGGGATTATGTAGACTTGAAATTTAATGATAAGAATATCATTAAACATACCATTCCAATTAAGCTTGACAAAAATCCCTTCAGATAATAGCTAAGAAGAATCAACCTGAGGTTGCTACCATTGATACTAAAGGAAGTGAAAAAACTTTATAAGTTCAGCATGATTGTTCCTATCAGATTTTATGACTAGATATCAAGTCTAGTTTTAGTAAGGAAGAAAAATGGAGAAATCAAGCTTTGCATTGATTTTAGAAACTTAAAAAATGTCTCTCTTAAGGATAATTATCCCATTCGCAAAATGGATCATATCCTACAGAGAGTGGTTTGGGCTTCCTGAATGTCACTTCTTAATGGATATTCGAGGTACAATCAAATTTTAGTGCATGAGAAGGACCAAGGCGAAACTTCCTTTAGAACACCTTGAAGCACATTTAAGTATGCTAAGATGCCATTTGGACTCTAGAATGTAGGGGCCACCTTTTAGCAGGTGATTCACATAGCCTTTTCAGATGAGAAATATGTTTTCTTAGTATTATATATTGATTATTTGACATTTTTCTCTCATTCTGATTATGAAAAATTGTATCGCTTGAGAATTGTATTTCAAAAATGCAGGAAGTTCGGAATTTATCTTAATCCAAAAAAGAGCCCCTTTTCCATAGGGAAAGCTTCTCGGTCACATCATCTCTAAGGATGGTATCTAGATTTACCCCTCTCGAGTTGAGGCTACTCATCTGTTTGATGTTCTGCGCATTCAGAAATAAATCCAAGATTTCAATGGTAAGATGAACTTCATAATGATATTTATTCCAAATTTGGCTAAGCACCTTCAAGAAATGACCAACATGTTAAATAAATACAATGAGGTAAAGTGCTTTGAGGATGCCAAAAAATATTTTAACTCAGTAAAGTTTGCCTTACCTACAACCCCTATTTTAATCAGCCCCAATTACTCCATTGATTTTACCATATTATCATTTTCCTTCGAGCATACCTTGGCTGTGATCTTGATTCAAAAGAAGGATAATACGAAGCATCCCATTGCATTTTTTAGTTGTACCATTAGGGATGCAACCCTTTGATACAACATCATTGAGAAGCAAGCCTTGAATTTGTTAAATGCATGGAATTATTTCCTTGTATACCTCTTACATTTACATATTCTAGCTTCTATACCCAGTGCAACAGGAAAATATGTTCTCATGCATACTGATCCGAAAGGTAGAAGAAGAAAGTGGATAGCAACAATGTTAGAATATGACCTAGGGATCAAGCCCACAAAGCTGATCAAATTTACATGTTATATACATCAAGCTCATTTCAGCTTTGTCCGATGAAGAAGAGAATGGCACTCTCATACAGGGATTTGATATTTTTCTTTCGTCTCCTTGGTATTGAGAAATTATAAATGGTATTCAACATTTAAATCCTCCTCCATTAATTTCTAAGAGTAAGGGTAGGTCTTTAAATTTGAAGGCTTCCAAATACTACATTTTGGACAGTGCTCTTTATTGGAAAGATATGGGAGGTATTTTGGTGAAATTTTTAGTTGAAAATGAAGCCACAGAAGTAATGAACGATTTCCATAGCAGAGATTATTCAGGTCACCTGTTTTTGAAAACCGTGGCTAGCAAAGTGTTAAGGGCTGGATATTATTCACCAACTCTTTTTGTAGTTTTGTGTAAAAAAATGATGAGTTGCGATGAGTTTCAAGTGTTTCAAGGTAAAATAAAACTTCTTCCATTAACTTTGCAGCCTATTTCAGTGCATGCACCTTTTCAGAAGTGGGGCCTTGAATTTATTGGAGAGATTTACCCTACATCATCTGCACAACATAAATGGATCTTTACGACCACTAACTACTTCACCAAGTGGATCGAAGGGATCCCAAAAAAAGAAAGCAAGATATTTAGTAATTATTCATTTTTTGCAGACTAACATTTTGTCTCGTTTTTGTTGTCCTCATAAGATCATTACTGACAATGCAGTTGCATTTAAGTAGAAGAAAATGGTTGAGTTAGCTGACAAGTACAACATCAAATTAGGGAACTCAAATGCATATTATTTGCAAGGTAATGGCTTAGCATAATCTTCTAATAAATATTTGATTAATATCATAAAGAAGATGTTGGAGGAAAACAAGAAGAATTAGCAAAAAAAGCATGTTAATGCTTTGTGGGGGGAGAGGGTGAGTAGTAAGAAATCAATAGGAATGCCCCCTCCTCAATTGGTTTATGGTGTAGGCATTTATTTCCCTACATCACTTGTAGTATCGGTCATGAAGTTGTTACAAGAATCAGGAAGTGAAGAGAATGGTGTATAGTGCCGGATCAATCATATGATCCATCTTCAGCAAAAAAGAGACGAGGTCTTTCAGAACACCTCAAAACTTCATGAAAAGATAAATAAGGTATATGACCGCAAGACAAAGGCAGATTATTTTAATATTAAAGATGTGGTCCTTAGATGGGGTGCTAGGAATGAGGAAAAATGGAAGAACATAAAATTTGAGAACTTGTCGAAAGGGCCATACAAGATCTCAACCTTTCACAGACAACGTGCTTTATTATTGAAGGAGATGAATGGAGAAGAGCGATTAGGAGGACCAGTGAATGGTAGGATCCTTAATAATTACCTTTTCTGATACAAATTTCTGAAAATTTACCAATTCCATTGTATATATATGTTTAACTTTTCAGCAAAGTGTGAAGTAGAGAATTATTAGAGCTTGGAGCCTGAAGTGAAAGCCATAAAGTTTCAATGGTTTTCTGCTCTTTTCAAAGGTTATTCAAAGTCAGGTCAGTCCATTTTTGAGTCATCTTTGAGTCTATTTTGAGTCAGTTTATTATATCAATTTTTTAGCGTTCAGTTTGGTTTTTAGCTTTTGACTCCATGCCCAATGGTTAGGCTGTTTAGTCTACGGTGTTCTTGACACCTCCAAGGAGTTGCCATCCCCAAATGGAGCCAATGTTAGTGTTATTTTTTTCATCCTACCACCAGTGATCAAATAGACTCTTATCATTTCTTGTTAGGGTCTCATTTTCAAATTTTTGTCATTCCATCAGGTCATCATGCAAAAAATTGGTCACTAGATGTAGATCTAGGTTTGATTTCACTCCTTTCAAAATTATACTAATTGCTCGCTCATTTCACCTCTTGGCAGAGTGTACCATCATTCATGGGTTTTCATCATCGTTACATTCATTTTTATCATGGTTTAATTCAGTCTAGAGTCTTTATTAGGTCTTAGGATTACAAGGTCATCAAATCATCATTTCATGCATAAAGTCCAGCAAGTGAAGGAGTGACAAAAAATAAATTTCATCAGTAAATTTGATTTCAAATAAAAATGTAATTTTATGTTCCTAATTTGTGATAAGTGCTTGAGAGTTCCATGTAGCTGCAAATACTCAAAGTTACATCAACAAATGATCAAGGTTCTGAAAATTTTTGTAGTGTTCCTAAGCCATGAAAAGATAAAGTTCAAAGGTTAAAGGTAAAAATAAATGTAAGGTTGATTTTGAAAAAAGGAAATGTGGGTCCATGTCCATTTAATGATTTTTCTCCAAGTATAAAAGGGCCTCCCAGACCAAAATTCACTCATTTTCACTCTTCAACATCAAGCTCTCAAATTTTCCCAAGCAAAAAACCATTTTTTTTCTCAAAAAACTGAGTTCTAGGTCCATCGTTGCGTCTTTCCATAGGCACCATGCTTTTTTCAATGAGAACAATGCACTTTTTATAGGGCTCGTTGCACCTTTCTCAAGCTCACTGCATTTTTTATAGTGAAGTATCCACGACCTCAAATCTCGTTCCAAAGGTTCTAAAAAATAATTAAGTATTTCTTCATCCATTTTCAATTAAGTTACATCTTCCAAGCCCCTCCTTTCAACTCATGGTGATAATTTTATGGTGAAACCCTCTCCATGACTTCCATGCTATGTTTTGGTGAATAAACCCTAGTTTTAAAATTTGCAAAGATAATTTGTTCCTCCCTAGATCCATTTACCTCCCTCACACTCTAATTCACTCCCCACTATCCTCACATCCCTTCATTCCCCATTCCTAAGTCATGTTCCCTAAAACTATACCCCTACACTACATTTTTCTACGCAGCTAGACTTTATCCCTATAATTGAATTCCCTACCCAATCCCCTTTATCATTTCAAATCACCATCACTTCCCTAAGCCTCCTAACTCCCATATACCCTTCCCTAAATTTTCCCTCAGTTATCCCAACTCCCTAACCCTTTAATCCCACTCCCTTTTCCTTCCCCTTCTCCACTAGGGTTTCTAAGAAAAACTAAACATCATGGAAGAAGAAAGAAACATTACGGAGGAGGAGAGAAACACCATAGAAGAAGAGAAGAAAACCTACAATAAAGGAGGGAGAATCTTGAGGCTAGAGCAATCACACACTAGCAAATTGATGTCATCACCCTTAGCAGTAAAATGTTTCCAGCATGTAGGTTGTTTTGAGTTTTGTGAGATGGTCCAAAGAGTGCATCCATCACCAACCTATAAAAATACCAAGTGAGAATTGCGGGGGTGGTATTCACCATTTCTATAGACATCATTGTAGCAGAAATAGGGATACCTAATGTAGGTGAAAAGTGGTTCAAAACTCAAGATTTTGATGCCCAGCTGTATGAACCTTACCTCAAAGCACCTTATAAAGACAACATCAAGAAAATATTTCATTTTGGTCAATTTCTTAATAGGTTTTCTCCCATAATGAATATCATGATGAAATATTTCACTTGTGAGGGCAGATTCTCCAGGTTGTACAACTATCACATCAGGTTACTCATGCATTTCACTAGGGTGAAATTTCTCAACCTTCCTTATTATTTGTACAGGAGCATTGACAAGATGACTTACATAGTGCAGAACAAAGAGTTCGAGCTTCAAATGAACAACCTCTTTCATCATTCACTCGTAAAACACTGTCCTCTATCACCTAAATTAACTGAACATTTCTTGCGAGACTTTCATTGAGGTAGAGGTCTTCACTACTCCACCAAATTAGCCTGCTAGACCTATTCTACCATTAGTATCAGTTTCTAAAAAACAAACTAGGTTATCTAGCAAGGATACAGTGAAGAAGACTTAAAAGGAAAAAGATATCAAAACCTACAAGGGAGGACATTGGCAAGTATTTGCTCCACAAATTGTGGAAGGGGCCTTACCTTCTACATAAGAAAAATAGGGATATCATAAGAAACAAGAGATAGTTTCCCAAGAGAAAGAAGCCCTTCACCATGAGGAAGAAAATGAGTTTGACCTAGTGGAATTGGAAGCCCAAGATGAACATGAAACCTTAAACCTGGTCATCAAAGATAAATATTCCAAAAACACAGAGCTACAATATAATTTGGAAACAACATAATTTGTCATCTGCTTCCTTGAGCAAGAAAGAAAACAGTTGAGTGAAAAATAAGTGCTCTTGGAAATGGACTTGTTGAAGGCTAAGAGCCAAGATTTCAAAGGCAAAGAATTAATGTGACAATATGAGTTTGATGAGGATCAGGCTCATATCACAAAGAAGAGACAAAAAAAAAGGGGCCTTGAAAGGGCATTGGAGATGGAAGAACAACATGAGGCAGAAGAACTCACCTTTGAGGAGAGGATTTCCATGGAAATTAATGAGAATAGAGAAGTTTGGCTTGATAGAGTAAACATACAGTTTGATAAGCTTCTTCACAAGGCCAACAAGGACAATTAGATGTTGAGGCACATGGTTGATCGCCATCACACCAGAAAAAATCTCCAATGTTAAGATAAAATAGTTGCAGGATAACTTCAAGGAAACACCAATTAGCCAAAAAGAGAAGGATAAAATTTACTTGCTTGTTGATTCCTCTTTCGTAACTTTACATACATCATCTTGACTTCGTCTAGCAATTTTGAAGGTTTTTGGGAAATTTTTTGGTTTTTTGGACATTTTGGTCAAAATTTTCAAGCTTTTTGCACATTCAGCCTTCAAAAGGCACAGTGTGGGATGCACTGTGTGTTTTTTCTGGATACCTCTAAATGAGGAAACATATACATGGTTGGATAGATAATGGTCTCTGCATCAAATTTTGACTATTTGCATTCCAAAAAATAATCTTTTGACAGGTGGAAAATCCCAAAAGCCTCCTAAAAAACACCTTTCTTCCACCTTTTTAAGCCTCATGCTGTGCTTTTTGACCAATATGGGAGATTTAATTTTTTAGGAGCTTTACTCCATAATTTTTGGTGGTTGAGGACATTTTTGCCAACTATACAGGAAGATATTTCAAATGAGTTATCTTGGGCTCAATTTGGTCTTTAGGAAGGCACTCAAAAATCAATTTGAAGGCCCATGTTGTGCTTTTCCCACGACACACTGCACTTTTTGCGAGGATGCTGTGAATTTTCTAGTCTACGTTTTCTTCAAAATTTTCACTTTTTCTGAGTTGATTGATGGATTCCAAGGAATTTTACTGATGTATTTTTTAGTTACTAGAGGTAGATACATCGAGTAAATAAGTAATTTTGGGTTAAGTGAATCAGTTTCATCAAAGATAGGGATGAGTTTGTCGAGCCTCATAGTCATTAGGATTCTAGTTGAGGACATTTGGGAACAACTCCACAAGTCATGGATTTGACCCCTGAGAGTGGGAGAAGTTTTTTTTTGTCTATATCTTTCTTTTCATTTGTCATTGCAATGGTTGGATGTTGTGTAATTGATCTTTGAACACTAGTGTATTCAATCATTTTTGCAGGAACAAATAAACAAAGTTGCAGCTATTTTGGTGGGATTCCTATGGTATGTGTTTTAGCAGTGTTTCCTCTTATGTTTTCATATGTTTGAATGTATTATTCTTTCCATATTCATGTCCACATATTAATGTGATTGATTCCTAAATTAAATAAGCATAATTCATTATTTTGATGCTCTGTTTTGGAGGAATTATTACAGTTGTGTTTCACTTTCTTCTGATATAAAATAATTCATGATTTCCATGCTCTTTTTGAAACCCTACTATTCTAATCACACTCATCAAGTTACCTGAAAGTGTTAAAGTATCCGCCTAACTTTCCCCGTCATATTTGTGCAATTATGATCCTCAATGCCCTAACCTAGTTCTTCCTAGACCTAATTCACCATCCAACAACCAAAATCAATTAATCAAACCATAAAGTTTACTATACCTAGCCTAAAATATTTATTATCTAGTCAATTTTTTTGTGATCTCGAAGAGATCCCTCTCCTCCCTAGTACGGCTAGGTACTTGGCCAAAGTGGTCTATGGTTACCTTTGTTATTCTGCTTCTAAGCCTTCAGAGATCCGGTGGAGTGATAACAGGAGCAAGAAAATATTTCTCACAAGAGAATAATTCCATAACTATGGTTACGTGTAGAATTGTCGAAAGAGGTGAGAAAGTGTGCAAAAACTAAGTGAACAGAGGAAGCTAAAGAGGTTCTAGAGGAGTGAAACTGAGTTTCCAAAATTCTGACCAAGAGGAGTAAAGTTGGTGAGGTGTCATTGGAAACTATGCTTGCAACTAAATCAGTGATACATGAGGAAAATAATATTGAGGTTGTGGACGAATAAAATGCAGCGATGAGGTAGATGATCAGAAGATCATGAATAATTTCAAGCAAGGGATTTTGCTGTAAGGGTATTGACCCACACCAAACTAAAATTGGTTTAAGGACACTTCCACAAAGGGCGTCATGGCGACCATTGTGGAGGACATGATTATCTAGTTTTTTATCTAAATTTTAATTAATTTGAAGCCTCTAGAATGCATGAACTTGTAGAGGAAGATATTCCTCTTTCTTTAGGATTATTTCCTATTTATAATCCTCCTACAGTTTTCAGAAAACAACGGAAAATGTTATATAATATTCCTGTAATATTCCTACTTAGCCTGAGCTAAGAGGAATATGCATTTTTGTTTTACTTTCTATTGCATGAATAAATGAATAAAGGAGGACATGTAAAACTCCTGAAAAGAATGAATAAATCAATGCCCATAAGAACAAGGATAAATCAAGGCCATGTAAATAAATCAATTGCAGGTGAGAAAGGGGTTTAAGCTATGAGACTGGGTCAACCTTGACTAAATCTACAACACTGTCTAGATTCAATATATCTCATAAAGGGACAACACAGTTCTAGAAGGAGGCCCCTCATGTGCATGGAGATAACTCATCAAGGTGGTTTAGGGTTTTCAAAGGCTTCCATCTTATAAAAGGAAGGGGGAGGCAACAAGAGAAGGTTGTTGATTGATTATATTTTTGAGTATCTTGTATGTTTAAACAAATACTATTCTTTGCTATTTAGTGGAGAATTTTTCTGCTTAGCACTTGGAGTTCCTATGCAGAGATTTAACCTCTTCCATTGAGGATTATTGGAGGAGTGTTTTCTGATTTGATCCACTATCAGGCTTTGGTCCAATCTCTACTTCCAACTGCAATGCAAATCCAGTGAGGGTTTGCTTTCTTTTGTAGGCTGCAGCAAGTGGGACTCTTGATTTGTAGATATCTAGCTTATATTGGAGCCTCTTCTCATGGAGTGTGCCTTTTAACCTTTTGGAAGAGTGCAACCACTGTTTGAGCTTCAGAATTGTATCTTGGCATTAGGCCATAATTTTTATTCAAGCTACAATGTAGTTTTCATTGAGGAACTACGTTATTTTCATTAGAGGTTCTGCAGGGTGTTTTGATCCCATTTTTGATGAGAGATCTTTGGTGCTAGGCTTTGTCTTTCACTTTCGTGATCCATGGATTAGCTTGCTGATCCATGTTTTGTTTACATCTTATCTATTTTAATGTAAAGTCATATTTAGAAATTTTTGAATAATTTTGTAGATCTGCAACTTAAAACTCAAATCTACTTTTTGTAATGCATGATTTCATCAAAACCCCAAGGGGATCTTGTAAATAAGACTATCTAGCTTCCAGATCTGAAATGGATCTAATTTTTTGTCCACAGATCTATCCTAGATCTGAGTTGTAATATTCAGATGTTGTAGCTCCTCAAAATAATGTTTTTAAGCCATTTGGCATTTTATATATGTGTTGCAGCATTCTTTACTGAAGATTTATTGCTCTGTTGTCTCCTATATTCTACTGTGTATTGAAAGAGCTTCATTGTAATTCTGATTTGCTGTTGTATATTCATAAGTTAATCATATTTGATGGCCTCTTGCCCATACTGTCCAAGACTGTGTTATTTCTGAAGCAATTTGTAGTGCATAGCTACAACCCCTCTTGTAGGGTGTTTTTCAGCTATACTAGGTGGTGGGAGATATGTTTACCACACCTAGTTTGATTTTTTTTTATCCCCTTTTGGACCTAGACCCCAGATATGTTGATCTAAGGGATCTAAGGGCTGTAAAATCATTTATGTGCATGAATCTCTCAGGAGTGCATCATTTTAGCAAGCTTGTTGTGCTGTTCTAGATTTGGAATATTACAGTGGTATCAGAGCTCCTTTCTTGGCACAGCCTATGCTTTCCTTGGAGCACCACAACCATGTTGCATTCAAAAGAATATGTGCCTATTACTAAGAGGGAGAAGAGGTATCATAATAGAAGTCACAAGACGTTTGATTACACTACTGATGAGCAAGACAAGGGTAAAACCCATGAAACTGTAGATGATAAAGAAGGAAAATAGTTTTCAAGAACTCTTTTGGTTTCCATGAAAGATATTTCCAAAGAGATCAAAGGGATGAGGATGGATGGAATGAGGGAATCTCCTAGGAGATTTCATTCGAGGGAAATCTCTGACATGTCTTATCACTGGATGGGTTAACCAGTGAACCAGCCACAAGCCCCACAAGCTCCACAATGCTCCACTATTCCTACCTTCTTGGTTGTGGAGAATGAAGGACCACAAGAGAAAGAATCCCTTGAAGACTACTTTGTGGAATATGAATCTCGGAATCAAAGATTCAAATACCACTTAAGTTTCCAAGATTTTTTTCACCTCAAGGACAGAAGAAGACCAAGGCAGCAGTATAGAGATGGTGGGTTCTTCCATAATCATGATAGACATCACTCTATGGGCAGGTTCTTTTTTCCCAAGTTTGATGGGTCACCCAGTAGTTTATCGAAGGCATGGATAGAGAAGCTGGACATCTACTTTCAGTTGAACAAAGTCCCTGAGAGTGAAGCCATTAAGATTGCAGTGCTGCACTTTGATGGTGAAGCACACAATTGGTGGTTCCATGGGTTGTCTACATTGGGCCATGCCAATGTGACTGCCTACTCTGAATTCACTAGAAGACTGGTGGAGAGGTTTGACAGAAAGGATCTAGAGGCACCTTTCATGAGCCTTACAAAGTTAAAGCAATCGGGAAATGAAGAAACTTATATCTCTGAGTTTTTGATATTATCAGTTATGGTTCTTGATCTATCTATAGCAGGGAGGGTTTACATGTTCATCGATGGCTTGGATGAACCTTTACATGGGCTAGTTAAATCTACCAAGCCCACCACTTTGCATGATGCCATTGAGACGGCTAGAGAAGGAAGATAAAGTTGCTCCTTCCAAGGAGAGCTCATTGAAGAAGCCTCTTGATATTGAACTCAAGAGGGAGCTGAGAAAGAAGAGACTATGTTTCACTTGCCAAGATTCATGGGCACCTGGACATAGATGTGCTGCTGGGAAAGCACACTACATAGAGGTCTTCTTAGATTTTGAGGGATAATATGAAGATGATGAACCAAGGAGGGGTCACAGCGCTGATAACATGGAGGAAGATCCAACACCATCTGGATATGGGGATGGAGCCTTTGCTCCAATAGGTTGAACTCTTGCATCTTTGAGAGGAGTGCCTAAGTACTTGACCCTGAGAGTGCAAGGTTCAATCATGAATCAGAGGGTATCTATGCTGATTGACAGTGGAGCAACCCAAAACTTTATTGATGCTCATTTTGTGCAGAGGAGAGAAATCCCCACTGATACTTTTGATGGATTCTCGGTTTTGGTCCCAGGAGATAGGAAAATGCAATGCAAGCAATATGTTTCATCACTCTCAGTTACTATGGGGTCCTACACTTTGGTGTATCACTTTTTTGTAGTTGACATACCAGACACCAATATCATTTTTGGTGTCCAATGGTCGATTACATTTGGGAAGGCCACCACTGATTGGAAGGCTTTGTAGATGGAGTGGGTGGACATGAAGAGTGGCAACCCCCAAATGATCCAAGGCATGCATACTTATCCTTCACCTAGCACTTCCACACAAACAACAGAGATGGATTTGCGCAGTGGAAGCAAGGATCTCACAGTCGCTTCACTAATGTTCATGAGCTTTCTGCATTGGACATTCCTATCTAGTGGAAAACCACCTGGGATGCCACCAGATTCAAATCTTGTGGGGGAAGCCTCATAAGGTGTTGCTCCAAATCTAGATGCAGGAGGGATTGGAGCAATGGAGGACCAATCTACATCGTTGGAGGGCTTGGGATAGGTCAAGAGTGAGGGGGATCCTCTCACTGTATCACTATCACCTTCTCACTTTTCTAGATCTGCGCTGTGGGAGGAGGAGAATGGGAGGATCATCCTTCCAACACACATATTTGGCATTAGAAATGTTAAAGAAGATATCAGCAGCATGAAAGACACTTCCATGGAGGTATCATCAGCATTGTCTTTGTTGAGAAGTGTGGATCTGTACTGGAAATCTCAACTTCTTGTAGAGTATTACAAAGATCTCCACACCAGTATGATACTAGATGACCTGCAGCAAGAAGAGGGATATTTAGTTCAAGGGGGGAGTCATCTACATTCATGGTAGGATCTTCGTGTCTATAGCTTCTAATCTTAAACATAGGATACTACAAAGGGCACACAAGGAATTCCTTCTCAGCCATATGCAGTCCATGAAGATCTACACCCTGATCAGAAGGAGCTTTGATTGGGAGGGGATGAGAGAGGACCTACATTAGCACTTTTAAGAGTGCATTAACTATGGAGGATTGGGGCAGCCAATGGAATCTTTGCAAGAGTCATCTCAGCCAGTTCTTTCTTTGCATGAGAGGAGGGAAATACTCATGCACAACTCCATGAGTAAGAAGAACTATGATGGTAAAGGATCTGACCATGCTAAGCAAGATCTATTTTCTGATTTGTCACATTCTTTAACCATGTTTTTGAAGGCTATGAATACTAAAGGGGGTGAGAGATCATGTGGATCTCATAGTTTTTTGAGGGACAATAACAATTATGAACTTAGCCACTCCCTTGTTTTGCAAAGGGAGATTCCTTTCCATGATGGGTGCTTTCCAAAGGCACCAAACATATCTTATATCTCTAGCTATGTTGATATGACTTATGCAGCAAATGTGTCAAGGGAATGCCACTTGCCACACCTTGATCTAAAGCAAGCAGGAGGTGCATTGCACTGGCATCACATGTGGGAATTTGACCCCCCTCTTCAAGAACAAATTCCATTTGCATATATGTAGTTTTGCTTCCATACTTGGATGATATAGTTGTACTGTTTTTCGGATTGTATAGAGGAAGTATGGACAGTTTGCATGTACCACATGGATTGGAACTTCTCTATGAGCCTCATGCTACATGTTTTGGAGAAAGCATTGCTCCAGCCATGTTTATTTCTATTGAATTTTTCACTCTTGGTGGGATGGACTATGCACATCTTATGTTGGCCTTGGAGGAACAATTCCTGATGTATTGGCTTGATGAGCACTTGGCTTATGATGAGGACTTGATCATTTATGATTTCATTAATGGGGAAGGGGAAGGACTACAACTCTCACCCTATTAGTTGCTTGAGGACAAGCAACATTTTAGAGGGGAGGACTATAATATTCCTACTTAGCCTGAGCTAAGAGGAATATTCATTTTTGTTTTACTTTTTGTCGCATGAATAAATGAATAAAGGAGGACATGTAAAACTCCTCAAAAGAATGAATAAATCAATTCCCATATGAATAAGGATAAATCAGGGCCATGTAAATAAATCACTTGCAGGTGTGAAAGGGGTTTAAGCTATGAGACTGGGTCAACCTTGACCAAATCTATGGCATTGTCTAGATTCAATGTATCTCATAAAGGGACAATGCAGTTCTAGAAGGAGGCCCCTCATGTGAAAGGAGCTAACTCATCAAGGTGGTTTAGGGTTTGAAAAGGCTTCCATCTTATAAAAGGAAGGGGAAGGCAGCAAGAGAAGGTTGTTGATTAATTATATTTCTGAGTATATTTTCTGTTTAGACAAATACTATTCTCTGTTGTTTAGTGGAGAATTGTTCTACTTAGCACATGGAGTTCCTATGCAGGGATTTCACCTCTTCCATTGAGGATTCTTGGAGGAGTATTTGTTGATTTGATCCACTATCAGACTTTGGGCCAAGCTCTACTTCCAACTGCAACACAGATCCAATGAGGGTTTACTTGCTTTTGTAGGTTGCAGCAAGTGGGACTCTAGATCTGCATAGATCTAGCTTGTATTGGAGCCTCTTCTCCCGGAGTGTGTATTTTAACCTCTTGGAAGAGTGCATCCACTATTTGAGCTTCAGATTTGTATCTTGGCATCAGGCCATCATTTTTATTCAATATATAGTAGTTCTCATTGAGGAAATGCGTTATTTTCATTAGAGGTTCTGCAGGGTGTTTTGATCCCATTTTTTATGAGAGATCTCTGGTGCTGGGATTTTCATTTCACTTTGGTGATCCGTGGATTAGCTTGCTAATCCATGTTCTATTTAGATCTGATATATTTTAATGTAAAGTCATCTTTAGAAATTTTTGAAGCATTTTGCAGATCTACAACTTAAAACTCAGATCTACTCTTTGTAATGCATGATTTGGTAAAAACCCCAAGGGGATCTTGTAAATAAGACTATCTAGTTTCCAGATATGAAATGGATCTGATGTTTTGTCCATAGATCTGTCCTAGATTTGAGTTGTAATATTCAGCTGCTACAACTCCTCAAAATAACGTTGTTAAGCCATTTGGCAGTTTATATATGTGTTGCAGCCTTATTTTCTAAAGATTTCTTGCTCTATTGTCTCCTGTATTCTATTGTATATTGAAATAGCTTCATTGTGTTTTTTATTTGTTGTTGTATACAAATAATTTAATCATATTTGATGGCCTCCTGACCATACTGTTCGAGACTGCGTTATTTCTGAAGCAATTTATAGTGCATAGCTACAACCCCTCTTGTAGGGTGTTTTTCAGCTAGAATAGGTGGTGGGAGATCTATTTACCACACCTAGTTTGATTTGTTTTTTCTCCCCTTGTGGATCTAGACCCTAGATATACTGATCTAAGGGATCCAAGGGCTGTAAACTCATTTATGTGCATCAATATCCCAGGAGTGCGTTATTTCAACAGGCTTGTTGTGTTATTCTAGATTTGAAATATTACAAACCAGGCCAAGAGAAGGGGTGAATATGATGGTGGTTGAGCTTTAAGAGGCGGTGCCATATACTTTAGTTTTGTTTCAAATACAAATTTTGTGTGTGATTTCTTTGGCATATGCTTACGTTACTTTTTTTATCCCTATATTTTGTCCTCACCACTATATTTGTGGGCCAGGAGAATAATATTGTTAATAGGGCCAAATGAGTGGCCATACATTTGGCCTATGAATTAATTTCATTGCAAGGTAAATCAAATACCATAAAGGAAATAAGGATTGGATATTCGCATGATAGCCATGGGAAAATGACAGGGTTTCATTAGAGGTAGTCAGAATAAGAAAGGATGCAGGGTCTTCCTGGACCAGTTGGCTATCCACAGGGAAATGGAAAAAGGCTAGCCCCCAGAAAAATCCAAGACTGCGGACTTGACGTCACAAAATTGAGTTGATTGCCAGAATAAAATGTTTTTTTGGGTTTCACAAGCGAGAGGTCATTGCTTCATAAGGTTCGAAGGTTGAAATATATAGCCACATATTTGATTTGTTATCAAATATGCTGCTTCTCCATACTTCTTAAGCTAAGAGGCTCATTTTATACCCCAGTGTGACAGTGATGTGTAAGTATGTCCATTCCTCTTAAAATAAAAATAAACTATTTCCTAAATAGAAAAGTTATGTGGGCTATAATAAAAAAGAAAAAAAATGATATGAATATTTAATTAGTTATCCATATGACCTACTATAATTTCATATAAAGTAATTAGAAGTAAAAAAAATATATGAATAAAATCTTTAAACCTTATACTTTTCATAAATATTTTAACACTTGATATTAACTTCATATCTTTTTATATATAGAAAAAAAGGTTAAAGAATTTTTTTTAATATTATATAAAATAAAATATCTCAAATAAAATATTTTTATATAAATTAATATTGACATATATTTAAAAATATAATAATAATAATAAATCAGTTAATAAAAAATCTCAATACATGTGCTATGCAATCTTTATAAAGTTTAAAAATACAAATTAAATGATAAAAGATTATACATTGTTTTTGGTACTCTAAAATAAATTTACACCTAAATAAATTTTCAATCTAAATTCTTGTTAAATCCATGCTTAGGATAAATCTATACTAATATATAATATATATATATACCTACAATATATACAGATAAAATGATCACAAATAATTGCCTTATATCCCATCCTTTGTAAATGATTGGCTAACATGCACGAGCAGTTTTATATTTATGAAATGTTGCTCAAAGTTTTGAGCAGATTAACGTTTAACCGAAAATAAATTACTTCAATATCCATACAAGAACTAAATTATTATATTCTTCATAACGCTCGATGGAAAAATATTCTTCAATGATTTAGAAAGAAAAAAATCTAATTCATTATACCATTCATAATCGTTCATATCCTTCACATCAGATAATATCGCACATGTTGATGACGAGCTCACCCTTTCTCGACTTGATATCAACCCATTTGCCATCCTTCATAACTTGGTACACTCCACTCCCCTCTTATCCCGCCATGGTGATGCAGGTACTATCTGGATGCGCTTGCTCCTGTATTTTGGATAGCAGAGCACTTTAAACGCCTCTATTTTTTCCCCGTTGAATTCCTTCGGAAAATTAGCAGGAAATCTGAGGCTTTGCGAAATAAGCTCTCGATTAATTCCACCATTCGAGACAAGAATACCAACGCCTTTTTAACTATAATGTAAAATGCGCATTGTTAGCTTTTGATTTTAATCAAAATGATCTGAACTTTTCAAACTCCGCATACAATTTTTGGATATGAATACCGAGCCAAGACATCTCTCCAAATTCTCAGATATGAATTCTGAGCAAGATCATCTCTCCCTATATATGTGTGGATATGAATTCTGAGCTCAAACATAGAGATGTTTTTCGTATATCTACTTCCTTATCCTTTAGTTATTTTCAAACACATAAATCCCTAAAAAAACCATGGCGTCTTTATGTTTATTCCTGGTTACTTTATGAACAAAGAAGTGATAAGTAGACATGGTGAGGTGGAAATCGATCCCACGTATATATATACTCGGTTGTGCTCTACCCCCATACACTGTAATTTTATGTGGCTTCATATAAACCCTTATTTTAGAAAAAAAACCTAAAATAAATGATTTTATCATTGTAGAATCTGAAATGGCCCCTTCTCTTTAATCTAGCTCATAAACCTATATATATATATATATATAACATTTAGTTCTACTAAGTGAGCTCAGCATGTAAATATCATATCAAATCAAACCTGTAAATACATTGTTATATAATAAATCTATTACTAATATGAGTATCAATCACTTATTACTAATATGAGTATTAATCAACTACTAATCAGACCCTAATTCTGAGCACTCACGACCCTAATAATTAGTTTCCCTAATTTTCATGACATAAGCACAGAAAACACAAAATATGTTGACTAATTTGTCTTACATGGCACTATTAAGAATTATCCCCAACACTCCCCCTTAATGATTAATAAGGGCTTAGTATCTTATCTCATAGTGATGAAAACTGAACTTCTGCAATTGATTTGGTGAAGATATCTACTAGCTAATCTTGAGTATTTATGTGCTTCAATTAAACATCCTTCTTTCGCACCAAATCTCGAAAGAAGTGATATTTCATGTCAAAATGATTTGTCATGTTGTAATGAACCATATTCTTTCCTAACTTGATGGCACTTACATTATCACAGTAAATCATTGTAGCCTGAATTTGCTTCTCTCCAATTTCTTCCAAATTTTTTCTAAGCCAAAGAGCTTTTGTATCTGCTGAGGTAATTGCAACATACTCCACTTCTATCGATGAGAGGGAAACAATGGTTTGTTTTTTTGAGGTTCAAGTAATCAAACCAGAACCAAAAGAGAAACCATTTGTAGATGTGGACTTACGGTCATCCATACTACCTCCCCAACCTGAATCACTAAACCCAACAAGATTGAACTTTTCAGATAATTAGTAATGAATACGAAAATTTAGAGTGTCTTTCACATACCTTAACATCCTCTTGGATTCCTTCATATGTATTTCAGATGGATTTTTCATATACCTTGATACAATTGAAACTGAATATGTAACTTCCAGGTCTTGTGTGGGTTAGAAATATCAAGCTCCCCACAATACTTCTGTAAGTTTTCTCATGAACTAAATCAACACCATCATATCTACATAACACAAGTCCATGAATACTTGGAATAGGGGATGGATTACAACCAAGCACATCAAATTTATTCAACATATCCTGTGCATACTTTGTTTGACAAATGAAAATCTCATCCTTACTTCGATGAACCTAGATTCTTAGAATTTTTTTGATGAGACCTAGATATTTCATCTCAAATTCATTCATCATAGAAAATTTGAATTCATCATTCATATTAAAACTACTACCCATATAAAATAGATCATAAACATAAAAACTTATGATTAGAATATCAATACCTTCTTGTTTGTAGTAAAGGGTACGATAACTCTTACTTCTCTCGAAGCCATTTTCCTAAAAGTATCCATCAATCCTAGCATATCACGTTCTTGGTGCTTGTTTGAGACCATACAAAGCCTTCTTCAACTTGTAGACATTATTCTCGTCACCTTCCAGTTCGAAACTTTGTGGTTGCTCCACATATACTTCCTCTTCTAAGTACCCATTGAAGAAGGACATTTTTGCATTCAGAATTGCTAATGGAATCAACATTTTAATGGTCTCCTCTTTGGCTATTGGTGCAAATGTATCTTCATAATCGATTCCATACTTATTTGTGAATATTTTAGCAAGTAATGTTGACTTGTATCTTTCAACACTATCATCATTGTTAGATTTTTTCTTGTAGACCCATTTGGTGCCAATATTTTTCTTGTCATGAGGAAGCTCTATCAACTCCGAAGTGTTATTCCTATGAATGGAATACATCTCTTATTGCACGGCTTACACCAAAACCTCATTATTACATTTATCTTCAAAACATTTTGGTTAAAAATCAACCTTGGCTAATAAAGAAAAAATCATTGTCTCACCTATTGGGTTTTATTCATGTGTTGGATTTGCACTCCTTTGATAGATATCACTCAAACTCCTTACCTTTCTTGTAGAACTTGGAGAATAAGTTGGAATTGAACTTTATATTGAAGAAATTGATGAGGGGTTACTTGGTGGAGTTAAACCACTAAATACATAAGCATTAGTTGGTTGCTCAATATAAACAATTATATCGTCATTCAAAACAATATTTTTCTTCTCTACATGCCCTTTTTTATGACCATAAACTCCCCCTTCATAAAAAATTACATCTCTTGAGACAATAACCTTACTAGTGAGGGGATTATACAATTTATAAGCCTTGCTTGTCTCACTACAACCAATAAAAATACATAACTCACTCTTTGGATCTAACATTTTTCTATTATGATCAGGTACATGCACATAATACAAACAACCAGAAATTTTGAAATGATTAACATTAGGCCTTTTTCCATACCAAGTTTCACAATGAGTCATTTTGTCAAGTGCACCAGTGAGGATACGATTGAGGATGTACACTGTTGTAGAAACTGTGTCTCCCCAATAAGAATTGCTCAATCCCTTGGTTTGTAACATCCACCTAATGTTTCAACCACAGTAAAATTGTTCCTTTCATCTACAATATTATGTTGGGGTGTGTATGTGGTAGTATGTTGCCTCCTAATTCCATTCATATCACAATAAGTCTAGAAATATTTTGAGAAAAATTCTCCTGCATGGATAGTCCAAAATACATTGATCTTGCACCCTTTCTCATTCTCTATGAGGGATTTGAACTTCTTGAATGTAACAAGGGATTCACTTTTTTCCTTCAAAAAAAAATACCCAAAAATCTCATGTGTAATCATCAATATAAGTGATGAAATATGATGCCGTACAGAAACTCTTAGTATGCATTGGACTGCATATGTCTGAATGAACAAGCTAAAGTGGGTAATGAGCCCTACATGTATTTCCCTTTGGGAACTTTTCCCTTGCATTATTTCCTTTAAAACATCTTTCACAAACATCCTTATGCTCTTCTACCTTGGTCAAACCAAAAACTAATGCATGCAAGGTTAGAAAATTCAAACTATGAAAATTTAAATGTTTATAACTAAGATGTCATAAGAAACTTGAATCATCATAAGCCATGTTTTTAAGTTTGTTGTTATGTTCATCAAACCTCAAGGAAAACATGTTATTTCTTGTCACGGGAACAACAGTGGTCACCCTAGTTCCCTTATTCTTATCATAGATATTACATGTCTTATTTTCAAAGACGAATTTGTAATTTTTCTCACATAGCTTCCGAACACTTAACAAATTGTGCTTCAATTGTGCAGTATAATGAATATCATTAATAATTTTTATAAATTATTTTTTTTGGACCTCCATATCTCCTTTGGTAGGAACCTCCAATGGTGTATCATCACCAAGATGGACCTTGGATTTGAAACTTCCATCCTTTGTTGAGAAAAACATCTCATTCTCTGTCATATGGTTAGAGCATCCATAATCTATGTACCAAACATATTTACTAGTATTTTCACCTTTGGCATAAGATAAACATAAGTGATATGGAGGATACTCGCTACTTTGTTGAGCATAGTTAGCATTTTTACCTTCTTTCAATATGCATTCTCTTTCAAAGTGGTCATACATGTTGCAATAATAACATTGAACATTCCTATTATAAAATATACCTCTACCTCTTCCTCTCAAACTATCTCTTCCTATTGAGCCACCTATGCCTCCACATATAGAAATTTGTTGGCTTTGCCCTTTACCTCCGCCTTGATTGCTTTTGGCACTACTGCTTCTTACATCTTCATTCTTTTTAATTTGTAATTTAGAGGAAAAATCTTTCTCTACACCT
This sequence comes from Pinus albicaulis, assembly GCA_034641835.2. Classification (NCBI taxonomy): domain Eukaryota; kingdom Viridiplantae; phylum Streptophyta; class Pinopsida; order Pinales; family Pinaceae; genus Pinus; species Pinus albicaulis. Next base: position 1,485,983,268 of record CM076578.1, read on the forward strand.
TCAAAAGTGTCTTTAAATATTTCTTCATGAGACATTAGAGATCCAACGAATTGATCAAAATGTAGTTTTTTCAAATCATTGATTTCTTCGATGATTATGGAAACAAAATCCCATCTAGGTGTTAAATATCTCAATACATTTTTTATTGAAACTTTATTACTTACATTTTCCCCAAGTTTAGCCCTTTTATTGACCACGTCATTGACACTGACACAATGCTCAATTATACTTTCATCTTCTTACATCTTCAAATTCTTGAGCTGTCACTTCGATGTCTGAAGCTTGACCACATTAACTTGATCACTACCTTGGTAAGATTATTTTAGAGTCCTCCAGACATATTTGCTAGTTTTTTCTCCTTATATTCTTGGAAATAAGTTCTTATCAAGAGTTATCACAATGTGAAACAAATCTTGAGAATTCTTGTTCCTTGCTTCCTTTCTTGTTGTTATTTCATTGGTTGTAAGGTTATTCCAATTAGCTGGCTCCTCATAATCTGATTCAGCAATCTCCCACAAATATTTTCCAATCGAAAAGGTCAACATCTTAATGCACCAAAAACCATAATCGTTTCCATCAAATTATGGAACATACATCTGCTTAGAATTTGGCATGATTGACTTTGGCGAAATTCCAACAATAAAACTTTAACCCAAAATAATTTTACGTGCTTTGATACCACTTTATAATCTGAAATGGCCCCTTCTCTTTAAGCAAGCTGGTAAACCAAGATAATTATGACAAAAAAATCATATAAAAACTAATGAAAAATTAAAACATAGTTCTAATTCTACTGAGTGAGCTCAACCCGTAAATATCATATCAAATCAAACATGTAAATAAAATGTTATATAATAAACCTATTACTAATGTGATTATCAATCAACTATTAATTATTTTAATTCAGAAACAAATCTACTGACACTACCAATCTTCTAAAACCTAATTCTGAGCTTTGACCACCCTAATAATATGTTTACTTAATTTTCATAACATAAGCACACATAACACAAAATATGTTGTCTAAATTGTCAACAAGTACATGGAAATATTAATCATTAACCCAACCATCATTTCCTTGTTATATTTTTAAATTAAAATATAAATAATACTTTTGTGTAATTTTATAAGATTCTTAATATATTTTTTTCCTTTATGATTTTTCCTTCAATTTATAAATAAAAACTCTGTTATATATTTACATAATGTATAACCATGATCGAAGGAGTCAAATCTCAAGTGACACTTTACATTTGGTGCTATGCACTTAGTGTAGTTCCCACCAATCTCTCTTCGAGAAGAAGACACGTAGTGGGAACATTGAGAAGGGCCTCCATGGAATGATAAGGACTTGTTTTTCTTTGGAGAGATAAATATATGAAGGATAGGATAAATGGCTAAAGGAACTATTACTAAATAACCATTCACTCTATGGGACATCTTAATGATGGCCTTATTTAGGGAAGGGATGATGAATCAAATTTGAGGATTTAAAGTAATTTTTCAATTATGATAGGTAAAATGTTTTCAATACCTAAATGATAATAGAACAAGAGTATACAAAGTGAATGGTTGAAGTTATCACTAGATATATATTCTTAAAAGACAATTATTTGGCCGAGTATCAAAGTAAGCTATTACTAGATCAATATTCTTAATAGAGAACTATTTGGCCTGGTATCAAGGTGGACTATAATGTTTAGTTGGTAAACTATTTAAAATAAAATGATATGTTACTAAACAAGAAAATTGAATTGAGGTGAAATTTTAGAGGAAGATTCTTAAGAAAGTTCCAAAGGAATGATGGTGGTGGTAGTAGCACTATCAAAACTTTGGTTACTTCATATTGAGTTGCAAATTATAACATCTTTAATAGTGAAATTGTTTTTTTCTTAATTATGTTTCCAAATTTTTTAAATTTTAGAGGAAAATTGTTAAGAAAGTTCCAAAAGAATGATGCTGGTGGTAGTAGCACTATCAAAACTTTGGTTACTTCATATTGAGTTGTAAATTATAACATCTTTTCGAATTTTTTTTTTAAATTACGTTTCCAAAATTTTTACACGATTTATGTATCTAATACAAATGAATGAACTTTCTAATTTTTAGTGTTTTAAAACTAATTTTTATAAATTAATTATATATATATATAGATATATATAAACAATTCAATGTCAAATAAATTATAATATTAAATCATAACAAATTAAATAAATTATAATATTAAATCAGATACATAATTTAAATCATTGTTCTTTTTTAAATTAATTGGACATTCCTTAAGGAATCTATTAGTTGTTTTCATGAAAAGAGTAGTCACTAAGAAAATATTTTCTTGACTGATATCATGAGCATAAAAAGATTGGAATGGAGGTGGTCTTTAACTGATTAAAGATTCTTGATTTAATTGAACTTTGTAAAAATCATATTTATGTTTTTTTTTTTTTTTCAAGGACTGGACATCGGGTGTCGTTGTAGAACTCTTTTTTTGATACAAAATGCTTTCATTAGGCGTTGAAAAGACGGGATTATCTTTATGCAACGCGATCAACTTTATGTATTTCAGACAGATTTGGTAATGAGGGTTTTGAGAATCCAATCCCAACCTTGCATGAGGCAATGGTGAGAGTTAAAATAAACATGGTAGGATAAGGGCGTTGGGATCCTATTATTTTATTTTGTGGTGCGTGATGATCACAGTTTATCTTCGGTTTTAAATTTATTTTCGCTTTTATTAAGAATAACATAAAGGAATTTTTCCTGATAACCCACAAACTCTAAGGTTAGTCAAAATTCGAACGTGTGTAACCCATTTTTCAGTGAGAAGGGGCCATTAACGAATATGTATACAGGTTTAAACAAGTACATGACTTGCATATGTCCTTTGAAAACATTTATGTTGGATAAAAGTGGATCGAGATATCTCGCTATCTTATTATTTTCTACGTCTCCTATTCATATCTCTGCTGTGTGTATGTAGATATTTTGTGTTGCTCAGTATTAACATCTTATCTGGAATTTCATATATACAATTACTGAATAAAAATAATTATCATGGTTGCTCTGTAGCTAGGTTTGGCATGTATATACTTTAACAATAAACTCTAACCACCGTCTATTTCCGTAAAATTATTTGGTTCTGGATAATTTTGTAGGTTTCTTTTGGAACTTGTCCATTTATCTCAAATCTGTCACATATTATGAGATCCATATTCGACAAGAACCCTTAACGTGGATGAGGGATGAACCACGCACCATATGTCAAAAATAGCGATTTTCAACAAACAAGAATGCCCCTCGAAGGTACAGTGTACACAGAGATGGCGTACAACAATTTGTTGCTCAGAAGTTACTTTATATATAGACATTGTATTAGGTCAAATTGATATAATCTCCAAAATTTACACAACTCAACATAAAATGTACGAAGTATCGGGTCAATTTAACTTTTGGCGAATAAAATTTCAAAAATTTTGGGATCCCTTGGCGCTTCAATCGTTGAATGAAGTGAGCTACACCAATGTGTTTCCACACAAATGATCCTGACGTCCAACAAAATGTGAACTATTATCATATGTTTTTCAACTGAACGATTATGTGCAGTGTACCACCAAATTATTTCACAAAAATCTAAACCAAGATGAAAATAGAAAATTCCATTCCTGAGATGAGCATAGAATCCAATGAGATTCATGCATTCATTTGACCAATGTGACAATTGATTACTCATGAAAAACCATGAGTCATATGATATGTGTATAGTATATTGATTACATCTAAAGGTTTAGGCACCTACTTTACATTGCTGTTAAGATGCATCTTATTGATGGGGTAGATGGAGATGTTGAAAAAATCTTCAGATCTAGCAGAGGGTGTGTTTGGTTATGCATTCTCTTGAGCATATATTATTTGTACATGAATGTTATGTAAACTCCAGGGCAGTTGTCCTAGATTGACGAAGGGACCTCACTGTCATGCAGGGTTTGGAATGCTGCCATTTGCAAACATACATCATCTTTTATCTTTACTACATCTCGATGCATTATTGCTCCATACCTGTATATGTATGCATAATGTATACCAGATAAAAGTCTCATGAATGATTTCGTTAGGTCCTTTGTAAATGATATGTTGATATACAGTAGAGAAGGTAAATTTATGAATGTTTTTGTGAAACAAACCCAAATTTTGTCAAGGTAAAATTTTAACAAATCTCATATATTTTCTATATAATCAATTACTCCAATCTCCATACACGATGTAGATTATTATATTATCCATAACCTATATCTTTAATTGTTAAAAATATATAGATCAAATAAATTCAATTCCTTTATATATATATATATATATATATATATATATATATATATATCTTTACTTATTGAAAGGGATTATGTTGTTCAAAACTTTTCATACAAAATGGTTTTTATATATAATGGTTACCTACAAAATATCATTATCTCACCCATTTTTGGCTTGATTTTTTTTCCTAGAAACACTCTTGGGTCATTCACCTGAAGGGGCCTCACGCTGAGTCAACCCATGTGTCGAGGCTTGAGAATTAAACCCATGAGGCTTGAAGGGGCCTCACCCCGAGTCAACCTAAGTGTCAAAACCTGACCCTGATCGACCAAGGAGATTTGAACCTGTGCCTCATGACAGAGAGTCAATGACTTGGCAGATGGGGCTTCAGCCAAGTCAACTACCCATCAAGGCTCTTATAAAAAATTGATATCAACCCATTTTCCATCCTTCAGAACTTGCTTCCTTCCACTCGTGTCATGTCCCACCATGGTGATGTAGTTGTTGTCTTGATTCACTAGCACTCCTATCTCTTCTTTTTTACTTTTGGCTTTTAAATATCAAGAGTGTTAAATTATTAAAGCTGCATAGGTAGGGACCAAGCTAGAGTATAATTGATAAAGTTGCAAGAATTGAGAAGAATTTGAAGAAATAATGAATTATGTATATTCACTAGTGAAGAGATAATCAATGTGTAAATAAGGTAAGTTAATATTATCTCCATCAAAACACTAAAGCTAAAGCTAAGTGTGTTTTATTCTATGTTAATGTGCATGTACACCAACATCCCCCCTTAAGCATAACATAGGTGAGTATAATTCAATATGGATGACTCCCCACAGAAAGACTATCTTAGGTACCCATTTACAACACATGAAAGATGATGATGAAAAACCTAATGGGAACAAAACTCCCCCTCAAAATACACTACCAAAGTAAAATAAAATACGACTGGTAGGTAGTTTTATCCTTCACCTTGAAACAATCCCACGAAAAGTGAAACTTATGCTCAGTGAAATTATTGGTGAAAATATTGTTAGCCTTCACAGAACTAGGACAACACTGTAGATCAATGATCCCATCAAAAATAAATCCTATGATGTGGTGCATGTGGATGTAGATATGTTTGGTTTATTGTTGTTGCACTCGATATCTTCAAAACTTCAATGTACTCAGATTGTAGTACTATATGAAAGTCAATGATGGATAATGATACCAAGATCATAAATGAGATGTTGCAACCAAGTGGCCTGAATAGTGGCACCAACTTCTCCTTTGCACCCGACCTATGCTGATGATAAAGAAATGAGAACATGCTTCTTGCTTGACAAAAAAATGCGGTCAAATCCCAAACTAATTACACATTTAAAGGCAGACTTGTGATCAAGTTTGTCGCAAACTCAATCTAAATTTATGAACACAATGAGATCTAAAGAAAAAATAGTTGCATAATGAATCCCATATAAAATTGTCCCCTCGAAATATCAAAGGATGCAATTTGTAAATTTTTAGTGTAACTCATGTCACTCCCGCATGTATCTCGCCCAACTTATCCTATGGCATATGAGAGATAAGGGCATGATTGAGTGAGATAAAGAAGACTCCCCACAAGCTTATGGTACAACATGAAATAATTAAATTGTATCTCTTTTCCATCCTCAAGCTTTATCCCTCACATAAAAGGTGTGGTTTTTTGCTTGCAATCACTCATTTGAAATAGTATCGAAATATATCTAGCATATTTTGACTAATAAATGGTAATCCCAGAAGCATTTCAATGATATCTAGTCCAAAGAAGGAAGTAAGAAAGCCCATGTCTATCATAGAAAGATGGTCATGTAATGCAAATTTAATCTCAACAATGACAAAAAATGAACTACTTATTATCAAAATATCATCTATATAGAGTAATATGATCAATAAGGAGACAATTTTCTCTGGAAAATAAATGTTGGAATCAAATTTACAACATACAAAATTTTGAGAAAACAAATAGGAATCCATCTTTGCATATTAGGCACTAGTTTATTAGTTGAGGTCATAGAGATATTTCTTTATTTTTCAAACCAGAGAGTAATTTTGCATATACCCCTAGGGTTTCTCCATGTAGATTTACACATCAAGATCACCATGAAGAGAGACATTCTTCATATCCATATGATGCACCTTGAATTTTATTTCTACTACAATGGACAAAAGAAACGAAATATAATCCATTTTTTCCACTCGAGAAAAATTCTCATCATAGTCAACTCTATGTACCTTCTCAAAACCATTGGCCTCCAATTGTTCCTTATATCCACTAACTTGGCTATGTTTTACTTTCTTCGTCTGGTAAACCCACTTGCACTTGATAAGCTTATGATTGGAAGGTAGCAAAACTAGGTCGTGACTCTAGTTCCTAAAGAGAGTTGTATTCCTCATCCATTGATGATTCCCTTGTAGGATTCTCAGTTTATTTTGCATATGTCTATGGATTAGATGCATACAACATATAAGAAACAATGGAAATGCATGGCTCCATATTTTATAGTAATTGTGGAGATTCCTCGAGCTCAAGTCTCATGGCAGGATCATCTAAGAGTTTAATCATGTCACACCATTTTTGTGCTAAAGGTGGTCGATAATATTATGATCTACATGATGAAGTATTATCTTGATGTTCAAAAAATAGTTTTCCAATAGTTTTCACAAGAAAAGTCTCATCTAGATTATAAATATGATCCTAATATCATCTCCACACTCATTAACTGGTTGTGAGGGTAACTTTGTCACAAGTTCATTTAGTGGTGCAAGAAAAGGATCTTATTCAACCTTTATCGTCCTTTCAATAAATATATTTTCAATGTTTATATCAATAAATTAATAGCTTTTGACCCCAATGGAATATCCAACAAGCAAGCACTCCTTTCTATGAGGATCCAAAACCTTTCTCTTCTTCATAGGAATATGGACCCATACTCGAGATTTGAAAATGAAAAAATGACTCACTTCATGTTTCATTCTATTCCAAGCCTTAAAGGTTTTTTAGTAACACATTTATGAGGAGATCTATTCTAAATGTATGAACAGAATTGATAGCTCCAACCCACAATTTTGATGGAAGATATCTTGCATGAAACATGAAACTAACCATCTCTTTAAAAGATCTATTCTATCTCTCGATTACCCCATTTTTTTTCACAACCTAAGGAACTATGTCTTGCAACTATATTCCTACTTCATTACAAGGTCTTGGATATTTTTGTTGACATATTCCTTCAGATTATATGTGCATAGGAATTTCCTATGTTTTCCAGATTGATTTTCCATGTGCGCTTTCAAAATATTTAGATATTGAAAAACTTCAGACTTGAATTTCAGGGAGTAAATCAAAGTAAGTGTCATGTACTCATCTACAAATAACAACGTACATATTTATTTTCTCATTTAATGTTCTATAAAATGGCCCATGAGATTACTATGTACAATTTCCAAAGGTTAAAATACTCTTCGTGCATGCCCCTTCTTGAGCTTGTTTTGTTGATTCTTTCCAAGATCACATCGATTGTAAACACCGTTTGAAAATTCAATGGCCAGTAATCCTTTAACTATCACTTTATTTCTTGGTTGTTGCATATATCTGAAATTCAAGCATCCAATCTCTCATGTTGAATCCTACTTTCTTCATTTTCATTTTTCAGTAGAAAAATGGAATGTGAGTAAGAAACAAAATCAGAAATAGTATACAAATGGGGCTAATCAACTACCTTTGCAAAAGAAATATTTTAGTGTGTTTTCATGTGATAAATTTTCACAACATATTAGGTAAATTTCATTTTAATTTTGGTGCCAATGTGTGTCATTTAATATAATGAAAGAATATTTAGATAAATCCTTGGAATATGAAAAACGTTCCCCAAACATCCATCTTCAAATTGCACTATTCCTTATATAATTTCTTTAGCTTCGAAATTTTCTCCCATGAGGATAGAAGGTCCTAAGTATTGTTGTACAAAAGAAATGTTTTCCTTTGAAGAAGCCATATGATGTGAATCTCGTCAATCGCTGATCCATTTTTATAGTGTTTAATGAAGGGAAATCAAAATATGACCACAACCCCTAGTTTCTTAAGGTTTTTCGTCCATCTTCTTCTTGGAAATTTTTTGAATGTAATCAACAATACTATTTCATTGAATATTCTTTTCCATCAGATCAATAGTCTTCTTCATGCAAGAGGATTCAAGGTGATAACCTTTTTTACAATAAAGACACTTGGATTCTTTCTTTCCCTTCTTACCCTTGGATTTGGAAGAGTCTTCACTACAAGGAAAAGACCCTCTAGCAGAGATTATATAGGAGGTTTTTAGTGTTATAAAATTGGCCAAAATTGTCAAAAAGATATTTCCTACAACATTCATTTTTTGGTAATGGAGGTTTTGGCGAAGCTTTTAATGAAATTTCAACACAACTAGAAAACTTGGGTGACCGGAGGTTATTACAGATGTTTTTTTCATCGGTGCACTACTAAGGTGTCAACACACCAGTGCGTGTCATATAGGCATTCAGCTCGGGGCGGTCGAAGGTGCATGCACTCGGCCATAAATGTATACAACCACAATGGGCGTGCTGTAGGTGATACAACGCATGAGGCCATTCAAATTGGTACTGGGATTTGTGCGGTGCCCATATGTCATATCAAGGCACCGGTATGTAGTCCTATAGAAGCGCACTGGTGCGTAGTATAAAAAAAACACACTGATTGTTCTAATTCGTATTGGAATTTGTGCAGTGCCCATATGTCGTATCAACGCACCGGTATGTAGTCTTCTTGAAGCACACTTGTGCGCAATACCAAAGAAACACATTGATTTTTCTAATTCGTATTGGTATTGGTGCCCTGGCCATAGGTCATACAAATGGACCAATGCGTAGTCTCACATAAACACACTGGTGCATAGTATCACACAAACGCACCGAGATTTATAATTGGTATTGGTATTTGTGCATTGCCCATAAGTCGTAGAAAGGCACCGGTGCACTGTATCATACAAACGCATCGGTGTACAGTAACTGATACACACCGGTGTTCATTTTGTATTTTTTAGAAACATCAACTTGTGACAGTGCAATTATTGTGATATTTTTAACTTCATTATTTATCAAAAGTCAACACATATTATAATAGTATTCATATGAATTAAATTTTTATTAATGCATTTGAATGTGATGTTTGGATTATTTTTCTATATCATATCATAATTATTGTGATTTTTAAAAATTTATTATTCATCAAAAGAGGACACATCTTATAACAATATTCATATCAATTAAAATTTTATTAGTGAATTTGAATGTGATTCTTGGATTAATTTGTTATATCATATCATCAGATTTCACACCTCTTCATTATAATATTTAATCATCCATAAATTTAATCAGTGGTGTTACATTTCACAACGAGAATGGAGAACGTAATAGAATAAATTAAAACATATTTGATTGTATATGTATATAAATTAAAACATATATATATATATATATATATATATATATAAGATAGTCTTTGTCATACAAAATGGGATAGTTATTGGTGTCCCTTTGTCTTTCGCTTGGGACACTATGTCCATTACATTAAACAAAATGTCTGATTTCACAGACAAATATTTCAAAAAATACAATGCCTTCCTTTTGATATCCAAACATAATGATCATCATTCTTTGTTTGAACTTCTGTCACTGCTAGAGCTACTTCCATGAATTGGATTATTTTTATGAATGTTTTCTTCACGTTGTTGATTGTTTTCTTCTTCTAAACCTTCCATCTACAAACATAAAAATAAAATGTAATGAGGGTATATACATTGGTGAGAATAATGAAAATTGGAATATTAAATAATATACATCAATGTAAATTGAAAAGAAATGACGTACTATATCATCAATTTTTCACGAGGGGAAAGCTCACCTATATCAACAATTGAGTCATGAACTATAAACATTCTTTCAAAACCATGTATTATGTCAATTTTCAAGATTTCATCTATTGGCACTGTTCCATACTTTGTTCCCTACAAGTTTTATACCCCATAACAAATCATATATTTAATATAGAAGATTTTTTTGTTCTATTAATTTTAGATGGAGCTAAGTAAAACAAGATTGATAGATGCTTACAAATTCCACAATTATTTTTTGATATGCCAACATATACTCACAACCCATATTTAACCTAATGTCAATCAATTCGCCTGATGGTTCTTCTTTGTATGTTAGCACCTGTTTGAAGATATTCAATGATGATTTTTGTAAAGGAACTTAAAATATAAGAAAGTGAAATATAGTTAAGTTGTTATAAGGAAGTAACAATTACTCACAAACTTAGATATCAACCCTTTTCTTCCTTGTCATCCTATTTTATGTGCTAAATGGGTTCCATTTTCTTTTCTTTTCTGCAAGAAATACTTGAAACTTAATATGTAATGCAAAATTGTTTATTTATTGTACCTAATGATCAAGAAATTCAATGATTAAATATTACATTTGAAGCACGTTGTTGTTGAGATGGCTCGTCCTACGATGCATGAATTTTGTCCATTTCTTTGAACATCTCCTTGTACACCTTTTTTAACATTCCTACTGGCATATTTCTGATATTAGCTCGTACATATTTTTAGATTTTCATAATCTTCCTGAAAATATAACATGACAATAAAATATTTAATTTTTATATTGCTATATGAAAAGTAAATATAAGAAAAGTGATATTTATAAATGATATTTATAAATAATTCTAGAAAAACATTTAAAGGAATATTACTTTTTCATTCCTTATTTTTTGTTGTTGTACGTTTTTTCTATTAAAAGTATGACATGTCTCATTTACCAATTCTCTGGAAACTCTTCCTATAGTTTAGAGAAAATTTGGTTCTTGGAATCATTGGATTTCTTTTTGTATTGTAAGTGGAAAGAACGTCTATACATTCATTCCACTAGATCCATCAAACCTTTGTAAAAAATTTTCCCCCTTTCGTTAACCTCCATCACCACTCCAGATGAGCTAAGGAGCAATTCATTTTCATTTGCATGTTCTATTTTTTTCTTTTCTTAGAACAACTTTCGTTTTCAGAGTTGTTAGTACTTGTCGAACATTAAACAAAATTGAATTATTATATTGTTTGACACATGTTATCTAATAATTTTAAGTATATTATTAATTAAAATTAAAAAAAGAAACTCATATTGGATTGATAGTATTTTTTCATTCACCTGATTCATCTTTTTGAAATTTTCGCTTCAAGCTTTTACACTCTTCTCGTCCTAGATCAGAAATAATATTATCGAGCTTTGTCATTTTGTGGCTCTGCATGATACACAGTAAATAATACATATTATTTAAACTTACATATAGTTCAAAAATAATATTTTTTTTAAATAATTTACAAAGAACTTTTTTTTTCCTTTTCTTGATGTGTTATCAGTATTTTTGTTACTTGATCTCTTGTCAGCCATTTATTTATCAATATGAAACTTGTACCATATAATTCATTAATATATATTATAAATAAATTGTCAAAATTTCAGGTAAAAAAAAAATCAAGAAGCCGGTGTGCTTTTCATGTTGTACGCACCGACGTCAGTGCGTGGTGGTTTTATAAACATAGTGCCAAAACAGTATAAAACAACGTACGATGTTCTATGTCAACAAGGAGCACTAGTGAGTTACATGTTAGCCACTGCTCCGATTGACATGGACAAAATAATAAAAATCGTCTAGTGTTAGTTTTTGTAGCATATGTTGTCGTGGAGGGGCCGGTGCAGCCTATTATTATAAATGACCCGCGCAAAAAAAGGACCGCCATATGTTGCTCTCTGTCAACTAGGAGACCTGGTGCATTATATGTTACATGGTGCACTGATTAACACAAATAAAAAATTATTTTTTCCAAACAGTACGTGACCGCAGCACTATAATGAAATAACGCACTGGTGCCCTATTTTACATATGGAGCACGGATTAAAAAAATAGTTTTTTTAAAAAAAATTATCCAATAGTACGTGCACAGTGCACTGGGATAAGCCAATGCACCGGTGCTCTAGGTTACGCAGGGTGCACCAATTATAAAAATTCTATTTTTTTTAATTCACGCAAGGGCCGACATGGATTGGGATCTGACTATGCAATTCGTCCCGTGGGTTGGATGTCATAGGCCTATATATATAGAAATAAAAACCTATAAATTTAAAATGAAAAGTCGCATTTCTAAAATCACAGAAACTGGAAGATGCAAGGGAAGAAACAAAAAGAATGAAGGGTTTACGGTAACAATGGATTTTTTTTTGTTTATGAAAATGAGAAACAAATTGAAATTTTTTACTGACTGCATAAAAAATATTGTAGAAACTATAAAAAAATAAAATAAAATTTAATCATGAGATCGTTTGAAATTCTATGCTACAGGGTTTGAATCATTGAAGGTTTGGAATTCTGATTGTATGTATACTTTTGTTCGAAAGTATTTTGCTGCTCCACAATGCTCTTGTGCTCTCTTGCTCTAGGTATGTCTCCTGCAATTCTCTGGCTGAATTTTTTTGCAAACATAGTGAAATAATGAAAAAAATTTAGTATTTAAAGAATTTTTTTATGAAATTAGATTTTCGAAAATATTTTTCCACCCATTTTTCAATTTACCTATTTTTTTTCACTTAAAAAAAATAAAGTTGCATTTTTTTGTTTGCGGCTTTTCATCCCCGGTGCGTCAATTAATAACATGGCATTGGTGTGTAGTAACTAAAACAACACCAGTGCAGTTACGTGTACATAAGCACCGATAAAAATAAGTCCATTTTTAAGGCACCAAAATTACTTTTAGGTGTGTGCGCTAATATTTATTGTTGATTTTTCTCAAATGCAGGAAGAAAAAATCATAATTATATTGAATGGAAAATTCTTCAAAATCTAGCTCGTTCCATAATATTTCTCAAATTCCATCGTGGAGTTCTCCCTATCCATATCAAGACATAATATTTACTTCATATTTTATTTATATTTTCATTATCTAATTGAATTTATTTATTTTATCCATATCAATCAACTTAATAAAATTTATAATGTATACAAATTTGAAGGTTCATGCAGATTCGAAATTGAGTTCAGATGCACAAAATAATCAAACAACTTGAAAGAATCGAAAGCTCTTATTAGGAGCAGAATACCGCAAGGCACATTTGGTAGATTAAAATGGACAACCGCTTCACCCTACCAATTTTAACAATATTTCATCTTCTAGCCACAATCTCGAGACAATGATTGTAATAATAATTGTTTGGTATATTAATGCAATTATTAATTTCCACCTCAAACAAATTAATCATGCATTTTCAACATTCTTACTATTTGATATCATAGATTTTGTACTGATCCTGTTCAAATATATTTTTTGAAATTATTAGGATTCTAGTGATGATGAGCGGCCTACCTACCATATTTTGTTCCAGCCCACGACAATGTGAAATCGAGAGAAGGCTGAATTAAGAGAAAAATCGGAGAGGAATGATACCAAGAATGGTTGAATCAACGACCATTCCATTCACGCTATGTCTAGATTCACCAATTAGGAATGACTACAACAATAGTAGTTCTTCACAAGCTGGAAATGGAGGCAATCAAATAGAGGTTGGTATGAATGGTTACTTAAAGGATGCAATTTCCATGGACACAATGTTGTTAGATGCATTCCAAAACAATGATCAACTAGCGGATGATGCTCATATTGCTGACACCTTTTTCGAAGATAAGGTTCTTCAGAGTGATAATGTCTGGCCCGGTAGCTGTGAAGAGGCAAAGAAATTGTTGAAAATGTTGGGTGTTGAGTACATAACATATCAGGCAAGTCCAAATGATTGTATTATATATAGAGGAGAATATTCTGACAAAGAGATATGTCTGAAATGTGGGTATGACAGGTATGATAAATTAACAAAGAAGGGTAAATCACAGGGTCCTCTTTTTAAGATATTGAGGCACATGCCTATAATCCAAAGGATTTAAAGGCTCTTTTGTTGCAAATAACTAGCTATGTTACAGGGATGGCATGCCTCACACAGAAGTGAGTAGGGAGTTATGTGAATCCCAACGGATTCAATAACCATGAATCATATAGAGGATGCATGTCCCGAAAAATTCAAGGATGAAGTATGAAGTCTACGACTTAGCATAATGATGGATAGTGTCAACCCATATACCCTCTAGAACACCAACTATTTTGTTTGGCCTATAGCAGTGATCAATAAAAATACCCCCCCATGGTTTTCCGTGAAGAATGAACATCTTATGTTGGCTCTCATAGTCCTTGGTAGAAGACAAGTGAAGAATATGGATGTCTACTTACAACCACTGGTATATGAATTGAAGGAATTATGGGATGGCATAAATGTATACGATGTATCAAGACCCATCACAGAAAAGAGGAGTTTTAGATTGTATCGCATATTTTCTTACATGACACATGATTATCCAGGCTTAGGATTTTGCTCTAGTAAATTACATGTTTATTTATTTGTTTATATACGTTATAATATTCTTTCACATATTAGTTATTTAATTCATTGTAATTGTTTTGATCTTCATGATATTCTTTAACGTGTCATGCATATAAATTGTATACAATAATCTCACGGTCTTGTAATAAAAGGGTATTTTGGAGCTAAATATTGTGGACCTTCTCTGAAAGCTAGATGGTCTATGGACCTACGCAAGAGAGTGTATGATTTCTCCATGGTATTCCTCCCAGAAGAACACCCTTACAGAAGAGAAACATCCGCTTTCAATGGTAAACGAGAAAGAACCTAAAGGCCGCCAATAACGACACCGGCTAAATGGCTTAGAGCATATGAAAGAGAGAAAAAGAAGGAGTTCTTAGAAATGTTCGATTCAAATGGGGAGCCTATGTTCGATGATCCAGAATTCTTCGACACCTATGTTGAGAAATTGCACATTGGGAAGAAAAGGAAAACTATCTGTTATAACCTCCCATATTGGGAGCTTCTTAAGATTACCCACTAATTAGATCCCAAGCATATATTTAAAAATGTTTGATCTTGTTTATGGAGGAACATATCATCAAAAAAAAGTGACACATTGGCTATTAGGAAAGACCTTATTAATTCAAAAACTAAAAAGAAACAATGGCCAAGACAATTAGAAAATACAGGATCAGAGGCAGGCGCTGGTCCCTCTAATTCATGGTATTTCAAATGAGGTCATGTCCCATGGATTTTAAAAAAAGGTGATCTTTATTTTGCAAAGGAAGTTATAATGGGTGTGAGGGTGCCATATTCATACGGGTCTTCACTACGACACTGCTGCACCATGGATGACCATTTGTTCGGGTTGAAATCGCATGACCATTTGAATCTTCTAAGAGTATGTATAATGTCAAAAGCATGATTTTATTATTTTTTATATTAATAAATTGTATCCCATGCAGGGATCATAAAACATAACTAATTTTTTATATTATTGTACATGTTTATAACTTTGTAGTGTCATTATCCTTTTTTCGTGCATGGGTGTGTGAAAAGTGAATTCCCTCAAGACTTAGGACATGCCATATCTAAATTATTTGCATTTGTATGTTGGATCACGTCAAAGGAGATTAATGTGGCTAGAATTCCACGGTGGCGTCAAGAGATATTTGATATCATACAGTATGTTTGAGAAGGAACTGATAACGAGTTTCATGAAATTACAGGTTCATCTTCTAATCCACCTAGTAGATGAGGTTGAATTATTTGGGGTGGTTTCTTGTTGTTGGATGTTATTCTTAGAGAGGTACAGGAAGAAATTGAAAGTTTTTGTTCGAAAAAGGACAAAACCTGAGTGGTCTATGGCAGAGAGGTACATATCGTATGAGTCTTTCTATTATGCCAGTGAGTACATCAAGTAGATCAACAATAAACTAGGTGGGTTGATTTGGGACGATGAAAGGGATGAAGACAAAAGAGAAGGGGAGTTGGTCCAAACGAATGGAAAAAAGTGCCTGATAAAGAGTAAGTGACTTATAATTTTTCAAATTTACAAAAAGTAAATATTCATGTTGAAATTCGATATAATGTATATTTTGATCTCTATGTATTATATAATTTCGATTTCATTTCATCAGCAAATGCATAAATTGAAGCAATAAATAAATTCATTCTTTACAATTCCGTCAAAAAGATACCAGGGATCATCGAAGTGGATTTCTCTTATTTCCAATGTGTTATTTTTAGGTGCAAGTGATGGGACACCTTTGATCGGAATAATGTAAGGGAAGACCATGATAGTAGGCTGATATGTATCAACTCTAGAAAGATGTGGGATGAAGCTAAGGAGCCCTATGTTTTCTCCAAACACCGCAACCAGGTTTTTTTTACCCAAATATGTTGGATAGGGATTGGTGGTTCGTATTGAGACATGACCCTAGATGAAAACATATATTTGAGAAAAATAGTGTTATCATGCCATGCGAGCTGGAAGATAATGACGGTGATCAAGAGAACTGAGAGTGATATGGTACATGTGTTATTTCATCAATATTTATACTTTTTAAGTTTGGTTTTTATAAATAAGAAGAATTAACTGTCTTATAACTTATAAAGTGATTTTTTTTTTCGAAACATTATTATATGTATTTTGATTTAATTGGTAATTTTCATTGTCTTAATGTTAAAATCAATATTTCACTTGGTAATTTGGAATTATGTTGATCTAAAAAACAATGGCGTACTCTATAATTTTTTTTTTTTTTTTGTATGTAAGATCATAATAAAATAATGAATATTCTAAAGAACATGAATTTATTTTCATTATTTTCTGAAAATTATCATGGTACAAAAATTCATATTATTCTAGATTTATTATTTTACAATTATTTAAAATTTTACAAATTTACGAATTTACATTTTAATAAAATAATTCCACATTAAAATACAATTTAAATTTTCACATTAATACAATTTAAATTTTACAAATATTTTACATACAATTACAATTACAATTTTAGAATTTTACATACAATTACAATAATAATTTTAGAATTACAATCATTTCATAGTAATACAATTAAAATTTTACAAATATTTTACGTATAATAACAATTACAATTTTACAATTTCACGTACAATTACAATTACAATTTTATAATTTTACCTACAATTACAATTACAATTTAAGAATTTTACATAAAAGTTACAATTACAATTACAATTTTACAAATTTAAATATATACCATTACAATTACAATTTTAGAATTTTACATGCAATTAGAATTAGAATTAAAATTTTACAAATATTTTACATACAATTAAAATTAAAATTTCGATTACAATCATGACACAATTTGAATAAATATCATCATCATTTAATATTAAATTAATTAATAAACATCATGATCATGATAACCATCGTACAAACATCATACTCAACTAAAAAACACATTCAAATTCGCTACCATCATTGTCATCATGATCATCTAACAAAACACAATTAGCATTGTATAAAATCATCACAGCACAAACATCAAATATACATCTCATGTCAAATAATTGCTATCACATACACATCTATTTGCAAGCTACACATTATATGAACATATCTAACATGACCTAACAATATACACATCATGATGATCGCCAACATATAAATTAACTACAAATGCAACATAAACATAAAATACATGGACCATATATATATATAATGTAAAAAATATAAAACTGTAATATAAAATTCAAATATCAGCTAGTGGTACATCATCAATAGCAGTACTAGTAGAGGCATGCTCGGTCAATGGTGCAACCTCAACAAACTCAGATACATGTTGATCAACACATGCCTTATGAATTGGTATTGGTGCCTCATGCTAATCATGATCAACTAACGGCTGCTCATCGTGATGACTTCACATGGTCGATGATCCAGACTAGTCATGATCATGAGTACTATTGTATGCTGCAAGCTGTTGACTCGACGTGGCCGATGGTCCAGCCTACTCTCCATGTTGACTTCTATTCAATGCTGCAGGCTACTCATCTAGCACGGCGAGAGGTGAACGATGATCACTCCCCTGATCATGATCATCATATCATGTGTCGCTACTTGTGGACTGTCGACATGTTGTGTCTCGACCATGCCTATAATGTCAAAGGGCCCTCCTCAACCGCGTAACTAAGATTGTAGCTCCTACAACATGCCACATCAGGGTGTACATGTCACACGGAATTCCTCTCCACATATGTACCATCCTACCATCGGCCTACACATCCCTCATAGTGGTGGGTTTGACCCCCGCCTCAAAAAAAATTGGACAGAATTGGTCGCCCAACTCCATCTTCAATCTCCTGTCAAGCCTACGCATAGAAAAAGACAGTATTGGCGCACCAGTAAGAGAATTTTTGTCTACATCAGCCTCATGATCCTTGGCATCTGCCATATCCTGATCGTCATCCAGATCCACACCTTGATCATTTGGTGGAACTAGAATCTCATCGCCATCAAAAGACCCAATGTCTGCAAAATATATATAAGTACACAACAATAATTAGACAATTTGATTAAACAGATTAATAAAAACAAGTTAAAGAACATGTTAGAATAAATTTAAATAAAACAGTAATATTACCTCTATCATCTGAAAACTCATCATCTGTGAAGAGGATGTTGACACACCCTCGCCAATCCAAACCATCATAAGGACATGGGACCATAATGAAGAGATTTTCATCAACAATGGCTAGAAACTTTAGTCCATCATGCGATATCCTCGTGGAAAACTCAGTCTCACCCCTCTTGGGCATCATCTATCCCCACATGTGAATCCATACATGAAGCATCGACCTACGAGGCTGCCGAACAGAAGTAGGCCTTTTCTATGGAAAACTCTCAAAATATAAATAAAATAGCTCTGAAGAAAAAGGGAATTTGACCCTCCCTTGTGCATGAGCATGACATCTATCTAAAGTCATACAGAACTGCCGCAAAAAAATGGAAGACCACTTGACAAGTCATGGCTCCTGTACTAAAGAATCAACATAATATAGAAGCAGGCAACTAATGTGTTGCTTGTTGGGAGTGTTGTGTGAAATGGTCAAAATCAGAAGCGAGAGGCACCTCACCTCCTCACTACCAAATGAAACAATACGTAGTTGACCTCCGGAGACCTGAAAATCTAAAGGAGACATTATATTCATGTTAATGTATGTCTGGGAGTACACCAACTGACTCCCTCCTACATAGCCAACTGGAACCTCTGGGAACAAGGGAAAATACACCCCTCTCCTCAATAGGCCAGTAATGAAATAGATTTCCTCCTCAGTGAGTGTGTACCATTAGTTAGGACCAAACTGAAAAGTTTGTAGGTGGGCATTCCACATCTGGATAAGATGTCGCAGAAACACACCATGGCCCTTTAGGGAAGTAGCCTCCTCATAGAACTTGAGGAGGCCTACCTTAGGAGCCCCTGGGTAGCTACTGTAATAGGGTGAGGGTATGCATCTCTCTCCCTCTCTCGTGCCCCCCACAGGAAAACCATCTTATACTGGTATGTTTGTTGTTGTTGTTGTTCACTCTCTTCTCTCCTTTCATGTCATTGAATGATTGAAATATTAAATATAATTTTTTTTATTAAATGAGACATGTATTTAGGAATATAAATATATAATTAAAAAAAAAAAAAACTACTGCGCCAAAAAAAACAGGAATGCATCGATAATGGTGCATATTTTTTTGTCATGCACATGAGGCGGTCCACCAAAAAAATTTCAGCGCCACAAAGACGGTGCACCTAAAAATTTTCAGTGCACCACCCTCCTGGCATTGTTCCAAAGTCAAGGGTGTGGTGGTATAACAGACCGTACTGTTGACTATGGACCAATGTCGGGAGGGCGGTGTACTGACCAAACTATATGCCCTAAGGCATATAGTTTGCTCAGTGCACCGTTCTCTTGACATCACTACATAGTTAATGGTGTAGTATTTTACAAGGCTACACCATTGACCATTTTGAATTTTTAGAATGTAGTGCTCTGACAAAAATACGTGCCCCAGGGAGGTTATTTCCGTCAACGCACCGCATTCCCACTATTTGACAGGGTCAACAATGTAGCCGGGTATCCGACTGTACCACACTTTTTTAAAATTTTAAAAAATCACGATGCACCTTTTGGTACAGCCCCAGAACCATTTTGGATACTGTTAGCACTGGTTGTGGTGTGGCCTGCAATTTTTCAGGCAGCACCGCGAACCCGTGTGAGCCAAACGGCTCAAGCACACCACGCGGGAAAATTTATTTTTTTTAAAAAGAAGGTGAATTTTAAGCTAATTTACAAAACTAATCCGCTAAAAGGTTTAATTATGGAAAAACAAGGAAAATAATTGTACATTTGGTTGTCGAGGAGGCATATTGGTTGTAGAAATTGCAAAACTAAATTTTCCCACCGTTTTGCAAAATTCAAAATGCAGATGGTGGGTAATAGACAACAACAGTGCATTCAATGGGAGCATCAATGGCGGGGCGCCTCACACAAGGTAAATTTACACCGGTGCTTGAGAGCTCTAGAGCACTGAAATTGAAAAATGTGGAATTTTGTCCGTAAATGTTTTTTATTTAACCTTGTTTCGGTGCGCGGGTTTTATAGGTGCACCGGTGCGATTTCTTAGGACTGCACTGGGCTATTTCATTTTTGGCACTGGGGATTTAGGATGCACCGGTGTGGAATATTTGTAAAGAAATGGTGTGCTACACTAATAAGATTCACCAAGTGGGTTTGTATAAAGTGCACGGTGTCCCGATGTGCCAATGTTTTGTGCATACCGATGCTTTCTCTAGTTGAACACATCAGTGTAGTTTACGATGATAAGCGCACCGGAAGAAAAATATTTACAAAAACCTCCACCCGCCAACCTCCTCTAGTAACCTCCACTAAAAATGGATTTCTGGGGTATTTTTATAAGGGTTTCTTCAAAAATATCCACCACAAATGGATGTCTATGGTATTTTTATAAGGGGTTCCTCAAAATCGTCCGCTAGAGGCTCTTTTCCTTGTAGTGCTTCTAGAGGTGTTCTATTTCTTTCCTTTCTTGGATATGCATTTGTTGCTTTTCCTTTTCCTTTGGATCATTGAAGACTTTTATGAACTCATATCGATGAGCTTATATTAAGAGAGTAAAAAATTGCATGAATTTTTGGCTTTTTCCATTTATCTCTAGTTGCAAGTCTAAGTGTATCAAACATAGAAATGGAAAAAACATATTCAGGACACAATTAAACAAAATGGAAAGGAACAATTGATTTTCCTTTTCAGATTTATCGATCCTACAATCATGTAATTTAACAAACAATGATTTAAATTTCGTAAACAAATATTGAATGTTATCAAAGTTTCCTAGATCCCAAATATAAGGAATTTTGCTTATTTTTTTAGAAGATGAGTCCACATCCGGCCCTGATTCTCAAATAATTTCTCAAAGGTTCTCCAAAATTCATTTGGAGGGGTGCATGTGTCCACAAGAAACCCAATTCTAGATATATGGTCAACAATATAAGACCAAAAGACTTGTATATCCTATTGAAGTATTTGGATATTTTAGTGGCAGATTTGGTTCAGTTTCCACATCCATAACTATCTAATGCAAGAATTTTCCTTTGAGGTGAAGACAAATATTTGACTTCCATTGGAAGTAGTTATATGGAGTGAGAATAAATGAAGATGGGAGCTTCATTCTTTCACCTTATGGATGTTGAGATAGTTGAGGAAGTTATCCAATATTCTGATTTGAAAATAAAATGTTTATGCACCTCTCTGAAGCCCCTCATAGCTATGTCACACTCTTATATTATTTGAGACTGCACCACATAACTAAATAATAATTACATAATCTTGCAAAAATTGAGATAAATTGGAAAATGCAATGAATTATGCATATTCAATGGTGAAGAAAGAATCAATACATAAATTAACTAAATCTAAGTGTTCTTTATGTTATGTTAATATGCATCCACACCACATGAAAGCACAAAAGGTAAAATATATTTTATGTGTTGGTTTACGTGCACCTATTTAGCCTCAATTAGCATCAATTCAACTCTAGTTATTACATGTGATGTGCACTTCGCTTTAGCTAGTTAAATGGAGTGCTTACATGTGGAGTGAACTTGGCTTTAGTTAGTTAACTCTAGTGCTTGCATGTGATGCATGTGCACATTAACAGAACATAAAGCACACTTAGCTTCAGTTAGCTTTAATTGTACATAGTTATTGTATGTACAACATAGCTTAACTAAGTTCTTTATGTATTTATTCTCAAACTAATATTGAGTAATCAAATTCATTCTCAATTCCAATTTTTATTTTTCAATTCTTGCAAGTTTGTGCATTTAGTCTTAAGCTATATATGTATATTTTCTACTATTTTACATGGTATGGGAGCTATAGGGGCTTGGAGAAAGTGCATGAACAATATTTTGCAAGTTTTAAGATCAAAGAATTGGAAATTTTCAAAGATTTGATTGCAGATCAAAATATTCGAGAACTGCCGCAATTGTTGCTACATCTACAAGGTGAAAGAATGGAGTTCTCATATTCATATATTATTACTCTGTATAACTACTTCCCATGAAAGCCAAATATGTTGCTTCACCTCAGAGGCAAAGGTTTGTATCTAAAAATTATGAATATGGAAGCTAAACCCAGTTTTGCTATCGAAAAATCCAAATACTTCAACAGGATGGATGAGGATTTTCTGTGAAAATTTATACAACACAATTCGTAGTGTGGTATCTAATATTATATCTCCTACTTAGTATTCAGAAAAATGTTATTTACATAAATTACTTCAATAAACATCAAAATAAATTCTACTGGAATCTTCACAACCATAATACTGAGAAAATTATAAATAAATACAAGCACAAGATTGACACAATTATTTTTGGACAATTGTCCTCGAAAAAACCAAATGTGGGAAAACTGGTGTAGTAGATGAGGGTTTCTTTATTATTCTTCAACAAAATATCTTGTACAGAAAATAACTAGCAGAATAGAAGAGGAGTATTCGTGAGAAATTTACAAACAATTTCCTCATGTTCTTTTGAGTGAATATCTGACCATGGAGAGCCCTTGAGCCTCTCTACGTCTCACTCCGTCAAATTCTGCATATTCCCAACGTCATAGCCTCTATGTTTTGTATGCCACCACATCACTGCCTCTGCGTTTTCCCTCCTTTGTTTTACTTCTTCCGGTTGGATTTTTTACTCTCAATTCTTGTTGATCCCCTCTCTCTCTACCATACAACTATCCCTCTGAATCGACATCTCGTGTCGAACTTCAGCCAGTGAGAAAATCGATATTCTTGGGTAACTCAGTATCTGCCTCAGTTTCCTTTCCAAATGACCCTCAAGCTTTCGTAAATAATATTCTCATTGACATTCAATGACCCACATTAGAAGACAATCAGTAATTGAGATGATTTTGACTTGATCCTCATCTTCTTATAGAAGTTACATCGATAATTTAGAGTAATACCCATTAATAATTTTCATTTCCTAAGTTTAGACTTAGGGTCACATTAAAAATAATTAATTTATCAAACATAACTATCTTCGAGTGGAATTTCTTAAAATTATGTTTGGGATATCTAGAATACATGTGTCTAAGCCTCTCCACAAAATTTGAGACTTAGAGAACATACGATGCTACAAAAAATAAACATTTCATATTAGTGAGGAACGTGCTCTAGCAATACACCCTACTCCATACTACTCTGACTTTGAAGCATCTCCTTTTGCGTTTTTGCTGCAACTGTATTGCTATTGACCTGGCCATGATCAACACAACATCTATATTGTAACTCCCTCTCAATGTTTCATCTCTAGCTAATATATCACTTGTTTCTTCTACTAAAACAAATTCTCTACCATACCCATATGCTCCCTGAAGTGAACAAAATTGGCTCTTCCAAGAGCTTTTGGGAGAATTTTTTCCACCTGACTCCCCCTGGGGACATACTGCAACTATACTACCCCTTGATGAACAAAATATCTAATAAAATGGCACATGGTGTCAATGTGCTTTGACCAATCATGAAATAATATATTCTTAGAGAGTTTGATACAACTATGGTTATCACAGTAGATCCTGGTCACTTCGATCTTTCTTTTGAACATATTCACTAACATTTTTCTAAGCCAAATGGCTTCACACGTAGTTGTTCTTGCTGCCATATATTCCACCTTTTCTGAGCTCATTGCTACGAATTTATGCTTCCTACTGCACTGGGAGGTCACCACTTATCTAATGTTGAAGTAGTACCCTGAGGTACTCTTTCGATCTACTGAAATTCCTACCCAATATATGTATGTGAACCCACTCAATATTACATCATCTCCATGAGTGTATTTCAACCCGTATCTGACTATTTCCTGAGGATATCTGAGAATGTACCTAGCTAATGCCCAGTGTACCCTCTTATGTTCTACCATGAACTGAATAAGGGTGTTAACAGCAAAGTAGATGCCTGGCATCGTGTTGACCAGATACATAAGTGACCCAATGAGTTGCATGTACAATGTGGGGTCCAATTCATTTTCTTCTTATGCATCGATCATCTTCAAGTTGGTTATCATGGGTGTTGCCATGCGCCGGAAATCCTGCATCTTGAATCTCTTCAGAATTTATGAGGCATATCTTCCTTGTTTTAGGAACATTTCTCCATTTTTCTGCCATAACTCCAACCCTAGAAAGTAATGCATCAACCCCAAGCCATCATTTAAAATTCAGCTTCCATGTTCTTATTGTAGTCCTTGATGAGCCAAGATGATCATGTAAGGAACATATCATCTACATACAGTACCAAGATAAGTGGTTCATTCTCTACCATCAAATTGTAGAGATTGGGATCCACGTCAATCTTGACAAATCCCAACTACTACAACTACCCATCAATCCGACCGTACCATGCTATGGGTTCCTACTTGAGCCCATATAGGGGTTTATTTAGTCTACATACAAGATATTTATTCTCATGGGTCTCAAAGCCTTCATGATGTTCAATATACACCTCCTCTTATATCACGCCATTCAAGAACGTTGTTTTGATATCCATTTGCTGAATTTTCCACCCCGTTTGGGTTTCTAAGGACACAACCAATCTGACGAAGGTGTATCTGTAAATAGGGGTGAATGTCTCATCATAATAAATTCATACTTCTGTACATACCCCTTGGCCACAAACCTAGCCTTGTATTTCTTTATGTTGTAGTCTCCAGCATACTTGATCTTGTAGATCCATCTCGAACCTACTACTGATATGTTCTCTGATCTAGGCATGATAGAGATACACTCCTCTACTATTGCATCCACCTATATCTGATGTTGCACTGATCTGAATGGGAATATTATTTTTGTTGTGTTAAGATCTAATTCAGAATATAAACAAAGTGCTTGAGGATTATGAGGTTAATTGCAAGTTTAACATGATTTTTTATGTGTTCTTATGCGAATTGCATGAGAAAATTAACTTAAACAAAATATTGAGCAACACCATCTAACAGACATGAACATCACCATAAATAGTAACACAATAGCACATGATGAAGATGTTCACCCCGCCTAGGATATGTCCCCTTGTTCCAACTTCCAATGTCTTGGCATTCTTCTATTATGCTAAAAAATGTGATTACATGTGTTTAAAATGCTCAAAAAACTCTGAAACTTGTTCCATTAGCTCCAAAATGCCCAAAAATACATGTGTAGCCTCTTTTTGCATTGAATTTGGCCAAAAAATGACTTAGTTATGACTTCCGCAAGTTTCTGTACTATTCACTCCACATTTTCCCCAAAATTCAGCATCATCCTACAAATTTGCCTCGACTCTAGTTAACCGATATCCAATATCGCCAAAATCCAAGAAAAATCATTAGCAGGCCAATCTCCCCAATGATGCTTACAAACTAGATTTTGAACCATATCAATTATGGTTTATAATTTTTTATTATTATATAAAACCAAAACTTTGCAAGATTAACTTAACCATCAGACTTGGCATAATTGTGGTCACATTGGCAAAGTGATAAGTGTAACAGTTGCTGCTGGCCAGTGATTAACTCCATATCTTTCGAACCAACGATTGAATGTTTTCACATGGTGGATTTGAATGTGGTTATGGTTAAGGACAAGGGCATGGGGCTAGGCTCTCACCCGTGGTCCTGCCTTCGGCGCTGACCAGGGTTGGGGCTATACCCCGGCCCCCAACCCCTAATGCATATTTGATACGACATTAAAACAAAATTAAAAACATTTTATTGTAAAGGAAAAGCATGTGGTGCAATAGTGAAGGCTCTCTTCTCGGTATGTGGTGGTCGCAAGTTTGACCCTTGCCCGCTCCATTTGGACTTTACCCAAAATTTTGTGGCCTCCTATGCTACCACATGGCAGCCTGTGGTTGGGCCACGTGGAAACATGTGGTTGAAAACATAACCAATCAATCATAGCACTCAAAATAAAAATAATATAAACATGCCACTTGACACAATATGATTCGGAGAAGAAGACCATTGACGAAGTCAACCTGCGCAGTCACCCTGCCATGTAGGCATGCCCATTCAGTTGTACAGACTAGTGACTATGTTGTCCTACATTTAAAAAAAAAAATATTCATGTTTGGAAAAGTATACAAAACACATTTCTGGGAGCATACAATATCGGTTTCCACAAAATGAGTTGCATCATATTTAGAATGACGAGATATATGCGATCATTCAAGTTCCGCACCATTTCGACAACTTTTATTTTTGAGCATAATTTTAAGCACCTGATCACTCCGCCCCACTGGATGCTTTTTGATCCGAAAATATTACTTTCACTTTTTCAACAGATGATGGTACAGTTCCCTCACCTTTCCAATCCAAATCCATTTGGCCTTAGAAGTATTTGTGCCTTTGAGCCACACACGAAGGTAGTCTACACTCCCTCATTTTGATGTCCTTGTTCTTTTTTCAAGAAGTGTGTCTTGCTAAAGCTCATCAATGTATTTAGGAGAAAAATCTTCAATATAAGGAATCATAACCTGTTCTCACTGATCTTCAATCAATGCAGGCTCATACAACCACGAGTTCTGAACATTAAAAACAAAGTGAATTTTCATGTATGAAGGAAAATCTAACTTGAAGGCATTTTCACCACTCTTTTTCAAAATTATGAAAGGACCATAACAGATTGGTTTCAATTTTTTACCTTCCACTTGAAGCCTCTCTTTTGTAATTTGAAGACAAACTTTGTCACCAACTTGGAACTTGTGATCTACACGATGCTTATTGTGCCTTACTTTGTACTTTTGTTGGCCCTTTTCAAGTTGATCTTGAACTGTTTGATGTACGAATTGGATTTGTTCTATGAATTTCTTGGCTCTATCTATGTCACTATGGCCATCAATAAGAACATCCTTCCCAAAAATTAAATCCAATGGTGATCCAATACATGCCTTGAATGTCGATGTTTGTGTAGAGGAGTGTTTTGTACGGTTGTAAGCATGTTGAATGTAGTGCAAGTTCTTATCCCACAACTTAGGATGCTTGTTGTAGTATCCTTGAAGAAGATGTACGATTTTTCGATTGACCACATGATTTGACCATTTTTTGTGGATGAAAGGTTGTACTCTTCTTCAACTTGGTATCCACCAAGTCCCACAAACTTGACCGAAAATTCCTTACAAATCGATAATCTCAATCACTAACAATGGATGTGGGAAAACTAAAATGAATACAAGCATGCTAAAAGATTAAGTGAGTTATTTGTTCAGCTGTGATTTTCTTTTTACACAGAATTAATATACACGTCTTGTTGAACCTATCCACAACACACAAATAACCATGTCCAATTTTTGAAAATGGAAGACCTCCTACAAAATGCATAGAAACACTCTCCCCTGGATGTTAAGGTACATGCAGTGGTGTGTACAACCCTAACTTCCTATTCCTAGGCTTACTGACCACACATAATGAACAACCTTTAATGAATGTGACACACTTTCAAGCATACGAGGCCAATAATAATACGTCTGAATATGTGCGATTGTTTTTCTTACACCAAAATGTCCAACAATAAGGGAAGTGTGTGCTTCCCTTATGATATTCACTCTCTCCTCCCATGGAATACAAATCTTTCCCAAATGATACAAAATTTATTATGTACATGGTAATCCAATTCCTTTACTTTGTTTCCTTGACTCAAGCTTGCATAATAATCTTGAAAGTCATTATTAGATGCATATTTCTCAACATAACTTTCATGAAAAACAAAATTATTCTTGAGTAAATAAGTTTCACTAATAATAGGCCTAGAAATCATATCAACAACCTTGTTGTAAATACATTTCTTATACATGATTACCAAGTGGAATTGTTTTAAGAAACCCTTCCATCGAAAGTGCCTTGATTGTTGCAACTTAGTTTGCGATTGCAAGTATTGGAATCGTTGGTGGTCGGTGTGTATGAAGGTTTCCTTTACCATCAAGTAGTGTTTCTAATTTTTCACAATTTGAACGAATTCATAAATCTCCTTGTCATAAGTGGGATAGTTAAGCATTTCACCATTTAAATTTTCTGAATGAAATGAAATAGTCTTACCATGTTGCATAAGGATTGTGCCGATGGCGTAGCCGCTTGCATCAGTTTGAATCTCAAAGGGTTGTATCAAGTTCGATAATGCAAGTAATGGGGTTGAACTGATATTATTTTTCAAAGAATCGAATGATTTCTACTACTTTCCTCCCCACTAGAAGAATTTTTTTCACACTTTTCAATGCATGAAAAGGAGTTATGATAGAAGAGAAGTTAGCATTAAAATTCCTCCAAGATTGGGCTGCTCCCAAACATTTTCTTAACTCACTGACTCTCGTGGGAGTTGGCCAATTCACAATGACCTCAACCTTAGAGGGGTCTATCCTCAACTTTCCTCCTCCAATAATATGCCCCAACTACACCAAAGATGTTTTACCAAACTCACATTTTGAAATATTCAAAAATAATTCATCTTTCCTTAAGACATCAAGTACTCTTCTTACATGCACGACATGTTCATCAAGATATTTACTGAAAATTAAGATATCATCTAAGTATATGATGAAAAAATCATCAATGAATGGATTTAAAACATCATTCATCACGCACATAAAGGTAGCAAGAGCATTACATCAACCAAAATGCATAACAAGCCATTCAAACAAGCCTTTCTGTCTTGAATGTTGTCTTCGAAATGTCACCTTCAGAAATTCTAATTTGATGATAGCCACTCCTTTAGTCCATATTAGTAAAATACTTTGCATCTTTCAATTGATCAAGTAAATCATCTATTCTAGGAAGTGGATAATGGTTCTTTACCGTAATCTTGTTCAATGCATAGAAATCTATGCACATGCACCATGCTACATCCTTCTTTTGCACCAACACAATAGGTGACCCACATGGTGAAGTTATTGGTTGAATGATCCCTTTGTCCAACAACTCTTGAACTTTCTTTTTTATTTGAACACTCTCCATCACTGACTTCCTATACATGCCAATGTTAGGAAGAGGACAATCTTGCTGCAACTGTATTTCATGTTGAATTCTCCTCTTAGGAAGTAACTCCTTTGGCTCTTAAAACATCTCATTATTTTGATTAACTGCTTCAATCAAATCATATTTAAACTTTGGATCAGAACCTTGAAATGCTTCATAATTGTAATATTCCTAATTAGCGACAGCTAATTGGAATATTTGACTTTGTATAGTTTTTCCGTTTATGGTTTGTAAATAAATAAAAAGTGAGAACAGAGGGTCTAACTCACTTTAGTAGAATAAGACATTTGCCTAGTAGCACAACGTTGTGGCTCAAGGGGGGTCAAGGGGGCCACACATCACGTAGAGGAGGGGAGCCTACGTGCACTGTAGAATCTTCTCCGTAGATAACGATGAGGATATGGAGGAGAGAGAGGCTACGATGGGTTTTGGAGGGAAACCAATGCTATAAAAGATGGAGGAGCTTCCTCATTTGGATCATTCTGGATTTGCTGATTTTAGAGTGAGACTTTGGTCTTCTTTAGCATGCTGGTTTTTCAGCCTATCTTCAGCACTGTTTAGTGCACCGAGTGTCTCCATGCGGAGATCTCACCCTTAGCCCTGGGGGACTTCGAGTACTTGCTCCGGAAATGTTTGTTTCCTTGTATTTTGTGAGTTGTTTCACTGTTTGGGTTTGTTGCGGAGCTAGAGATGATAGAGACTGTGCAGTCACTGGGGGAGAGGACGCAGTCCATTGTGGAGGACCTCCGAATTGGTGTTTCTCCAGACAATTTCGCCAAGATTTCGAACGAAGGGTCAGCCTTTGCCCGTCGAAGGTTTTTAGTAGAGTTTGTGGCAGTATTTCAACTGTTTCTATCCAGTTACTACGCTTTCCGTTGGAGGCCAGTGTAATTCACTGGGGAGGCAGTTTCTGGTGTTTTCAGGGGTCAGCCATTCTTTGAATGGTTTGTGGATCTTGTCTGGGTTGTTGAGGAGAGGAGGTTTGCTAATTTTCATCTCATTTTTGCAAGGGGATCAGCCCCCATTCTTCAGTCGATTCTAGCAATAGCAGCTACACGACATTTCTCCAGCAGCTGAGACGCAGTTCATAGAGCAGCCATTTCCTGTCTACTCTGAGAGTGTTTTCTCACTTGCCTTGCGCAAGATCGCGTATTGTATTTCATTACATTTCTTAGATTAATAAAATGGCTCAGTATTTTCTCTCTCTGTTTTCTGGTTGAGTTTCCATAGTTGTCGTTTTTGCCATAGTTTTTGTATTCTCTTTCTATTATATGTTCACTGCATTATTATTTTGAGCGCTTTAGTTCTATACCACGTGGTGTGTTTATATTTAACTCTTAGACAAAGCCAGGAAAGGGCCAGGTAGCCTTCGAATCTCATCCTCTTTTCAGAGGTGAAATATCTGGTAAATGCCCTCCCAGTCTATCTCTGGTTGGATTTTGTTGTGTTTTAGAGATATCCCCGAAACGCGATATTACAGTGGTATCAGAGCATAGTTCTAGCTCAGCCTGTGATCTATGACATTAGGAAAGATACCATACAAAGTCAGGAAGTATAGAGAGCGTGAGCATAGGTTGGAGGCCACCTACGAAGAGGAAGACTGTGCCCAGGTAAAAAACACAGATCAGGAGAGAGAGCCTATGAAGGACGCAAAGGAGGTAGAGCTTGTAGTAGATTTGAGGAAGGAAGCACCAATGGAAGATGACACAAAGGCCAAATAGTTTGGAGAGGCACTCCTCAAGTTGGTGTAGGATTTAGCTTGACAGATTGAGGTGATGGGCCAGAGGTTCATAGCTGTGGATGCTAGGCATCATGATACTCCACGAGTTTTCGAGGTCGGAGAGGGATCAGGTGCATCCCACCATTTTCCAGAGCAGGGTGCTACTCAGAGTGATACTCCTCAGCCAACGGCTTCTTGTGCACCTACCTGCTCTACTATGCCCACTTTCTTGGGAGCTGATACAGGGGCAGAAGCCCAGCAGGAGGCAGAGCTCGGGCACTTAGATGAGTACTTTGCAGAGTATCAGTTTTACGGGCAGGAGTTCATGGATGCTCTCACATTCAGAGATTTTGTGTAGCTCCAGCGGGATAGTAAACCCTGCGACCATCATAGAGGGCACTGGCATTATCATGATGGAGATTCCCACCCTGCCTCTAGTAGATTTCATTTTCCTATGTTTGATGGATCATAAAATAGTTTGGAAAAGTCTTGGGTGGAGAAGTTGGATATTTGTTTCCAGCTTAACCAGATGTCAGAGATGGAGGCCATCAAGGTGGCAACATTACATTTGGATGGTGAGGCCCAGGACGGGTGGTTCCATGGGATGGTGACACTCGGGCATTCCCCAGTTACGACATATGGCAAGTTCACTAGGAGATTGATAGAGTGTTTTGACCGGAGGGATCCAAAACAGCATTTTGTTGAGCTGAAAAAGCTCAAACAAACAGGGAGCCCGGAGACATACATTACAGATTTCTTGAGGGTTTCGGTGATGGTTCCAGATCTATCCGCAACACGGATGATCTATATGTTTGTGACAGGATTATCAAGGCCACTTTGAAGTCTATTTAGATCCACTAGACCAGCTACACTCGAGGATTCTATCAGGAGGACCAGGGATTTTCAGGATGCATTACCTAGGTCGCGGATATCTTACCCCCAGAGACACAGTTTCCAGCCCAAGGGGATGGATGTGAAGGTTCCTCCTCCAAAGGGGAGTCCAGGATGGGCACAGGTAGATGATGAGGCCAGGAGGGAGTTGAGGAAGAAGCGGATATGCTTCACATGTCAGGAGCCATGGGCACTAGGGCATAGGTGTGCTACTGGCAAAGCACACTTCATTGAGGTATTATCTGATGACAGTGGGGAAGAGAATGAGGAGGATGATGAGGAGGCAGGAGATAGTCAGATGACCCAGGATCAGTTTTCGCCTCCACCTCTAGGGACAGGAGGTGCAGCTAAGTATTTGACGTTGCGCGTACGTGGGACAGTACATGGCCAGTGAGTATCAGTCTTGGTTGATAGTGGGGCAACACACAATTTCATTGATGCACAGATGGTCAAGCGGAGAGGTATACCTACCGAGAGTTTTGACGGGTTTTCGGTTTTGGTCCCAGGAGCCCAGACAATGCAGTGTGCCCAGTATGTTCCAGAGTTAGCAGTGACGATGGGTACTTACACAGTGACTTATCACTTTTTCGTGGTAAACATACCGGATACCAATGTCATACTGGGTGTTCAGTGGCTGATTACGCTGGGGAAGGTCACCACGGATTGGGAGGCCTTAGAGATGGAGTGGGATGACAAGAAGATCGGGAAGCATGAGAAGATCCGCGGGATGCATACTTACCCACCTCAGACAATTTCGGCACACCGGATGGAGGCATACTTCTGGAAGGGAAACATAGAGTGGACGGTTGAGTTGCGAGCATCACAGGCAGAGACCACCGGTCGAGCAGTTCATCCAGATATATAGGCTATCCTTTACAGACATGAGGTAGTGTTTGGGGCTATACCACTAGGGCAGCTTCCAGATAGAGGGTTTGAGCATACAATCGAGCTGGAGCAGGGTATGCAGGTGGTGATCACTACACCCTATAAGAATATCAAAGCCTATCCAGATGAGATAGAGCAGGCTTTCCAGGATTTGTTGGCTCTTGGACAGATCAGACCAAGCACGAGTCCATTTTCTTCTTCTATAGTGTTGGTGAAGAAGAAGGATGGCACTTTGAGGATGTGCATTGACTACAGGGCCCTGAATAAGAAGACTTTGAAGAATAGGTACCCTATACCCAGGATCGATGAGCTGATGGATGAGTTGAGAGGAGCTAAATTCTTCTCAAAGATTGATTTGAGATCACGGTACCATTAGATTCGCGTGAGGGAAGAGGATATTCCCAAGACCGCTTTCAGGTGTCATTATGTGAACATTGAGTTTCTAGTTATGCTTTTTGGGCTGACCAATGTGCCAGCTATTTTTTAGTCCTACATGAACCATATCTTCCGCAGTCATCTGAGGAATTTTGTATTGGTTTTCTTTGACGACATACTTATATATAGTAGGACATGGGAGGAGTGTCTCCAATATATAGAGGCAGTGCTACGCATATTGGAAGATAAACAGTTCTATGGTAGGCTCTCCCAGTGTGACTTTGGGATGACAGAGATGTTGTATTTGGGTCACATCATTGGAGTGGATGGAGTGAGGGTCCACGAGGAGAATATTAGAGCCATTAGCGATTCGCCGAAGCTGAAGAATGTGACGGAACTTCGAGGGTTCATTCGGATATGTGCCTATTACAAGAAGTTTGTCAAAGGGTTCTTACAGCTTGTTGCACCCCTTACAGATTTGATGAATAAAGGGGCATTCGGTTGGAAAGATACAGTGCAACAAGCCTTTGATAGGCTTAAGGAGGTGATGAGTAGCTGCCGGGTGCTTGTGTTGCTGGATTTTACGCAGCCATTTGTCTTGGAGTGTGATGCATCGGGAGAGGGGATCGGTGCAGTATTGATGCAGGGGGGACACCCTATAGGTTTTGAGAGCGGGAAAATATTTCCGCATGAGAGGTTGTATCCTATTTATGACAAGGAGATGTTGGCTATCATGCATACATTGGCCAAATTCTGGAAGTATCTGGTAGGGAATATATTTAGGGTGGGGACTGACCACAATAGCCTCAGGTTATTTTTGGAGGAGAAGCAGCTACAGAAGAGGCAGCAGAAGTGGATCAGTAAGATCCAAGCATATGACTTTGACATTGAGTATGTCAAGAGTAAGAATAACGTGGTAGCATATGCCCTTTCACGTAGACCAGCCATGTTATCTCTTATGAGCTTGGATGCAGATTGGAGGGCTCGACTTTTAGTTGAGTACTCCAAGGATAGGTTTGCATGTGAGGTGCTGGATGGACAGGTGGCAGATGACTGGTACAGGGTGGTTGATGAGATCATCTATTACAGAGATAGGACCTTCTTGACTGAGGGATCTCATCTTAAGAAGAAGATACTCCAAGCATCACATGATTCTCCATTGGTAGGCCATCAGGGGTTTACCAAAACCTATAGGGCCATTAGAGAGAGGTTCTCATGGAAGGGCCTCAAGGAGCATGTACTCCAGCACATCATGGAGTGCAATGTTTGTCAGAGGAACAATGGTGAGATGAGCCATCCCGCAGGACTGTTGCAGCCTCTTCTCATTCTGGAGGGAAAATGGGAGAGCATATTGATGGACTTCATCACAGGGTTTCCCATGGTGTAGGGCAAGGATTTTATCTTTGTCGTCATTGATCGACTGACAAAGTATGCGCACTTTTTCGCCATATCCACACATTACACAGTAGCAAAGGTGCCCGAGCTATTCTTCCGGGAGGTTTTCAGGTTGCATGGTCTTCCTAAGACCATCATCAGTGACAGGGACAGCTGCTTCATGGGCAGATTTTGGCAGGAGATTTTCCAGCTAGAGGGGATGGAGTTGACACCGAGTACCAGTTACCACCTACAGACAGATGGACAGATGAAGATAGTTAACAAGTGGATGGAGGGCTACTTGCGTAACTATGTCAGTGGGCAGCAGCGAGGATGGTTGAGACGATTGCATTTGGGGGAGTACTGCTACAACTCGACATATCACATGTCTATTGTTATGTCAGCATTATATGCTTTGTATGGGTACCATCCTTTATCATTTGCTGATGTGATGTTCGGTGCGAGTAAGGCTCCCAGAGCCAAGATGTGGATCCAAGAGAATTAGGATATCCTCTAAGCTCTCGAGGACAACATGGCTACAACGCAGAACCAATAGAAGTTGTATGCCGACAGAGGTCGGGTGGAGCGACAGTTTGAGGTAGGGGACTTGGTCTACCTACGCTTACAGCCATACTGATAGTCATCGCTGAAGCAGAAGGGAGATGAGAAGCTCAAGACGTGTTTCTATGGGCCATACAGAGTGATACGTAGGATTGGGCAGGTTGCATATGAGTTGGAGCTGCCCCAAGGCAGCAAGATCCACAACATTTTCCATGTATCATGCCTAAAGAAGGCACTAGGATAGCAAGTGATAGTGACAGAGGAGCTACCACCAACAGATGATGAGGGGCACTTGGTGTTGCAGATAGAGGCCATTATTGATACTAGGGAAAGGCGGTTACGAAGTAGGACGGTCCGAGAATTCTTGGTGCGGTGGAAGAATTTGTCGGATGAGGATGCCACTTGGGAGAGTGAAAAGATTCTGTAGCATCCATCACTTCAGTTTCTTGAGGGCAAGCAACATTTTGTTGGGGAGGATTGTAATATTCCTAATTAGCGATAGCTAATTGGAATATTTGACTTTGTATAGTTTTGTCGTTTATGGTTTGTAAATAAATAAAAAGTGAGAAGAGAGGGTCTAACTAACTTTAGTAGAATAAGACATCCGCCTAGTAGCACAATGTTGTGGCTCAAGGGGGGTCAAGGGGGCCACACACCACGTAGAGGAGGGTGGCCTACGTGAACTCTAGAAGCTTCTACGCAGATAAGGATGAGGATGTGGAGGAGAGAGAGGCTACGATGGGTTTTGGAGGGAAACCAATGCTATAAAAGATGGAGGAGCCTCCTCATTTGGATCATTCTAGATTTGTTGATTTTAGAGTGAGACTTTGGTTTTCTTTAGCACGCTGGTTGTTTAGCCTCTCTGCAGCACTGTTTAGTGCACCAAGTGTCTCTGTGCAGAGATCTCACCCTTAGCCCTGGGGGACTTTGAGTGCCTGCTCGGGCAAGTTTTGTTTCCTTGTATTTTGTGAGTTGTTTCATTGTTTGGGTTGGTTACGGAGCTAGAGCTGATAGAGACTGCGCAGTCACTGGGGGAGAGGATGCAGTCCATTGTGGAGGAGCTCCGGATTAGTGTTTCTGTAGACGATTTCACCAAGATTTCAAACGGAGGGTTAGTCTTTGCCCGTCGGAGGTTTTTGGCGAAGTTTGTGACAATTTTTCAGCCGTTTCTATCTAGCTACTGTGATGTCCCTTGGAGGCCAGCGTAATTCACTGGGGAGGCAGTTTCTGGTGCTTTCGGGGGTTGGCCATTCTTGGAATGGTTTTCAGATCTTGTCTGGGTTGTTGAGGAGAGGAGGTTTTCTGATTTTCATCTCATTCCGGCAAGGGGATCAGCCCCTATTCTTCAGTCGATTCCAGAAGTAGCAGCTACACGGCATTTCTCTAGTAGCTGGGACGCAGTTCATATAGCAACCATTTCCTGTCTTTTCTGAGAGTGTTTTCTCACTTTCCTTGCACAAGATAACCTCTTGTATTTCATTACATTTCTCAGATTAATAAAATGGCTCAGTATTTTCTCTTTATGTTTTCTGGTTGAGTTTCCGTAGTTGCCACTGTTGCCGTAGTTGTTGTATTCTCTTTCTATTATATGTCTGCTGCATTATTATTTTGAGCGCTCTAGTTCTATACCACATGGTGTGTTTATCTTTCACTCTTAGACAGATTCTGGAAAGGGCCAGGTAACCTCTGGATCTCGTCCTCTTCTTAGAGGCGAAATATCTGGTAAATTTCGTCCCAGTCTATCTCTGGTTGGAGTTTATTGTGTTTTAGAGATATCCCCGAAACGAGATATTACAATAATCAACAACATTCTTTGGTTTAATCATAAGAAGCACAAAAGTCTTGCTTGAATTCACTGGTCCTTTCATTTTTCATGCATTAACTAATGAAATATTTAGTTTCTTGCGATGAACTCTCACAATATACTCCACACAATTTTTGAACAAGTGATGCAACTTGTTTTCATGGCGATAAAGATGGATTTTCTATCATAGAGGTAAGGAATACCCAAAATAATTTTTGAAATATCAAGCGGTGCAACATCTAATTCACTTTGTCAATGAATTTTGTTGTGATTGCAAACCGAAGAATACATTTTCTTGTAATCTACAAAAAAATTTTCTTCCATATCCAACCCAATGGATATGGTGTGTGATGAGGAATGGTTTCAAGATTAAGTTTCTTTACCAAGTCTTCAAATATCAAATTGTCTTGAGACCCACTCTCAAATAGTGTGTTGATTTTTGTATGTTTTGAAATAACCCTCACATGAAATAACTAAATATTCTTTTCTTCATTTGGAGTAATAGTGTGACAATTTGATGAACTAGTGCTGGCAATGGATTATTTTCCTTTCACACCCACAGCTATAATTTTAGTTTCATCACTCGAGTAGGAACCCAAATCATGTTGAGTGGTTCCAACTTTTTTTTTTCCCTTGTTGTTGAATTTCATTTTATCTCCTTACTTTTTAATGGATGCATTTTTCTTTCCCTTTCGTTTGAAACCCTTTCCTTTCTCTCCACCCTTAAATGGATTCTTTTTACCCTATTGTGGAACATTTTTCCCTCTTGTGTCAAGGTGAGTGTCTTGCACAAAAACCTCATCTACAGTAGTCGGATTGAAAATAATGATAGTATGTCTTAGGTAGCTATGTAAACCTCTTATATACCTCAACAATGTGTCTTGTGAATGCAAATCCATACCTAACATATGAGCTCTTTTCTAAATTCTTTGGTGTAATCTTGCACACTTTGACCTTTAAGTTGTATAAAGTTTTTCCAATTCGTTATGGATTTTTGCATATATGCTAGAGGGTAAAATTTTCTTTTAATTGCAACAATGAAATTAGACCAAGAGAGTGAGATCTTACCATGTTTTTCAATCTCATATTATGTCTTGGCTTCCCACCATACTAGTGTTGCACCCTTCAATCTCAAGGAAGCTAGTTGTATCTTTGTATCATCAAGTTGAAGGTTTGGAATTCTATAATAGACCTCCAACTGATGAACCCAATTTTCAAGCTTCTCTGAACTCACTTCACCATTATACATAGGCATCTCAAATTTAATATCAAGTTTTAACAAGGGTTGTTTAAAAATTCCTTTTGAGGTATGAGTATGAGTAAGGGTTGTAGTAATGGAAGAGGATGAAGATGAAGGTAAATATGGTGGTGAGGATGATGGTGGAGTAGATTGTGGCTTATCACCATTAACATTACCTCCTCATCCTGGACAACTCTCTCCTCTTAGAGGCCTAGAGCTTTCACCCTGCAACCTTATGTTCCTCTCCTCATAGAGGACCTTCACCATCTTTGTAATGTCAAAGAAAGCCTCCTAGAAGCCTTCTCATCCTCTAACATGTTATCATTTCCTCCTTCATGAGACATGCTTACTAAATCTTCTACTTCAATTGGATGTGAATATTATGGTGGAAATTATGGAAATTGCGCCCTCCTTCTCCTTTCTCCAACTAGAGAACCTGCAACCACAATTTTTCCTTCTCCTCTCTTGAGCTTCAACTTTGTAAGGATTTAAACACTTACAAAAAAAATTAATCCTCCTTGCACAAGTAAACCTAGTTCTATGATACTAACTTGATATGAATGGGAATATTAGTTTTTCTATGCTACAATCCAATTCAGAATATAAACAAAGTGTTTAAGTATTATGAGGTTAATTTAAAGTTTAACATGTGTTTTTGTGTGTCTTTATGTGAATTTCATGAGCAAATAAACATAAAAAAACACTAAACAACCTCATCTAATAAACATGAACATCACCATAAATAGTAACACAATAGCACATGATGAAGGAGTTCACCTCGAATGCACTATGTCTTCTTCATCTAGCTTCCAATGGCTTCGCACTCTTCTATTATGCTAAAAAACGTGATTACATGTGCTTACAATGCTCAGAAAGATCTGAAACTTGTTCCACTAGCTCTAGAATTCCAAAAAATGCTTGTGTAGCCTCTTTCTACATCGAATTTGGCCACAAAAAGGCTTAGTTATGACTTCCCCAAGTTTTTGCGCTATTCACTCCACATTTTTCCCAAAATCCATCATCATCCCAGAAATCCGCTGGGAATCCAGCTAATTGAGAGCCAATTTCACAAAAAACCAGGTGAAATTGTCGGTGTGCCAATTTTCCCATTGAAACTTAAAAACCATATTTTAAACCATATCAATTATGGTTTATAAAAAAAAAACTATACAGAAACAAAAACCTGCACGGTTAACTTAACGGTCAGTTTTGGCATAATTTTGGTCACATTGGCGGAGTGTAAAGTGAAACGGTTGGTGTTGGCGGGTGGTTAAGTTTGCATATTATATTTACATGGTGGAGTTGAATGTGATTACAATTCAGGACAGGGGCGCAAGGCTCTCTCTTGCCCATAGTCCCCCATCTGCTAGTGACCAGGGCTGGGGCTAGACCCCGACCCCCAACCCCCAATGAAAATTTGATATGACATTAAAATAAAATTCAAACCATTTTATTGTAAGGAACAAGCGCAGGGGACAGTGGTGAAGGATCTCTGCTCAGTACTTGGTGGTTGCAGGTTCGACCACCACTCGCTCCATTCAGACTTGAACCAAAATTTTGTGGCCTCCCATGCTGCCACGTGGTTACCCTCGGTTGGGCCACATGGAAGCATGCAGTTGGAAACATACCCAACCAATCATAATGCGCAAAATCAAACCAATACCAATGTGGCACTTGGCACAGTATGCTTTGGTGAAGAACACCGTTGAAGAAGTCAACCTGCATAGTCTCCATACCATGTAGGCATTCCCAGTCAATTTTATAGACTACTGACTTGAATGTCTTGCATTTTAAAAAAATTTATTGTTTGAAAAGATAGACACAACATGTTTCTGGTAACATATGGTGTCGATTTTCCATGAAACGAGTTGCGCCGTATTTAGAATGACGAGATATACATGGTGGTTTAGGTGCCACACCATTCCAAAAACCTTAATTTTTTAGCATAATTTTGAGTTCCTGATCATGTACGTCCTCCTGAAATCTAGAGGGTTCTTTAACTTGTGCTACTAAGGGTTGGTATCTATTAGGTTTTCTATGTTGCCTTTTCTCTATTCTAGGAGCTCCAAAAAACTCCTCCGTGTCACTCAACG
This sequence comes from Pinus albicaulis, assembly GCA_034641835.2. NCBI lineage: Eukaryota > Viridiplantae > Streptophyta > Pinopsida > Pinales > Pinaceae > Pinus > Pinus albicaulis. The sequence goes on from CM076578.1 coordinate 1,486,024,087, forward strand.
TCTGGCTTAGTTCTCTTCTTATTCTCCCACTCGTGGTGGGTGCCTAGACCTACTCCTCTTCCTATTGTCCCCTATTGTAAACTATTTGGATTTTTCTCACGTCAAGAAATGATAAGACTAGTTACAGTGCTTGATCAAGATTTTTTTCCACCTGCTGGTTCTTCCCCACATTGCCGCTAGACCAGAGGAACATCCTCAGACTTCTCTCCAGGAGGCATCTCTCGGGATTTCCTGAAATCTCTGTCTCCCATGAAATTTACATCCCTTCTAACTACAATATTTTTGTTGCTTGGAATGTAGATTATTTATGCCTTCAAGGTCTCATTGTATCCTATGAGATACCCCTTCTCTGTAGTCTGAACTAATTTTATATGGTTTTCATATGGAATGTGACACTACGCCACACTTCCAAATATCCTAAGATGACTCACTTCTTCATTCTTCCCTATGAATATACTCTTATACATTCTCTTTCCCAAGACACTATGAGGAGTCCTATTATGGATATATTCCACTGCGTTGCATGCTTCTACCCATAAGTATCTAGGCATGTCCTAGTCATACAACATTGTTTTTGCTTCCTCAACGATAATCCCATTCACTTGCTCTGTAACCCCATTCTGCTCCATATTATATGGAGTTTTCTATTCTCTTTTGATGCCCTCTCTTACACAAAAATATATGAATTCCTTGTCAGTGTAATCTCCACCATTATCCGAGCATAATACTTTTATCTTCTTCCATGTCATATTTTCAACCAGAGCTTTGAATCCTCTAAACTGATCAAAGACCTCATCCTTGGTATTTAAGAAGTAGATCCAAGTTTTCCTAGAGTGATCAGCAATAAAGGTGATGAAATATTCGTCATCGCTAAGAGTTCTGGTATACATTTTTTCGCATATATATGTGTGTATTAGCCCTAATAAACTCAGATCCCAATTGTTTCTTCTAGAATATGCTACTTTGGCATACTTCCCTAGTCTGCATCCTCTGCATACGTCATTGTGCTTGGTATTCAATACTGGAACTCCCGTCAAAGTTTCTATGAGTATTCTCATGGATCCATGGTGTAGATGCCCCATTCGTTTGTGTCATAGCTCATTCATGCCCTTTTCTCCATTCTAATCGCTACCTATCAGTGTCATTGGAGACTCAACTTGCAACATGTATAGTTTGTTGCTTTGAATTACAATCTCATCCATTTTCTTCCAACTTCGATGTTTGATGTATACTTTCCTTCCAATGAAGTACACATCATATCCCTTTTCCTAGAACTGGGACACTGAAAGTAAGTTCATTCCCAATCCAAGCATATGCAGCACATTAGTGGGTTGGATATTATCTCCTTGTTCTGTATGAAATGAATTAGTCCCTCTTGCTACTGGGGCACCCTCCATTTTTTTTGCCATAGTAATATGGAAGTTCATCTATTATTCTTGATAGATTGAGAAATATTCTCGAACTCCAGTCATATGAGCTGAAGCCACACTATCATTCTACAGGTAATCAGTTGATGTAGAAGTCAATAAACACACAAATTCCTCTTCCAATCTGGAAGAAAACTCTGAAATGTCATGATATTCCATCGTTCTTTTTCTTTTCTATGGTATTCTTTGCAAAAATATACACAATTCGTCGGAGTTCAATTTGTTGTCAATGTAGCACCACGGTTTCCCTACAACGTAGATCTATTATGTGCCTTTGCTCGGTTTAGCTTGATTACCATGTGAAAATTTATACAAGGAAATTCCTACTGCAATATATGATATTATTTCTCCTACTTATTATTCAACAATAATTTATTTATAGAAATTACTTCAGTAAACATCAAAATAAATTCTATTGCATTCTTCATGATAATAATACTGAGAAAACTATAAATAAATACAAGCACAAGATTGAGAAAGTTGTTTTTGGAAAATTTTCCCAGAAAAACCCAATGTGGGAAAACCGGTGTAGTAGATGAGGGTTTCTTTATTATTCATCAACAAAACCTCTTGTATAGAAAATAACCAGTTGAATAGAAGAGGAATATTTGCGATAATTTCACAAACAATTTCCTCACATGTTTTTCAGTGAATATTTGACCCTAGAGAACCCCGTTAGCCTCTTTGTGTCTCACTGCATCAACTTCTACACAGTGAATACACAGTCCCAATGTCACAGCCTATGTGTCACTTCCTTTGCGCCGTCTCTCCTCATCGCTACTTCTTCTGGTCATATTCTGTACTCTTAGCTCTTGTTGATACCCTCTCTCTCCACCCTGCAACTCTCCTTATGAATCGATTTCTCGTGCCAAACTTTAGATAGTGAGAAAATCAATATTATTGGGTAACTAATTATCTACCTCGGTGTCCTTTCCAAATGATCCTTGATATTTATTAAATAATATTCTTGTTGACATTCAACGACCTAGATTGGAAGCTAATAAATGGCTAAGATAATTTTGACTTGATCATCATCTTATTATAGAGGTTACACCCATATTTTAGATTAATACCCATTAATTATTTTATTTTCCTATGTTTACACTTAGGGTCATATTAAAAATAATTAATCTATCAAAATCGAGTGGATTTTCCCAAAACAATTTCTAGCTTTCCTCGAATACATGTGTCTAAGCCTCTCCACAAAATTTAGGACTTAGAGCACATATGATGCTACCAGAAATAAACATTTTAGTCTTCTATTATTATCCATATCTCCATCATTGTATTTCCATATGGACACATCTAGCACTCTGTTGGACAACCTTGGAGAATTTATTTGGAAAGCAGGATGAGATGCAGATTCATATTCTCTAAAATGAGCTAAATTCATTAGATCAAAACAACTTTGAGAACATTCAAGATTCCTTTATGAAATTCAAATCATTGCTTCTACGATTACATGATTGTGGGATCAATAAATCCAAACTGAAAGGTCAATGGATCCTTTCTATTTTATCTAAATTAGGCCCTAAATATGTTGTTCTCATTTCTACATTTCATATAGTTAGACTTGCAACTTGAGATAAATGGAAATTGCCCAAACTTGATGAATTTATTGAGTATCTAATTCATGATTAGGATAAGCTCATCTAGATGCGTTCATTAAAGTCTCAAAAGGAACATGCACTTTCCATGCATTAGAAAGGAAATTCCAACTCGAAATCAAATAAAAAATCCAAAGGAAAAGTAAAGGTAAGATATCTTGATTGAAGAAAGGGAGGAAATCCAAAACCTCTAGATGATTCTTCCAAATCCAAGGGTAAGAAGGGAAATAAAGGAAACTCCAAGTGTCCTTATTGTAATATAGGTTATCATCTTGAATCCTCTTGCATTAAGAAGACTATTTAAATAATGGAAAAACTGCTATAGTAAAATAACCTTGGTAGTCACATTCTAGAAATTTCCAACAAGAAGACGAATGAAAAACCATAAGAAAAAAGGGGCAATGGCCAAGCTTTCATTTCTCTTAATTCTACACTACAATAATGGATCATCAATTCGAGAGCTTGGCATCATATGGATTCTTCAAAGGAATCATTTTCTTCTCTACATTCAAACTCATACCTCATATTCTCACGGGGGAGAATTCTCTAGTTTAAGCAACTAGACAAGGAAGAGTGCAATTCGAGGATGGAAGTTTTGAGAATGTCTTGCATATTCCAAAGCTTTCTATGAATCTTCTTTCAATGCATCAGATGACACACATAGGAAATGGAAGGAAAGTGGAAAATACCCCGGATTCTTTGATAATTTATGATATAAAAACCAACTATGAGATTGCATCTCGAGAGGTAAATGATCAATCTTGTAAGTATACATTTTTTGATTTTGTTCATCAATCAGATTATATTTTTATACTTACCCATGAAAATGAAGAAAGTAGGATTTGTCATGACAAATTTGGGAACTTGAATTTCATATATATGAACAAACTTAACAAGAAATGGATGGTTAAAGGATTTCCGACGATTGAATTTTCAAATGGTGTTTGTAATGCATGCGCTCTTGGAAAGCATCCACAAGACAAATTCGAGAAGAGGCAAGTATGGAGAGCCTCTTTAGCTTTGGATACTATACATATTCATCTCATGGGTCCATTTGCAGTACTTTCAATGAGAAAATAATGATATTTATTTTCATTTATAGATGACTACATGAGATTCAGTTGGGTTTACTTCCTGAAACTCAAGATTGAAGTTTTTCAACATCTAAATATTTTGAACGTGTATGCAGAAAATAAGTCTAGAAAACACATCAAGATACTCTGCAAAAATAATGGGAAGGAATATGTCAACAAATATATCCAAAATATTTGTAATGAAGTATACATAAAGTTGCAACATATATTTCCTTACACTCCACATCAAAAAGGTGTGGCCAAAAGGAAGAATAGACATTTGAAAGACATGGCCAATTGCATGTTTCATGAAAGGCCTATTTCATCAAAATTGTGGGTTGAAGCTATAAACTGTACCTCATACATCCAGAATAGATATCCTCATAAGTCCATTACTGTAAAAACACCTTTTGAGGCTTGGACTAGAATGCAACCAAAAGCTAGTCATTTCAGAATTTTTAGATTTCGAGCATGGCTCGCATTACTACAAAGAAGAGAAAGGCTTTGGAACCTCAAAGTAAACAGTGAAGGTTTGTTGGATATTCTTATGAATTCAAAGGATACATATTGCTTGATATCAACATTGAAAAGTTATTTATTGAAATAAGTGTAAAGTTTGACGAAGATATTTTGCATGTACTACCAGATGAACATGTTACCAAGTTTCCCTCACAACTCATTGATGAGTATGAGATGATACTTCAGAACAAAATTCTAATCTTTACAAACCTTTTCCTATGAAACTTGCTGGACCACCAGTTGTTGAAAATCGAGGTTGTAGTTCCTCATGTAGTTTTGAAGACTCTCGAACACCATCAACACAAAAATGGCGGAACATGAGTGATATCCTATATGATCCAACCTCTATACCTTAGTTTGAAGAAGATCCACAAGCATTCTTAGTTATGGAACCATGCATGACTATGCACACTTTTATGATGCATGTATCTAATCCACAGACTTATGGAGAGGCAACTAGCCATCCTCAATGGGAAGAAACAATGGATGAGGAATACAACTCTCTCATTGAAAACCATACTGGGATTTGGTTTCGCTACCTTCCAATCGTAAAATTGTGAGGTGCAAGTGGGTTTACTAGACCAAGAAAGAATCATATGGCCAAGTTAGTCAATAAAAAGCACAATTTCTAGCAAAATTCTTTTAGCAGGTACATGGTGTTGACTGTGATGAGAATTTTACTCCAGTGGCAGAAATGGATTACATTTGGCTAGCTCTCTCTATTGCAGCAGCAAGAGGATGGGAGGTAAATCATATGGATGTGAAGAATGTATTTCTTCATGGTGATGTCGGGTAGGAAATATTCATGGATAATTTGGAGGAATACATGCAAAATTCATCTCTGGTATGCAAACTAAATAAGTCTTTATGTGGCCTCAAGTAGGCACTTAGAGCGTGATATGCGAAGAGGGATTCCTATGTGTTATTTCAAAAAAATTTATGGTGAAAATATGATTCCAATGCTTATTTTTGGAATAAATTTGGCTCCTTCTTTATCATAGTACTCTATGTATATTATATTTTGATAACAGGCATTTATACGTCTTCCATTGTTGAGATTAAAATTACATTGCATAAGCAGTTTTCTATAACAGAGATGGGATTGCTAAATTTCTTCCCTGGACTAAAGATCAATCAAAGTGGTTTTGGGATTGCCATTTCTCAACTAAAGTATGTTAGAGATTGTTTGGCATGGTTTCACATGAGTGACTGCAAGCCAACACCCATACCTTTCTTATGAAGGATAAAGCTTGAGAATGGCAAAGATACATCATTGGTTGATTGCACATTGTATAATTAGCTTGTGGGAAGTCTTCTTTATGTCACTCACTCCCGTCATGATATCTCATATGTTGTATGAGTAGTTTCCAGATACATGCAGGAGCCACAGGAGTTACACTGGAAAGTTGTAAAGTGCATCCTTCGATATATCAAGTGGAAAATCACCTATGGGATTCATTATGTAGCAAATTGTTCTTTGGATCTCATTGGGTTCACAAATTAAGATTGGGCTGGTGACAACATTAATCTAAAGTCCACCTTTTCTTACGTACTTAGTTTGGGATTTGACCCAATTTGTTGGTCAAGCAAGAAGCAAGTTGTGATTGCATTATCATCAGCAAAGGTCGAGAAGAGAGGAGCATGAAATTCCACTATTCAGGATATTTGGATACAAAATTTCCTATATGAGATTGGTATGAGTGTCCATCATCCAATTCTCATCTAGTGTGATAATCAAAGTACATTAAAGTTTTGTAGATATCCAGTGCAACGGTAGTGTACCAAACACATCTAGATCCGCATGAACTTCATTAGAGAACTAATTCATGATGGGATAACTGATCTTCAGTACTGTCCCAGTTCTAAGAACATTACATATATCTTTACCAAGAATTTCACAAAGAAGAAGTTTCAATTTCTACGAGATCGTCTCAGGGTGAAGGACACCACTGCCTAACAGTTGTATTTTACCTACTTTTTGAATTATATTTTGAGGGGTTTCCATCTTTCCTCTTTTCATGTATTGTATATGCGTACCTAAAATGGCCTTGTTGTCTACACTCATTCATTTTGCATCACACTCACCTAAGTTATGCTTAAGGGGAGGTGTTGTTGTACATGCACCTAGTTAGCCTTAATTAGCTTCAGTTCAACACTAGTTAATGCATGTCACATGCACTTGCCTTTAACTAGTTAACTCAGGTGTTTACATGTCGTGTGCACTTGGATTTAGTTACTTAACTCTAGTTCTTGCATGTGGTGCATGTGCACACCAACTGAACATAAAACAAACTTAGTTTCAGTTAGCTTTAATTATCCATAATTATTATATGTACAACTAAACTGAGCTTAGTTGTTTTATATATTGATTCTCACACTAATATTGAGTAATCAACTTCATTCTCAATTAAAATTTTTCTTTCTCAATTCTTGCAAGCTTTTTCAATTATTCTTCAAGTGCTCTAAAAATTTTACACCATACTATGATAATTTGCATAACCCCACAATTATGTCACCATTATGTCACCGTTGAATTCCCTCCAAAAACTATTAGGCGATTAAAATCTTTTCAAAATTATGTTCTCGATAAATTCTACTGATACCCGTAACTTCTCTATAACCAATTTTCACGGGTAAATCACGATCAGAAATTTAGAAAGTCTCTATGAACTAATTGTACCTCATGTTGTAAAGGAATATTGTAAGTTATAAGTTATAGAAGAATTGGAATAAATTCCAAAAGAATCGCACCATATCTGAAATCGAAAAGAAACATTTTGAATTCCAATGACACTGACAATTTACTATTTTAGTATTTTTTATTTCCCTCTAAAAAATACAAGGTTTACAAGGTTTACATATCCTAATTTCTAATACAACTTCTATTATATATCATCGATATATATTGACAATTGCAAAAGACCATTGCAACACTTTACATGGTGAATAACCCTTTAGTTGAAAATATTGATTATGCACACAATCCAATAAACCAGTAATAAATTATAACTTGAGCAACTCAAAACTACCCAACAAAAATTAATTAAAAAAATGCAGTGACCTGAAATTTTTATTTTAACATGAGATTATTTTTTTTTCAAATTTATCTTAACTAGGGTTACTTTTATTTATTTTATTTTATGATGACCTCTCATTGATTTTGAATTTATGACAAATGAGGTTGTATAATGTGGTGAGGTTGTATAAGCTTACTTCAACCACATTACTAAATATGGTTTGTGCTAGTGGATATAACTATTTCTTAAATGCCATAAATTAGTCAGTTATAATATGTTTTTAAAAATTTAATTCCATAAATAAATCATTTAAAAAATTACTCCAATTAAATCCTTTAATATTTTTTACTATTTTATTATATTCATAAAAAAATATAAAAGATAAAATTGATAGAAAATAAAAAGAGTTAAACTATCAAACCATAAAAGAAAAACACAAACAACTATTAGCCTAAACGTCTAAAATAAACTCTTAAACCATAAAAAACATAAATAATTATTCACCTTAACACCTAAAATAATAGTAATACATAATGTGTATATATATGTGTGTGTATATAAACTGATAATCACACTCCCCTAGCTGCCAATGTGTCAATGTTTGAGCCATTGGATCAAATTTTAGACGATTGAAAAGTTTTATGCCATTAGATCCACAAGTTTTAAGTTTAAATGATGTTATTAAAAATTTGTTAGATTTAAATAAAATTTATAACATAAAATTAAACTCCACACAAACCAACTAATTTAAAATAAATGGATAAAAAACACTATAAAAAAGGAAATAACTATTTGTCAAAATACAATAAAAAATAAGAACAATAAAATAAAATAAAAATAAACTATAGAAATAGCCCATTGTATTGACCCATGGTATTCATGTGGAATGTAGTTTATTTAAAGGGGGAAATTAAGATAAGTATTTAGGTTTTGGTGAATTTTAAGTTAAAACGATGTTATTAAAAATTTGTTATATTTAAATAAAATTTATACCATAAAATTAAACTCCACACAAACCAATTAAATTTAAATTGCATGGATAAAAAACACTATAAAAAAGGAAAATAACTATTTACGTATTTAAATATTACAGTTTTGTGTCATAGTGCTCTCCAACAAAGTATGATATAAATGTTGTTATGCCATGTTTACAATTTTAACTATGTCAAATTACACAAATATAAAGTAAAAATAAAAGTAAATTAAATAAAACAATTGACATAATGTAATGAAAACTTTAAGTAGGTCAAAATACAATAAATAATAATAATAATAATAGACTATAAAATATCCCATGGGTCAATGGCCCCTGGTATTCATGGGGAACGTAGTTTATTTAAAGGGGTGAATTAAGATGGCCTAGATCAATATCAAGAGCCAAGAGATATCAAATGTCTTGATATGCAAAGCTCTTTTAGAGTGAAAAGAGAATTGATCCATCTCATAAATAGTATAGATCTAAACTAATTATTTAATAAAATTATTTTTAAATGTTTATAACCATTATTCTTTTAAAATTTTACTTAATAGAATGCATCTAAATTTTTCTTGTTCTAACAACTATTTTATTATTCCAAAAATACATTATTTTTTTTTTATATATTATTTATGTTACAATTGTTTTATTATTCATAAGTATTATTTTTTAATATATAAACTACTATTTGCACCAAATGTTGCAAAGGAAACGACAACATACTCAATAGCATATAGAAGAAGAGTGTAGATGAAAGCAGATGTGATATGTAATGTTATCTAAAGGTGCACAAATTTTGCTCTAAAAAAACTATCAACAATATGCCTAGTTGTAAAAATCAACAATAATCTTACCTATGAAGTATATATTTGTTTTCTTATGTGAAATATAAATTTAGTTTGGATGATATGATCAAGTATTTTTAAGTTTTTGAATTTAATAGTACTTTTTTGTACATTTCAACCTAGAAGTATATATATGTGTATGTGTGTGTGGGTTCTCTTATTTGAAGCATCAACAATATCCAAGAGGGTTCATGCTTGATAGTAAGCTTTGATATCATCATTACTATCTGTAGACATAGTGTCGCCATAATAAAATATCATAAAAAAATGAATGAAATTTCTTTCATCTTCCACGACATTTTTCCATCCTATTGGAAATACCCTTCTTCTTCCACAGAGACCACAACTTTATCGTGAGGCCACTGTGTTCTATGCATAACATTTTTCCCCTTTTTAAGTCCTACAGTTTTACAAAATTGACACTATATGATTAGTAACAATGTAAGTTGAGACAACCCTAAGGGGTTTTTTGTACAAGTTTTACCATAACCTTTCCATCCATCCAATATGTATTCCAAAGTCTTCTGAAGAGAGAGTATATTCTAGTTTATAACCTGATGCATAATAAAATAAAATGGCTACAGATTTCACAAGTTATTATTTTATAACTTGATCCACAATCAAAGAAAATGGCTAGGGATGTCACAAGTTGTCATTCACACAGTGATGTATTGATATTCTCAGTTGAAATGGATCCTATTAGATGCTCATTGATGCATTGACATTCTCAGTTGAAATGGATCCTATTAGATGCATTGACAATTTCTAACAATAGTCGCTCAGTTTACTCTCAAGTTTTTGAAACCCACAATAAAATAAAATGGCTATGGATTTCACAAGTTATTAGTTTATAACTTGATCCAAAATCAAAGAAAATGGCTAGCGATGTCACATGTTATCATTCGCATAGTCATGTATTAACGTTCTCAATTGAAATGGTGGCTAGGGACACTAAAATTTCAAAATAGATATATGTTATGGCATCCATATTGTCTACAAACTATCCAAATTTTCCATCTTACACAACAATTTCAAACAATAACCGCTCAATTTACTCTCCAATTTTTTAAACCCCCACCAATGCTGGGGAGATCAGAGTGTAAAATCAAATGTTCCTGTGGTTTTTCTAAAGGGTTCATAAACAAAAAATATAATGAAAAATTCAATCTTGTGGTATAATAATTGATTTTTGAATCATTGTGACAAAAAAAAACATCACATTAGCTCACAGAATATATCTAATCCTATAAGGATCTGAAATGATACCAAATTTTTGAATCATGATAACTAAGTGACAACCAAACCTGATTTGTAGCCACAACCAAAAAATCACAACAACTCATAGAATATATCCAAGGTTGCAATGAATCACATACATAGTGATGGACCTCATGGGAATTTTAGTGCACATAAAACACCACCCTAAAAATTCTATACCCTTGATCAATTTAGAATAACCTAAGATTTCTAGATTATATGTCGAGGTGGGTGGTACAGTAATTGAGGATGCTTCTTAAAGGGTAAGGGAATTTAGATACTCTATCCTTCCACCAAAGCTATAAAAACTGAGACTTGTAGATTATAGTTTTAATAAATTGACATTATGTGATTAAGAATAGGTTACAAACATAAGTAATAAGAGGAATGTACATGAGGGCCATGGTAATTAATGTTATTCTTTGTACTTTTTTTATTTAGAATAGTTTTATTTAAAATAGTAATTTGTATTTGTATTTTCTTAAATGAATATTGTTAAATGTGTAATTGATTAAAATGTATTAAATTGATATTCTAATTTTTAAGATATTTATTTCAAAAATTAAAAGTATGGTGAGTTTTGTTTTATTAAGCTTTACTCTAGATGTGAAGAGAATGAATTTATCTCAGGTCCCAAACAAGATTCTTATTTCTCTTCTTATTCTATCTTGCAGTAGTTGTTGCATATAGGAATATTTAGATATGATAAGAAAAATGTGATAATCTATTGTAATTTTCTCTACAAATGTGATGGCAAGTGTTGCCTAAATGTTGAAAATTTCATGGTTAATGAAGTATAAGCTACATGAAATTTACATTCTTGTATACAATATCAAGAAATCTAGGAGCAATATCCAACACCATAGAGCAAGACATGTTCACGAATTCAACAGTTGCTTCCAAATCTCTCTCAGTGCTAGAGTTGTTTTCTCAATAAAATTGTTTGTTCTCCTCTTGATGAAACCCATCATTGTTGCATATAGGATCATTTAGCTCTGATAAAAAAAGTGTGATAATGTGTTATAAATTTCTCTAAAAATGTGTTGGATTGTTTTTTCAATAAACTTGTTTTTACTGCTCTTAAGTGATGAAATCCATAGTTCTTTCATATAGGAGAATTTAGCATTGATAAGAAAAAATGTGATACTGTGTTATAATTTTCTCTACAAACTTGTTATAATTTGCAATAAACTTGTTTTTACTGCTCTTATGTGATGAAATCCATTGTGCATATAGGAGCATTTAGCTCTCATAAGAAAAGTGTGACACTGTGTTATAATTTTCTCTACAAATGTGATGGAATGCCTACAATGAATTTTGGCAATTTCATTGTTAATGTAATATAAGCTAAATACAAATTAATTTCATTTACAAAAGATCAAGAAATCCATGTTGAGTAGCCAACACTAGAGAACAATACATGTTCGCCAATTCCATAAATGCTACCGAATCTCTCTCAGTGTTGGAGTTATTTTCTCAATAGAATTATTTTTACTTCTCTTGAAGTGATGAAAGCCACCTCTCCATACCTTTTTTACTATCTTCAAAAAGAAAAAAAGAAACCAAATTCATATTAGCGACACTGAAAAAATAAGAACATGGTAGACACTAGGGAGATCACTGATCTTTCGAATATTTTCAAAGATCATAAAAAAATAATACATAGGTGACTCAATAGGAAGTGGTAAATATTAAATATGGAGGAACTACACCAAAAATACCTTTGATTTTGAAGGTAGAAAAGGTACAAAATCACAATCTATTTCTTCATTCATGAGGCATTCATGTTGGCATGATCAAACAAGATCTTTACCTTAATTTCAACATAGGCCTCATGATTTGTAAGGTTCAAGGAAGCAATATTGTAGTAATATTTCACTATAACATGGTCCTTGCCTTTTCTTTATATAATTATCTATTAAATTAAAAATTATTTAATTAATGTATTCAAACAAATTAATTTTTTATTTTTAAATTAAATTAAAATACACACACACACACATACATATATATTCTCTTCAACTATATCTTATGAGTTTAGTATGTTTTCAATCAAGAAGAGGCTTGAGAGTTTAAGAACTATATATTAGTTCTGAGCACATGATTATATTAAAATTTATGAAACAAATTCAATTTTTACAACTCATATGTTTTAATAGAAAAAAATTCATTTCTTACAACTTGTATGTTTAAATATCTGATTTTAGAAGTGATGATGGCTTCTTTAGACACTTGATTAGTATTGTGAAAGAAATTTGAGTATATCATTAAGGACTACGAAGAGTTCGTGTAACAGTTTCATTACTTATAAAAAAATTTAATATCCTTTCTTGTTGATAGATACCATCTAATCCATGAAAAATTGTAATCATGTCTGCAATGATATATGCTAATCATTTCAGTTTTATGTTGATGCCAACAGGCATGAAGATGTTTCTAATTTTCAATGAAGTAGTCTTCAAAAGTTCCTAGCTCTATTTTAATTACATAAATGCATTGACAACCATCTGATAGTATTTACTTTAGTTGTTTTATTTATACGTGTTGCAAGGTGACAGATTGTGCCAAGAAGTTTGCTATATCTTATCAGTTTAGTATTTTTTCAATCAAGAAGAGGCTTCGGAGTTTAAGAAATGTATCTTTCTTGTTGATAACTCTTATCATCAATATCTTTGAAACCTCCATGACGTGCTTCCATTGAAGAAAATTTTTCCAATCATTCCTAAATTATAGATTGTTCTCTGCAACATCTTATTTCTGTAAGGCTACTCTTTCCTATTTTATTACCTTAAGGCGTTTCTTTTGCAACATGTGGTGCAATTGCTAGTTAACTTTTTCGTAAAATAATATATATAAAAGTGATAAATAAAAAAATATATTAAAAGAAAATAGAACCTTTTATGATATTCACGTGTTAAACCAATAAAAAAAAATCAAAAACAAAAAAATAAAAATTATATAAACATAATATTTATCTACCTAAACTTATTCAACTAACTTATTAATATAAAATAATATACCAACACAAAAACAAATTTAACCATTTCTTTCCAAATCATATTAAGTTATTTTAAACCAAAACAACTAGACTTCAACAATCCCAACAGTAAATACATTTTCCATAACCATCCATCGAAAGGAAACAGATGGATATATGGTATCCGAAACCAAAATGCCAAAAGCAACTAACTGTCAAACTCATAAAATAATCCCATTTTCCGGAGATTCTGCTTCCGTTCTTCGATTTTGATTAAGTTCTTTACCAAATAGAATAACAATATTTTTATTGTGATTGCCACGTTTTCGAAGTGCTAGTTTTTGCTCTGCATTCCACCAGTAGAGCTGTTGCTTTCAACTTGACGGTGGACTGATTGGACATTTCGACCTGTAAGTTCTTTAGCATAAGACATTATTTGAGTTAGATTAAATATAGAGCCAACTCACAGCCACATATTCCCGCTCAATTATATATAACTTTTATTTTTCGCAAGACGGAGTATGTATTTGGGAAAAATTAGTTGAAATGAAAATATAGAAACAAAGCTAAAAATCTATTCTTTGTAGCAAATTCGTTGAATTGAAACATATTTAACCACATGATTTCCATTTTGCTAAAGGAAACAAAGAAACAAAAAATCAAAGTTAGAAGTTAACAACACTATCATTATTATTCGATTGGTTAACTTCATAAATAAAATTATAACTAATTAGTAATGAAAAAATTAAATTATATGTGAGGTGACATTAAACACTAAATGACATATCTTATTTATCACTACTACAAAATACTTATATAATAATTCATATTATTTCCCAACACAAGTATACCAAGGCTTCTTGTTACATAATATCGAAAAAAGACATACTGTCTATCTAAACACATAAATAAACATTATTACCCCACCCTTTGTCTTATAGAAATACTAAAAAAATGCATATTGTTGGTGTAAAAACCTAAACACACCATACAGCACTCGCTGTTACAAAATACCCACAGAATACATACTCTTGTCCTACAAATATAAATATTGATTTCAAATTGCAAGGTAGAAACCCTACCAACGGAGCGCAAGAGGTTATTAGAATTTGGACAACAGAATGAGCGTTTGAAAGAAAGGTAATTTGATGATGGTGTAGCTTTTGAAGCCTACGGCTAGGAACAACCCTTTAAATTATTTCTATGTTCTCTCCTTCCCACCCATTCTATAAATCATCATTACTATATCATATAAAATACTATATCATATAAAAAAACTCAATCGCCTTGACATACTTTCACTTTCTTTGTTTTCCCCAACAACTGCTTCACAATTAACACTTCTCCATCCTTCTTATCATCGATTTCACACACTGCTCGTCGTCCCAGTCATGAATAATCCACTGCAATAATGATAATAGAATATTTCTAGCCTTCAATATGTAGTAAGGATAATAAGGATAATAATACCATAAGTAAATTTCTACCTTCATCATGACTGCATCGACAAAAGGTATGTGCTCAAACATATTTCTCTCCATATGCTCCACAGCTCCAACACTCACTAAATATCAATTACAACCTTCTATATAATATCATGCATTTTCTATCCTATTACATCTACAAATTTATATATTGATGATGAACAAATTTATGTTGGTCAATTGATGCTGACCAACATTAGAAATCTTACCTGTTATGGGTGGCACAGTGGCCTATTATGCGAGGCGACAGTCATGAGTACATTACGAAGATCGAGATTAATGTCATGAATATGTGAATTTTCTTTCACAATCATCGATAGAACAGATCTCATACCTCCTCCAACATCTACCAGCATGTTTATACTCTTAAAACAATGCCATGACAGTTCTAGTGTTAATGACCATGCCCTCATTGAATGTCTTGTTGACTTGGGGATTACGACCCAGATATTCCCCAGGGACTCATTTCATAATATTTTTTAAATATGTAGCAGCCTTCCAGCACAGATTCATGCAAATGTTGATAATCTTGGAGGTAGTATTTCTCTGCTATTATAATCAGGAAAGTCCGACAAGCTTGTTGATTTTCACAGCAGATCCCATACCTCCTCCAACATCTACCAGCATGTTCATACTCTTAAAACCATGCCATGACAGTTCTAGTGTTAATGACCATGCCCTCATTGAATTTCTTCTTGACTTGGGGATTGCGACCCAGATATTCCCCAGGGACTCATTTCATAATATTTTTTAATATGTAACAGGCTTCCAGCACAGATTTGTGCAAATTTTGATAATATTAGAGGTAGTATTTCTCTGCTTCTATATTCAGGAAAGGCCCACAAGCTTGTTGATTTTCACAGTGGACCAATAGCTTCGAAATTCCCTTCAAACCATACTTTGTTTTATTGGTATCTGCACTTATCGACTTCTTCTTTTTTAGTACAAATGCCATAGGATGCAAGAACTTCAGAATTTTGAGGATCTGGTTGTGCTTCAAAATTTTGAGGATATGGTTGTATGTAGTTCTTTCTAGAATTTTGAGGATTTGGTTGTATGTGGTTTTTGTGAAGGTTTAGTAACTATTTTTTCTAACTATTAATCTAACGACACACAAATCTTTAATCGTTACATAAATGTACACAGATTTGTTTTCAAATGAAAATGCCTACGGCGTAATTAGTATATACAAATGAGAATATGAATGTTCTTGCCGCAATTAAGGCAACTCTTGCATGCCGCCGGGTCGGTCCCATAGTATAGGTGTAAGATTCTGAGATACATAGATCTAGATTTGCAAAACAATGAACAAACTTGCAAGAGAGGAAGGAATAAGCAAGAATAGAGAAAAAAATGAAATTAATTCTTCAATATTAGTTTTGGAATCAATACATAAAATCAACTAAGTTAAGCTTAGTTGTACATGCAATAACTACGGATAGTTAAATCTAACTGAAGCTAAGTGTGCTTTATGTTCTGCTAATGTGCACATGCACCATATGCAAGTAGTAAGTTAACTAACTAATCCAAGTGCACATCGCATGCAAGCAGTAATTTAACTAACTAAGCCAAGTGCACATCACACGCAATATCTAGAGTTGAACTAAAGCTAATCTAGGTGCATGTACACTAACACCCCCCCTTAAGCATAACTTAGATGAGTGTGATGCAAAATGAATGAGTCTCGGCAACACGACCATTTTAGGTACCCATGTACAATGCATAAAAAGGAGGAAAGAGGGAAAACCCAGTGGGAAGAAACCACCCCCTCAAAATATAATGCAAAAGTAGAGAAAAGACAACTGTTAGGCAGTCGTGTCCTTCACTCCGAGATGATCTCAGAATGAGTTGAGTACCTTGAAACACCAGAAGAGATTGTACCGCCGTAACTAGATGATCAAGATCGACAGACGGAATCATGAATGAGCCTTTAAATGAATTCTATGTGGATCGCTGATGTGTTTGTCCATCGTCATACGGATCAGAAACTTTAGCGTACTTTGATTATCGCACTAGATGACAGTTGGATGATGGACACTGATCCCAATCTTAGATAGGAAATTTTGTATCCAAATGGCCTGAATAGTGGCATTGACTTCTCCTCTATACTCGGCCTCTTCTGATGACAAAGCAATGGTAGCCTGCTTCTTTCTTGACCAAAAAATTGGGCTTGATCCCAAAATAAGTACATAACCGTAGGTGGACTTGCGATCAATGTTGTTTCCAGCCCAATTTGAATCTGTGAACCCAATGATATTCAAAGAAAAATTGGCTACATAATGAATCCCATAGGTGATTTTCCCTTAGACATATCGAAGGATGCACTTTACAACATTCCAGTGTAACTCATGTGGCTCCTACATGTATCTGGAAACTGCTCCTACGACATATGAGAGATCAAGACAGGAGTGAGTGAGATAAAGAATACTTCCCACAAGCTAATGGTACAATGTGCAATGAACAAACGATGTGTCTTTGTCATTCTCAAGCTTTATCCCTGGTAAGAAAGGTGTGGTTGTTGGCTTGCAGTCACTCATGTGAAATCGTGCCAAAAGATCTCTAGTATACTTTGGTTGAGAAATGGTAATCCTAGAATCACTCTGATTGATCTCTAGTCCAAGGAAGAAATTTAGCAAGCCCATGTCTCTCATAGAAAACAGCTTATGCAATGCATTTTTAATCTCAGTAATGACAGAAGATAAACTATCTGTTATCAAAACATCATCTACATAGAGTACTATGATCAACAAGGAGTCAATTTTCTTCAAAAAATAAACATTGGAATCAGATTTGCATCCTACAAAATTTTGAGATAAAAAATAAGAATCCATCTTTGCATACCATGCTCTAGGTGCCTAATTGAGGCCATAGAGAGACTTCTTTAGTTTGCATACCAGAGATGAATTGTGCATGTATCCCTATGGCTGCTCCATATAGATTTCCTCCTCGAGATCACCATGAAGAAAGGCATTATTCACATCCATATGAGGCACCTCCCATCCTCTTGCTGCTGCAATAGAGAGAGATAGCTGAATGGAATCCATTTTTTCCACTGGAGCAAAAGTCTCATTATAGTCAACACCATGTACTTGCTTAAAACCTTTTTCTACCAACCGTGCCTTATATCGACTAAATTTTCCATTTGCTGCTTTCTTGGTCCAGTAAACTGACTTGCACCTCACAATTTTATGATTATAAGGTATACGAACCAAATCCCAAGTATGGTTCTCAATGAGAGAGTTATATTCCTCATCCATTCTGGCTTCCCATTCAGGATTCCCAGTTGCTTCTGCATAAGTTTGTGGATCAGATGAATGCATCATATAAGCATGAATGGGCATGCATGGATCCATAGCTAAGATTGCTTGCAGATCTTCCTAAAACAGAGGTATAGAGGCAGGATCATCAAGGATATCACTCTTGCTGCACCATTTTTGTGTTGAAGGTGGTCGAGAATCTTCTGAACTACATGCAAAAGTATGATCTCTATGTTCAACAACTGGTGGTCCAATAGGCGTCACAAGAAAAGACTGATATTCATCATAATTTGGAAATGAAGTTTCATCTGCATACTCATCAATGAGTGGTGATGGAAACTTGGTAACTATTTCATCCACTGGTGCATGTAAAATATTTTCGTCAAAATTTACACTCCTTTCAATAAAGAGCTTTTTAGTGCTAGTATCAAGCAATATGTACCCTTTGACTTCATCAGAATATCCAAAAAACATGCATGCTTTACTTTGAGGCTCCGAAGCCTTTCTCTTCTTTGTAGGAATGTGGGTACATGCTTGAGATCCAAAAATGCGGAAATGACTGACTTCAGGTTGCATGCTAGTCCAAGCCTCAACAGGTGTTTTTCTAGTAACAGATTTATGAGGAGATCTTTTCTGGATGTATGAGGCACAATTGATAGCTTCAGCCCACAATTTCAACAGAAGAGATCTTGCATGCAACATCCAATTGGCTATCTCTTTCAAAGATCGATTCTTCCTTTCAGCCACGCCATTTTGCTATGGAGTGTAAGTTACTGTATGCTGCAACTTTATGCCTATTTCATTACAAATATTCTTGATATATTTTTTGACATATTCCATCCCATTACTTGTGCGGAGTATCTTGATGCGTTTTCCAGACTGATTTTCTGCATGCGCTTTGAAAATATTTAGATGTTGAAAAGCTTCATACTTGAGTTTCAAGAAGTAAACACAAGTGAATCTCATGTAATCATCTATAAATGACAACACATATATTGCTTTAAGCACTGGAAATGGACCCATGAGATCATTGTGTACAAGTTCCAAAGGTGAAGAGGCTCTTCATGCATGCCCCTTCTCGAATTTGTCTTGTGGATGCTTTCTAAGAGCACATCCATTACAAACACCATTTGAAAATTCAATGGTTTGCAATCCTTTGACCATCCCTTGCTTGCTAATTTGTTGCATATATCTGAAATTCAAGTGCCCAAACCTCTCGTGCCAAATTATAATTTCTTAATTTGCATGCATAGGTAGCAAAATTGAATCTAATTGAGTAACAAAATTAGAAAATGTATATAGACGAGATTGACCATTTACCTTGCCAGATGCAATCTTTAAGTTGGTTTTCATGTCATAAATTCTCACGAAATCCATGGTAAATTCCACTTTTCTTCCGCTGCTTCTATGTGTAATCTTATACACTGAGAGAATATTCATAGAAAGCCTTGGAATATGCAAGACATTCTCAAAAATTCCATCTTCGAATTGCTCTCTTCCTTGTCCAATTGCTACAACTACAGAATTACCCCAATGAGAATAGGAAGTCTTGAGTATGCATGTAGAGAATAAAATGATTCCTTGGAGGAAGCCATATGATGTGATGCTTCTGAATCGATGATCCATTCTTGCAGTGCAAAATGTAGAGCAATCAACGCATGCCCATAACCTCTTGGATCAACTATTTTTTCTCCAGACTTCTTCTTGGCATTCTTAGGAATATGGTCTCCAAGATTGTGTTGTTGGAGTGTCTGCGCCATAAGATCTATAGTCTTCTTCATGCATGTAGATTCAACACTATTACCGATGAAATCGGTAACTGCACTGGCACCTACTTTTTTACGTAGCAAGAAAAACACCCGATTTTGAAAAGTGGTGATGCAGAATCAATTTTTTTTTTAGCATGTTTTTGGCACTTAATTTTTTTTTTTTTCTCTGATGCTTTTTATGTCGATTTTGAATAGTGGTGGTGTATCATCACTGACATTTTTTTAGAGGAATGATTTTGACACCATAAATTTTCTAATGTCTTCTTCTTCCATGAGATGTTTATTTTTAAATGCATTTATGTTCTTGTGTTTTTTTTTTTTTTTTTTAATTAAAATAAAAATTTGTAATGATATCTTCACTTTTTCACATAGATAAAAAATGAAAAAAAGGTCAATATTATAAAGTTTATATTTTCTACAAGTTTATGTATTGCTAATTAATTTTTCAATGCACATCAAATAATTGTCGCTAAAAAACCAATATTTTGAACGATATGATAAAAAAATACAAATTTTCAATTCAAATAGAATGCAAAAAATACACTTTTAGAGAATTTTTGTTAAAAAAAGCATGTTAAATAAACTATTTTTTTGTAAAATATTAACAAAAAAACTTAAGAAAATAGCATTTTTATTGAATTTTATGTCAAACAATAATAGTAATCACATGTTTTTTGCAAAAAATAAGGATTCTTCTCATAAAATATCAAAGTATAAACATTACAAGTAAAACTAATTAATAAATCTCAAAAATTAGCTTTTTTTGCAAACATAACTTAAAGATCCTCAACAATATCAACTAATACATGTTCAACGTCATCTAGAACATCATTGATGGCTTCTTCTGCAACATTTTCTACATTTTGGTCACTGTCATCTTCTAATGGATCTTTCATGTCTGTGAATCTTTCGAATTGTACGTTTCCAATCATTCCATATAATGGTGGATGAGGTTCCTTTCCTTTTTCTGCCACACGTGATTCATTAAAACACGCCTTCCTCAAACCAACTTCTTGCTTCGCATCTGGAAGGAATTCAAGAGTGTTAATTATTTGTTGAATAAATTTGCATTGCACTGGGTCTTTCTCAATGGAAATGCAATTTCTTCCTTTTGGTAGGTGGCATGCTAGTGTTGTACCTAATCATCAAGCACAAAAGAAATAAGTAAGAAAATTAGTATAAAGACATAAAAATTAAAAATTAAAATATTTAAATTTAAATTTTTATAATAAAACTTACCTGAACCTGAAAATAGATCCAAAACCCAAAATCGTTCGTTTGACAGCATCGCTCGCCCTGCCTCTGGCCCCCTGTTCGACAGAGGACAATTCTCAAAATCACCCTCCACCCAGCTGGGGGCCGGAGGTAGGTTGGTCAGGACTCGGTGGCACCACCTGGCCAGCCTTCGCCTAGCTGGGGGTGATTCTTCGAATCACCCTTTTCCTAGATGGGGGTGATTCTAGAAATCATCCTCCGCCCAACCGGGAGCGATTCTCAGAATCATCCTTCGCCCAGCCGGGGGTGACTCCTGGAATCACCCTCTGCTCAGCCTGGGGCTAGAGGCAAGCCAGACAGCACCGTTGAGGGCTTCCTAGCCTACCTCTGGCCCCCATCTAGGTAGCCCTTGATGGCGCCACATAGCTGGTCTGCAGCCCCTGGCTGGGCAGAGGGAGATTCTTCGAATCACCCTCCGCCTGGCCAAGGGCTAGAGGTTGGCCTCGCCGCACCATCGAGGGCTACCCAGCCTGGCCCCAGCCCCTGGTTGGGCAAAGGGTGATTGCAAGAATCTCTCTCCACCCAGCCGTGGGACAGAGGTAAGTTGGGCAACCCCCGACGGTGCTGCCTGGCCTGCCTCCAGTGCCTGGCTTGGTGGGGGGCGATTCCAAGAATCACCCTCGGCTGGGTGGAGGGAGATTCCAAGAATCACCGTTGATTGGGAAAAGAACGATTCTGAGAATCACCCCCGTCTAGGTGGAGGGCGATTCAGAGAATCACCCCGGGCTAGGCGGAGGACGATTCCGAGAATCATCCCCGGCTGGGCAGAGGGTGATTTCGAGAATCACCCCTAGCTGGGCAGAGGGAAATTCTGAGAATCACCCTCCGCCTAGTGATGGGCAATTTTTGGAATCGCCCTCCGCCCAGCCCGGGGCTAGAGGTAGGTCGTTCAGTGCAGGTCGATTCCAAGAATCACCCCTAGTTGGGTAGAGGGCGATTCCGAGAATCACCCCCGACTGGGCGGAGGTCGATTCCGAGAGTCACCCTCGGCTGGGCGGACGGTGATTTCGAGAATCACCCCCAGCTGGGCAGAGGGAAATTCTAAGAGTCACCCTCCGCCCAGTGATGGGCAATTTTTGGAATCGCCCTCCGCCCAGCCCGGGGCCAGAGGTAGGTCGTTCAGTGCAGGGCGATTCCAAGAATCACCCCTAGTTGGGTAGAGGGCGATTCCGAGAATCACCCCCGACTGGGCGGAGGTCGATTCTGAGAGTCACCCTTGGCTGGGCGGAGGGTGATTTTTAGAATCACCCCTGGCTGCGTAGAGGTGGATTCTGAGAATCACCCTCGATTGGGCGGAAAGTGATTTTGAGAATCACCGTCGGCTGGGCGAAGTTCGATTCCGAGAATCACCCCTGGCTGGGCGAAGGGAGATTCCGAGAATTTCCCCTAACTGGGCAGAGGGCCATTCCAAGGATCACCTCTAGCTAGGCGGAGGGCAATTCTGAGAATCACCTTGGCTAGGCAAAAGGCGATTGCGAGAATCACCCCTGATTGGGTAAAGGTCGATTCCGAGAATCACCCCAGGCTGGGCGGAGAGCGATTCTGAGAATCGCCCCCGACTGGGTGGGGAGCGATTCTGAAAATCGCCCCCGGCTGGGCGGAGGATGATTCTGAGAATCACGCCCAGCTCGACAGAGGTTGATTCCGAGATTCACCCCCGGTTGGGCGAGGGCGATTCCGAGAATCGCCCCCGGCTGGGTAAGGGCGATTTCGAGAATCGCCCGCAGCTGGGCGGAGGTCGATTCGGAGAATCCCCCTAGTTGGTTGAAGGGAAATTTTGAGAATCAGCCTCGGCTGGGCTGAGGTCGATTCTGAGAATCACCCCCAGCTGGGCGGAGGTCGTTTCCGAGAATCACCCTCGGTTGGGCAGAGGGAAATTCTGAGAATCACCCCCTGCCTAGCCAGGGGTGATTCTCAGAATCGCCCTCCGCCCAGCCCGAGGTGATTCTCGGAATCGACCTTTGCCCAGCTGAGGGTGATTCTCGGAATCGTCCTACGCCCAGTTGAGGGTGATTCTCGAAATCGCCCTCTATCTAGCGGGGGGTGATTCTCGAAATTACTCTCCACCCATCTGGGGGTGATTCTCAAAATCGACCTTCGCCCAACTAGGGGTGATTCTTGGAATCGCCCGCTGCCCAGCGAGGGATTATTCTCAGAATCACCCTCCACCCAACCGAGGGCTGGAGGCAGGCCAGACAGCCCTTGACGACGCCACGCAGTCTATCTCTGACTCCCTGCTGGATGGAAGGAGATTCCCAGAATCACCCCTAGCTGGGCAAAGGGCGATTTTGAGAATCACCCCCGGATGGGTGGAGGGTGATTCCGAGAATCACCACCGAATGGGCGGACATTGATTCCGAGAATCACCCCCGACTTGGCGGAGGGAAATTCCAAGAATCACCCTCTGCCCAGCCAAGGATAATTCTCAAAATCTCCCTCCGCCCAGCCGAGTGCCAGAGGTCGGCTGAGCAGCGCCGTCGAAGGCTGCCCAGCCTGCCTCTGGCCCCCGGCGGGCGGCAAATTAATTTTTATTTTATTTTATTTTTTTCAAACACAAACTATTTTAAAAAATTAATTTTTTTTTAAACAAAAACTATTATAATAAAAAAAAAGTATTGTTTAATATATATTAAAAAGAAAAAGAAAAGAAAAACTATTCGATTAAAATTTAAAAATATAAAAAAACAATAAAAACAAGTTAAAAAATATGTTTTGAAAAATAAACAAACGAATATAAAAAAAAATGTATATATTTTTTAATGTTAAATTTTTTTAAATTAAAACAATTATTATTTATAATATAAAAAAATATATATAAATATGTCTTAAAATATAAACAAAAATTTAAAATATGTCTCAAAATATAAACAAACATATATACGAAGATTTTGATTTTTAATTTTTATTTTCTTAAAACTACAACAATTATAATTTAAAATATAGAAAAACAATAAAAAAAATTTAAAAATATTTTTTTATATATAAACAAACAAATATATGAATAATAAATTTTTCATTAACTTGTTCATTTTCAAAAATTGTTTTAAGTCATAATTTCTCCATAATTTCATGGTTTAAGTATCTTGAAAACTTAAGATTTAAAAACTTGAGATTTACAACTTGTCATTAAGGTTTTTATGCACCACAAAATTTTATCTTTAATGTTATGGTTGAAAATAATTACAATTTTAGAGTCGTTTAGAGTCAAGATATTTTATGTTTAACAACATAGATAAAAATTGTTCGAAATGATAAGCCCTTCAGACATGATTTTGTTTATATTTAACATCATCTATCAAAAAAATTAGAATTTTACAATTTTTCAATGTTCTAATATGTTGTCTTTAAGTCCATTGTTACATTGTGTCAAAAGTGTGACACAATGTTTTTTTTTTTTATTCCATCATCAACTTGTTTTGTTTTGAGGGTGTTTTTTTCAATCATTTTTTCAAGAAACAATTCCGTTTTTAGCATAATTTTATAAAAAGGTGAAATTTTACCTTGAGAAAAAAACAAATGCATTCTCGAATACACACTTTTTGTTTTTGGGGCACTTTTTCATGTTTTTTGAGTCTTTTTGGGCTAGATTTCCTGTTTTGAGGTAATAGTTATGTTTCATCGGTAACATTGTTATTCAGGTTGAAAACCATGATGGAAATAATTGCACATTGATTGCGCTTTCGTTCCTTTCCATTCCTTTGAGCTGGATGATCCATTAGGGGGTTTGGGATTTCCTCCCTTTCTTGGATCAGGATCCTTCTTCCCTTTTCCTTTCTGATGGTATTTGGAATTTGCCTTTCTTTTTACATGCACAGTAAGTACATGCATTTTGAAATTTTTAAGTGTGCCTATTTTGATGAGCTTATCTTGCTCATGCATTAAAGACTGAATAAAAGAATCCAGTGATGGCATCTTCCAAGTTTCCCCGGCTGCAAATATTACTGTGTGGAATGTAGAGACGAATACTGCATACTCTGGACCAAGTTTTTATAAAATGGAAAGAATCAACTTATTTTCTTGTTTGGATTTGTCGATCCCGCATCATCTCAGCTGAAGCAACAAGGCTTCATACCTTGTGAAAAAATCTTGAATGTTCTCAAAATTTCTCGAATCTAATGAGTTTAACTCATTTTTGAGAATGTGACCTTGAATTTCATCTTGTTTTCCAAACAACCATTCCAAAATTTTCCATACTTCGTTTGGAGTTGAACATGATTCAACATGAAATAGCAATTATAGAGAGATAGATAAACATAGGATGTCGAAGGCCTCATTCATGCGATTGAAATATCTTGTTTTCTCCACTACCGATGTTGTTTCCACTTCTGTTTCGATGGTTTCTCAAAATAAGGCTCTACTTTTGAGATGAAGTAGGATCTTTGGCTTCCATTCGAAGAAATTATATGAAGTAAGAATTGTCGATTATGGAAACTCCAATTTAGACTCCATTCTTTGTTGTTGCTTCAATCTTCTGAACCTACAAATAAAAATTTCTTGTGCACTGATTATAAATCCCTGCGCTCTGATACCATGTAAGATTGAGATACAAAGATCTAGATTTGCAAAACAATGAACAAACTTGCAAGAGAAGAAGGAATAAGCAAGAATAGAGAAAAAAATGAAATTAATTCTTCAATATTACTTTTGGAATCAATACATAAAAGCAACTAAGTTAAGCTTAGTTGTACATGCAATAACTATGGATAGTTAAAGCTAACTGAAGCTAAGTGTGCTTTATGTTCTGCTAATGTGCACATGCACCACATGCACCACATGCAAGAAGTAAGTTAACTAATTAAGCCAAGTGCACATCACATAAAATATCTAGAGTTGAACTAAAGCTAATCAAAGTGCATGTACACCAACTATAAGTTCTCTTACGAATCTCATCTACACTTTGCATGCTCATTTAACCCACGGGAATTTGTGGTTGATCACCTCCCTATGCCTTTGTTCTAACCTTCATCTTCTCTTGTGGAGGGAAAATATATTCTCGAATTATATAGAACTTATTTGATAAGTTCTGTAGGGATGCCATATTGTTGTTTGATGACCGGCAAGAATCCAATTTTTCTAAGCATGCTTAATTCTGCAGTTTGACAGAATCTTCTGCCTCCTTCTAAGCAACTTTTAGACTCCATGTGTTGCATATTTAGAAGACTCACACAAAAATCCACAAAAAGATTCACATAAGCGGGCAATCATTATACCAAAAAAATCGAAAATAGAGTCTGCAAATGTCGACTCCTCTGATTCCATTTCCTGTTTCCATCGAATGGTTGCAGCTGACATTACACTGCCGAATTCATATCCAAATCTCTGTATATATTTGTGGATATGAATTTTGAGGCGAAACCTATAGATGCTTTTCATGTGTCAAATTCCTTATCCTCTTTTTCTTTTCAAACATATAAATCCCTAAACAACACATGGATTCTTCATGTTCTATTCTTGGTTGCTTTATCAAAAGAGAAGTGATCAGCAGTAGATATGGTGAGGTGGAACTCGATCCTTCGTACAAATGGATATGCATCTTTGACAAAGATTCACGAAGATCTTTCGTGTTTATGGAATTTGTAATTGCAATCCCTATGTTAAAATAAATTGTAGGATAAGGCAAAAGGGATCCTATTATTTCGTGTGGTACCTAATGATGAGAGTATGTGATATGAGTATATGAGAGTATATGTTAAGGTAAGTGGCTCGCCTTCCCCCCTCCATTCGTTCACACATTGCTCTCTGCATGCAAGCGTCTGGAGGCAGCTGAGGAGGAAGGCCAACATTCTTCAACCTGTCAGCCACGCAACTCAGTCGGGTTTGTATTGCAATATAGGTGTTTAGATACTATGGGGAAGCACCAGTCAAACGCTCAGTCTACCAAAGGGAAAGAGGTCCAGTATGAAAAAACCTCGAAGAAATTTGGACGTAAATCAAATTTAGAGATTCTCGAGAATTTGGCAGCAAACTATGTTATGGGGAATTTAGCAACTGTTCGTCAGGAAATTAGAGGATGGGAACGGGACATCTAGACAGACCCGGAGCATAATGAAACAGAGGCAAAAATCTTGGATTTCATCAGCAATCCAGGCAACACCAGGGGTCGACTCACACTATTTCAGCAGACCATTCACACGTATTGGATCCTAAAGAGCCTTCTAGCAAAGGCTATTCAGAGTATTAATCTTAGTCAAGCTGAACATGACCCAACAAAGACTGAACTCCGCCTGCTGGACATGATGCAGAGCATGCAGGATTAGCTGCAACATATTAAGATCACTCAATACCAGGCCACTGATAGAATTAGTAGATTGGATGATCGAGTTGGTCGCATGGAGAAGCAGCTCCAACAACTACAGCAAGTCGACATGCCAGGATCAACACTGAAAGCTCCAGCTCCTGTCCCTTCATCTGAAGAGTAGTTATTTTCTTAATTATGTTTTCTTATGCTATTATCGGACTTATATGGACTCAGTTTATTTTCTCAGAATGTAGATATTTCGAAAGTAGAATAGATAGCTCATGCTAGATGTATAAGAATGAAACTTTTTCAGTTTTGGTTTTCTTTTCATGCACTGAGATGGCCAACAGACCTGGTTTCCTACGGGCAGGTTGAGGCTATAGACTGAAGTTTAGAATTTTGTAACCTGCTTTACAAATATAAATAGAAAAAGAGAGGCACTACCAAATTCACAAAAAAAAGAGAGAGTATATGTTCGGTTTTAATTTTCTGTTTCCTAATAAAACGTAAAATTTTCGTAATAAGACACAATATATTAATCAAAATTCAAGTGCTGTGTAACCCTTTTTTAGCGATAAGGTGCCACAAATGAAGATGTCTACAGGTTAAAAAAAAACTAAATGATTCGACAATTTCCATTAAAAACATGTCGGTTGGATAAAAGTGAATCAAGGGGAAGTCTTAATGTGGAATGAAATTCATGCAAATGGGAATAAGACACTGCTTTATTGAGGACTGTAGTAATGGACTGAGGCATCACAAAGGGAACCGAGGCACAGGAGATAAACACCACAATCACAACATCCACAACAGATGTTAGTAGGAGACCAAGAGCAAACGTCCACCATGTTACCCCAAGAGCTGCCTCCTTTAACAAATGATTTGATAGGTAAAAAATAACATAAAATATAAAAATAAAAAATTGTTTAATAACACAAACTATATACGATAAGATTAACCGAGTTTCAAAAGTGTGTAACACCTTTTCCACCAATAAGGTGCCACGAAGAAATATGTCTACAGCTTTAAAATAGATTAATCCAAGACTTTTTTTTTTAATATTTGTGTTAATTTTTTTTATTTTTTTAAACTTTT
Organism: Pinus albicaulis; assembly: GCA_034641835.2. Classification (NCBI taxonomy): domain Eukaryota; kingdom Viridiplantae; phylum Streptophyta; class Pinopsida; order Pinales; family Pinaceae; genus Pinus; species Pinus albicaulis. The sequence continues at coordinate 1,486,052,903 of CM076578.1, forward strand.
ATTCAGTTTTATATATATTTTATTTAGTATTTAAAAATATAATTTAAACATTAGAAAATAATATATTGTATTTTACACTCTAAAATAATTATATATTAATAAATTTGATCTTTAAACTCATATTAAATTTAAATCTATACTTAAAATAGATCTATGTTAATCTACCTCCATCTCTATTTACAATGATCATATACACAGTGTTATTTAACATTCTAGAAAAAGGACAACTTTGAATCTGATACTTTTTCATCATGGTGATTCTAATCTTTTTAATTTTTTATATTTTAGAGTTTTACATGTTCTATAGTCTTATGTTGAATTTCATATATCGAATTACTCAATAATAATAACCATAGATTTTTTCGGTAGCTTGGTTTGATATTTGTTTAGTTTAACAATAACCTATAAGTATCGTGATGATTATTTGGTTTCGGTAGATTTCTTGGTAAGGCCTCGCTTTATCTCAAATCCATGAAAAAAAGGAAGCAGTCAACTACGTACTTCAATATTCGTCAAGAACCCGTAACATAGATGAGGCATAAGCCACGCACTGGAAGTAAAAAATAGCGATTTACAACAGACAGGAATGTTCCTCGAAGCTAACACAGAGATCCCGTAGAAGCTAATATACAGTGTACATTGTATTAGGTCAATTTAATATAATTTCCAATATTTGCACGACTGCACACCAGGTACGGTATACAAAGTGTAAAAATTTCACATGTTTAGATCTAGTTGCACTGAGAGGTACATTTTACAGTTTGTATGTAATTGTGATTTATGGTAGAAATTTTATTCATGCAAGTTAAAATAAAAAAATTTAACAGTTTAAAAATAAAAATAATTACTTTAAATGTTTTATATAGGTTTTTTTGTTTGTTTCAGTCCTTGCATGATTTCACACCATATTTATGGTGAGAAACGGTATTCAAATTCAACTTATATGATAATCATTAAAAGCATAAGATAACCTTCTTATAGTTTTTTTATCATATAGGTTGAATTTAAATGGATCATAAATTTACTTTCAACAATTTTTTTTACCACATCACAATTCTAAAGGGGTAAAATATTAAATATCTTTACTCTTTACTAAAGTCAATAACATTTCTTAAAATAAAGTAAAAGGGTTAATTCAACACAAAGAATACAAAAATTGTTCCAAAATCTTTTAATATTTTTTTTAATTAAATATGTGTAAAATGAATTTTTAAAAAGAAAACTATATCCAATGGATATATTAAAATCTCTAAACACATAAATATTTCCACTTCAAAGTTGTAATATTTGAAAATTTTGTTATCATGCCATGTAAAAAATATCATTAAATTTAATATTAATAAAACTTAAGTGGGTCTAATGGTTAAGAGCATGTGTTTTCTCCTAAGAAGTCACATGTTCAAAGAGAGAGGGGGTAGATTATGTATGTCTTCATAAAATAAGATAATAATAATAATAATAATATATTCTAATATTAATATTATAAATTCAATAACTTAGGATTAATACAAGATTAATTTTACTATATTATAAGATATATCAATATATTATGATATGTATTAACTATAGATATATATGGGGGGAAGAACAAAGGCAGAGTGGGAAGGATGAGAGAGGAGAAAAGACTTGGCAAGGATAGATAAATATGGAGAAAGACTGTTTATGTTTCGTTGGTGATATAGAGAGACAAAACAAAGATAGAGAGATTTATAAAAATGGAAGGTGGAGAGAGTGAAGAAGAGAGAGATATAGAGAGGGCGATATGGATAGATATGTAGGGAGAAAGCATGTGTATTTGGGGACGGGGCATAAGGAGAGATGGGGGTAGTTATAGATATATATGGAGGGGGGAGAGAAGGAAGAATAATTCTTGAACTAGATGCATTGTTTTTGTGTATATGGTGATTTTTAATCTTATTTGATTTCTTTCATTGAAGGAGATAAACTGAAGGAGAGGGGAGAGGAGGAATGAAGAGAGAGAGAAGGAGAGTATTGAGAGAGGGAGAGAAGGGTAAGAGAGAGAGAGAGAGAGAGAGAGAGAGAGAGAGAGAGAGAAAGTTGGTGATCCAAGTGGATATTGGTGGCCACCCACCTATTCCATTTGGACCCCCACCATCGATTCTTCCAGTTTTTTAGCTTCACCAAAGTTTACTATTTTTAGCATTTTTTAGGTCCTAAACTTCTCGAGCAGTTCTAAGGCCTTGAAGGACTTTTTTTGGGAAAACTGGGAGCAACATGGGCCATAGACTGATGTTGCTCATTAAAAAGTTGTAGTTGTTTGATAGATATTTCCAACAAGGTAATGATCACGTCAACCAAAGATCATATGCCAAACTTATGTCCCGAGGAAGTTGATCTACCAATTTACCCAAACGAGGCCAATAGTTTTGGCACTCTATCTCCTAGGGTTAGGTTTTTGGATGTTTAGGGTTTTCCATTGTTTCTTAATCATAAATAGGCCTTCGAGGCTCATTGTAACAGAGTGCAAAGGCATGTAGCCACCACATCTCTTCTTGGAGATAAGCCTACAAGCACCCTAAATTTTTATTCCCATTATGTCTGTAAGCATATTTCAATCATTTCTTCTTAATTAAATGAAGTTTTATTTCTGCTTCATCTTTGTGTTTATGTTTATTTTGTATATTATTGTGTTCTTGCATAAATCCGGATGAGTGGTATTCGAGTCTTCTTCCCTTTCATTTTTTTTCTTTGCATGTCCCCAATGAGGTAAGGGTATAAGGAGTTAGGGCTCAATCTAGTTGAACCCTTGCAAGATCAGCCTCGCAAAACCCGACAACCTCCCATTGCAGAAGAAAAGAACGATGAGGGAGTAGGAGATCCTATGAAAATATTGCTTGAGGAGGCTATCGAGAAAAAAAGGAATGCAATGACAGATAATTTTTCCTAGATCCTTTACCGACTGCCCACCAGCGACTCATATACATCATGGAGTCACTCTGGAAAAGCCAGTCCTTTCAAGGTACAAGTCAACTTTGAATTTTTTCTATTTGAAGGCGAGATAGATGTAGACGATGTAGATAGATGGATGAATTTGTTGGAAGGGTATTTCTCGGTCCATGATTTCTCTGACCAAGAAAATATTTTTTTTTCACTCCTCAAAGTCACCCCCCATCTCAAAGACTAGTGGGAAACCTACTCTGAGCAAAAGGAAGAGAGGGAATCCTGTCTGTTCTCTGTTGCACCCACTTTGAATTCTTTCCAAGACAACATCAGGGAAAAATATTACCCTGTGGGGAGCTATGAGGACAACTACATCCAATTGACCATGTTGCTGCAATAAAGAGATCAAGATGTGCACGAACTGATGAATCTGTTCCATATCCTGCACAAAAGGTTGCGTATTAAATATTCAGAGAGACTTAGGAGGAAATGGATTTCCTCAACATTACCTCGCTTGGCATGGAATATCGCTATGCCGCGAAGATAGAGGAGAAATTTTAGCAGAAGAATGAGACTTTGGATCCACAAATCCGAAGCAAGGGAAAGGATCGACCAAACCGCAGAGCAAGGGGAAAATTCAAAGTGGGGAGACTCCAAAAAACATCAAAAATCCAAATAAAGACATGGAGAAGTGGTTTGAATTTCATAACAACCCCACTCATAGAACAAACGAGTGTCGGGTCAAACAATCACTGGTGGCCAAACTGAAGGCACCTGAATAAAACACATGTTCTAATCTTGAGCTAGAACTAGGCAAGGGTGATGACAAAGGAAAGAAGATCATTGATGCGAATCCCAGTGCCATTTTTTCCACCACCAATATCTAGAGGGAGGATCCCGAGGATCCACGAGAGGGGGAGCATATCTTCCATTCGCAGATGTGGGTGAAGGGTTCTCCACTGCAATTCCTTGTCGATAGCGGAAGTCAAAAGAACATCATTTTAGTGGAGGGCATGAAGTGGATCAATCTACCGACCATAACACATCCACAACTATATACCATCAGGTTGCTTCACCAAGGAAGAGATCTTTGCGTCCGCTAATAGTGCCACCTTTTGTACAAAATCAAGCCATTCACGGATGAGGTACTATGTGATGTTTCTCCTCTTGATGTAGTTGATCTATTATTGGGCCAACAATACTTGTGGAAGTGACATGTTGTGTATTATTCTAGGCCTCATTCTGTTGTTATTAATTTGGGAAATAATTTGTATAGAATACCAGAGTTAGTACTGCCTCCTACCATTTCTTTGACTACTGCAAAACAACGCAGTAAGATTGCTTCCCAAACCTGGAAATTTATTTGCACTACAATTCGCCCATAGGACAAGATGAATATTGTGGCCACAACCTCATAATAGGGTTTCCCTGCACGACAACAAAATATGGAAAAATTCGTGGAGGAATATGAGGATATTTTCTCCTCACCCACAGAGGTTACTTTACACTATCAGGTCAAGCACTCCATTGATCTGATCCCAGGCGCGCCACCGTCTGATGTTGCCATACCTCATGTGACCACAAAGAGAAAATCCACACATGTGCTATATGAGGCTGATAAAGAAACTAAATTTATTAAGCACATCCAGCATGTCTGTCGGCAGTTCCATGTCATCTTCAACAAATCCAAGACCAAGTTCAACAAAATTTGCCTCATCCATGGAGGAACTCAACGCAATGTGGACAATTGATTCCTAAGGGGATATGAATGATCCAGGTGGATATTGGTGGCCACCCAACTATTCAATTTGGACCCCACCATCGATTCTTTCTTTTTTTCAGTTTCAACATAATTTATTATTTTTAGCAGTTTTTTGGGTCCTGAACTTCTCGAACCATTTTGAGGCCCTAAATTTTTTTTTTTTGAAAAACAGGAGAAACATGGGTTGTATACCGATTTTTCTCATTCAAAAGTTGTATTCCTAAGACAGATATTTCTAACGAGGTATTTAGCATGTTGAACAGAGATCATATTCCAAATCTACGTCCCTAGGAAGTTGATGTACCAATTTACCCAAACAGGGCCCATAGTTTTGGCGCTTCATCTCCTAGGGTTAGATTTTTGGATGTTCGGGGTTTTCCATTGTTTATCAACAAGAAATAGGCCTTCAATCCTCATTATAACATAGTTTAGAGGCCTATAGCTACCACATCTCTTCTCAGATATAAGCCTACAAATGTCCTAGCTATTTATCTCCATTATCTTTGTAAGCATATTTTAGTCATTTTTTATTAATGAAATGAAGTTTTATTTGCCATTCCATTTCTTTGTTTATATTTATTTCTATATATTATTGTGTTCCTACATAAATCTGGATCATTTGGATAGGGGAGAGAAAGGGAAAGAGACGACTTGAGAGAGAGGAGGAGAGAGGGAGGGAAGAAGAAAGACATACAAAGAGAAAAGTGGAGCGAGACAGAGAGGGGGAGTGAAAAGGATGATATGGAGAGAGAGTATGTATGTTTGGGGGTGTTACGCAACATTTTTTCACCATCCCTACAATCTCGATCCTGCACATTGGAGGACCATTTCTGTGACTTATATGAAGTGTCATGCCTTGAAAAAATTATCATTGCATCCCTTGCCATGAGAAGGACATTTCCTCCGTTGACTATTCCTAGAACAAACCATCAAAAGCACATGATTTTGGGTTGGTGCTGGCAGGCAGTTATGGACATGAACCGATAAAGGAAATTAGCACTAGGCCCCACACCAATTGACACTCTGTTTGAGTGGACTTCCTGCGCTAAGTTGTTTTTGGAAATTTTTTTAAATATGGAAGCAAAGTTTCCATTTCCAACCACTTTGTGAGCGATTTAGCATGGGTGGTTCGACTGAATAACATTGAGAACCATCCTTTGGCTTCTTGCTTCCTACATTTAGGGCAACCACCCAAAGGATAAGGCCTCCCTTCCACCATATGAGGGATCCCAACTTCCTCCTCTCCTTCTATAAATACGTCTCTCTCAGATAGATGCAGCTAGTTGAATGGTTTGGATAGGTGAACATTTTGGAGAATAGCTGAAACAATTTGATATAGGTAGTGTGAGATAGAGCAGAGAGAGATACCCTTGTCGAGAGAGAGTCTAGGCTGATTGCCTCACCATGTCCAAATTCCCCGAAGAATGCTTGAGACGCATTTTGATTCGACCCGCTAAAGGAGGCTACAACGTCAAGGCTCATTTGGTTGTAATCTCTTTCTTTCTCTTACTTAGTGCATGACTGATGTTATGGTTCCCATCTTGTGTTGATGTGATTAATATTGTGTAATACGTTCAATTCTCCTTGACCAATTAGATAGTTATGAATGCAAATATTGTTTCATATGCTACTTTAGTTCTTTGATCCTTGTGCATTCTCCTGAGAAACATTATTGAAGGGCCATGATGTGCTGGGATGAAGATTAGAAGATTACTTCCATAGCTATGACAACTGCATTGGATCAAGGGTAGGACATCTATCCCAACTCAGTTTCATTCATTAACTAGGAATTGACGCATTAGCATGTCCTCTTGCTGCTAGACCCACCCTAGGGCTAGAGGGATCGCCTTTGTCCGTAGAGGAGATTTACCTACATGACAAGTTGGCGACTCCACTAGGGAATCAGTGTGTGTTTGTCCTCTCATTGTTTGTTGAGCGTCTGGCTTGTCAAGTCGACTTTGGTTGTTTGATAATTTTTTTCTTTGCTTGACTTTACTGACTATTTTAAACCATCTTGTTCAGTTCCAAAGTGTCAAGTCTAAACTCTGCTCACTGGTTTTATTTTTTTCCCATGGTTTTCTAGCCTGGTGAAGTTTTTCCTTGAATAGTCGTGTTGATTGGTGCATGCTATTTTTTTCACAAGTGCGTCAACCCCTGTTTACCACGGATTACAGCTAAATAGTCACGTTGAATCCTGTAGGATTTGATTTGACCTCATTTCTGAGCTTTTGTCAGTGTTTCTTGGCTCTGAATTGGCTTCTTGACTTGAAATTGTTCTATCAGGATTGTTTTGACTCTGTAGTCTCAGTATTATCAACTGTTTGTCCATCATCTTATCAGTGGAGTTTGTAGCCCTAGGGTTTCTAGGTGCCTTCTGTTGTTTGTTCGGCCCTCTCCTAACTGAGCCTTCTGAGTAAAGTTCGGGTCACTTTGATCTTTGTCATTTTAATTCACTGACTGATTATGTTTGTCTTTCTCTCGATTCTCTGTGTCTTTGATTTGTTGGATGATCACTTTTTTTTTCATTTGACTCTGCACTTTGTCACTTCGAGCATAGATTACATTGCTTATTGGATCGTTTCTAACACCTTTTGTTTTCTTGGAAGAGTGCATTCTTGGTTCGAGTGTGTTTTATGTTTTTATTGCATAGATGTATTCATTTTAGATCGTTACATTCGTAGTGCTCGAAACTAGTCTATGTTTTTATTTTTGGTGTAATAGTGCATTATGTGCATTATTCATCTAAAAGACAAAAAAAATTGCATTATTTCGCTTAAATTGAAAATGAAAATTTTATTTTGCATTAATAGCTCTTCGCAAACTAGGAAAGAGTTTTTGTTTTCTCATTTGGTTGTATTAGATGCATTAGTGGATTTATTCTTATGTTTTAATTGATTGCTACTTTGTCATAGATTCCTATCCTTCTCTTAGCTAGCATTCATTGAAAGGAAATGATGTTCTTTTGCATGTAGTATGCATTTATGAATTTGAGATCAACCTTGAAATGAATTCAATCAACCTAAGGAAGCTTTGAAACCTAACACACATATTTTAGAGGTCTAGGATAGTGATGTGTTCCGGCGTCGTTAAACCTAGTAACTGTCATTCGCCATCTAGCATTAGGAAGCACTAGTATGGACTTGTGCTCGCCATACCTTCACGTATATAAAGGGATACCCTCATAGGTTGCAATCCTTTATCCGTAGGAAGCCACGTCTGTCACCCTGTAACCATGATACACTAAACACAACATTCGGGGGGACTACCTGCACGTTCGTCAAGTCCTTAGTCATTTCTCTTTCATTTGATCAGTAAGGTGTATATAGTGTTCATGGAAACTTGGTACACCCTCTTGCTTAGATTACCTGAGTAGTCATTTTGATCTTTTCGTGACTCTCTAGCATTGAAAATATCATCGAGCTTTTGTCCTTTTACACTCGTTCAATCTGAAAGTGACTAGAGTCATCTTTTCCCTATTTCTCGACTCTTAAGACATGAAACAACAATGTTTCGTTTCAATTTCATAAAATTAACTTCCTATGATCACATGCCTATTAAAGATTTTTATTTTGCTTGTTCTTAGTAGTTCCTTAGTGTTTTGTCTTAAAGCCTCAAATAGGATATCTCGTTTTCTTCCTATTTTGAAGCATTCTCATAGTGGCAAAACTACCATTTTCATCGTCCTCTTCACTACCTCCTAGTGGTGATCCTTTTCCTGACGTTTCGTCTGAAACGCCTCAGTCCACTAGGTCTGTGAAGTTTTCACAGCCTATCCTTCCGAGTATCTTTTCTCTTGCTACCGAGTCTCCTCCTTAAGGGTTAGTTGATATCAATTGGCAACCTCAAGGTGCTTGGTCTGGTTTTTAGGGTGAGGAAGAATTCCCTCCTCTTACTTCGATATCACCGCAATTAGTTATTGCTTTACCTCTTATCCCTCCTCATCTTCTCGACAATCTTGCAACCTTGTCAGACATGGATTCTTCCAGTCTTGTTGGAATTGAAGAGCTTCATGTTTCTACCAGGGAGTATTAGCTCTTGCCAGAATATTTCTCGTATGTCTCCAGTCAACCTTCCCTCAAATCAGTGTCTCTTCCACCTGGTTATCATACTTTGGGTCAAATAATTTTTGGTGTTGCATTCATGACACAGTCTAGTACTTTGACTCCCGCAGGGAGCTCGTCTATTCCTACATCAGGAATGTCGCCTTCGACACCCATCTCATCGGCCATTGTTACATATGTCCCCGTGCGACTTACCGTCTATGTGGCTTCATCTACACTGGTTGTTAATATGACTCATTTTTCAGGGTCTACTATTGTTTGCACATCTATCTTTATCAATCCCACGATTTCAATTATGCCCATCATGAGTAGATCACAACCTTATGTTGTGGAAATCCCTCCTACATGCACCACACCTATGGTATCTAATTATACATTCGATGAATCTCTATTGGATATTCAGCGGCGATATGCTCCCTATCTGAGTCCTTAGCAACAAAGTTCCACAACTCAAGGTTCTCAACAATTGCAAGCTTCTGGAAATCCTCCACATCATTAGGATGTATATGGCAATCCCGTATATTTTCCTCTGATTAATCCCTATCAACCTATTTATTTTCCTCCGGCCGACCCCTATTAGTTTGTTTACCATCAAGGACCATCCTTACAGGGACAACCCTTGGGCCTATAAGGACAACCCTTACAGGGACAACCTTCGGTCCAATAGGGACAACCCTTTGGTCCACAGGGACAACGTTATAGTCCACAAGGACAACTCTTACAGGGCCAACCTTTGGTCCAATAAGGAAAACCCTACGATCCTTCTGGTCAACTGCAATTTCAACCAGGAGCATATTACGTTCCTGGGGGGAAATATATCCACCACAGGGACAACCTTTTTTCCAACAACATCGATCTTACATTCAGCAAGGCGAAGCCATTTTATAACAAGGACAACCCTATAGTCCTGCACTGGGTAAACCTCGTTTTCAGGGACAACTTGGCCCATCCTAACCATTGGGCCAACCTCTTCCACAAGGGAAAACTAGTGGCCCTCAGTATCCAGGCAAACCTGCCCCACAGGGACAGCCTATCCAACCTTAGCAGCTGATTCAACCTGCTCAACCTACTCAACAGCCAGTTTAACCTATTGAACCTACTCCGCAGGGACAACCTGCTCAACCTCAAGGCACTACTTACCCTCCTCAAGGTCAATATTAGGAAGTATATTGTGGACTCCAAGGTTTCACTTATTATCCTCATAGTCAAAACCTAGATGGTGTATAATTGACCTCAAGACAATGCTTACATTCTGCAGAAAAATCCATATGTTGCTCATCAAGGACCTCAGTGGTATACTCAAAATTAGTATCCTAGTCCTCAACCCTTGTATGGGAAAAACTATTAGGCTTATAACCCCTATGGATAGAATCCTCTAGGACAAAACAAATGGGGGTATAATTTCTCTCAACCTAGGTGGAATGCTAACACTGGTCTTTATCAATTACCTACAATGACTTTTAATCCTCAATTATCGTTTCTCTCTACGTTGGAACTGTCTGATGTGTCAAAGTTGACGAATGATCCAATCCTTCACAACCCGTATTGGCCTCGAGTTCCAACCAAAATTCCTAGCGATTGTCCCAAGTTTGAGGGCAAGTCTGGAGAAGACCCCCAAGCGCATGTTATGACATACCATCTTTGGTGTTCCTCTAACTCTTGGGTTGACGATTCTATCCAACTCCATCTTTTCCAACAGACTCTTACTGGTGCGGCTTCCAAGTGGTACATCGAGTTATCTTTTGGCATCTTCCAAGATTTCAACTCTTTAACCATGGTGTTTCTCACGCACTTTCGGTTACCTGTTTGGTATGAAACCAGGATGCACCTCCTCACATCCTTGAAGCAAGATTGAGCTACTCATATCTAATATCATATTCATGAATGGAGGTGATGTTGTCACTTGATAATGTTTGAAATTCCTAATCAACTTCTAATTGATTGGTTTAGTACCTCCTTCATTGCTCTGATTGCTAAGGACATTGCTATGGGGGCATGTGTCACTGAGGAACAAGCCATTGCTTGTGCCCATTACCTAGGTCTTGTGTACTCTTAGTCCAGCACGTTGTATGATCTCTTGCCTGATGCTCCTAGACCTAAAACTTCCAAAGCACCAACGATGCCATTTGTCGATGGTATCGTTATTTTTGTGTCTCAGACTTCTCAGAAGTCTCATCCTCCATATCTCAAGAAGATAAAATCTACTCCTTCCAATAATATTGCTTCTCAGCCAACCCCAAATTCTGATAAAACTGTAGAAGTGAATGCCGTTTAAGCCAATCCAGCAGATAAAACTTCCAAGGGTAAAAACAAGGGTAAAGGAAAGGCCAAAGTCGATACCCCGAAATAGGATTCTCAGAAATCTCGTGTTGATGATGGTTCAGAGCATAAACTGAAGTATCATTTCTTGATTTTTGATGAAGAGCACTACCCCAAGGATTGTCCTCAATGGGCCGATGTGAGTCGATTGCTCAAAGGCACCCAAGGAACTCTAGCTATTCTCAAAGAACCATTTCCATCATAGCAGACTCAGTTGGTAGAGAAACCTCAGTCCTTTGCCCCATTTGGCTCTCAGGTTTTCATGATGAACGTTTCTTCATTCGTTTCCATAGCTACACAATCGAAATATTATACTGAATCGCGTTAATCAAGAGGGAAAGAGATCGCTGATGGTCCTCCTCCTATGCCTTCTTCTAGCCCTCTTCTAGCCCTCTTTAGATTGAAAGGACTAGTACTGAGCCCTTTGTATGGCAACCTTCCAAGGCTGTACTTCATAAGTCTTCTTTCAATCCTAACACCCATGATGCTCAACATTATAGTATTCTTGAGGATTTGGCTCAGGTGCCATCTGTTATGTCTGCATTAGAAGTACTTCAGAGTTTTTTTCTCAATGGAAGGCTTTGCTATCTACCATCGGTGGGTGGGGTTGATCCTACCAATTCGAGCCTTGTCACTTTCAACTTGAAGAAATTCGTCGCACTTCTCCCTCACCAGCTTGTGCTCATCATCCAAGTTGGGATTAATGGGATGACCGTTCATCGAGAAGTCATGGATGAGGGTGCGTCTATGTGCGTCATGTCATATACCAGCTAGAAAGCCATCGTTTCTCTAGCTTTGAATTCATATCCAAATTCTCTAGAAGCATTTGATGGAATGGAATATAAACCTCTTGGTGTTCTTGTTAGTTTACTGATCTCTCTAGAAGGGAAAACAGTCAACGTCGAGGTTGAAGTAGTTGATGCCAAGCTCATTTACAATATTCTCCTTGGTCGTAGTGGGAATCATGCCATATTGTGCATTCCATCCACTATCTTTTGTTCTTTGTGATTTCCACCTGAAGGAAAGATCGTTACTATTGATCAGTTGTCTTTCTTCACTTTTTCATCTTTCGAGAGAAACATTTTGTGCGTCAATAAAATTCCTATGCCTTACGAGAGCGTAGGGCCAGGTCTCATCAACAATCCTACCCTCATGGGTATTTTTCCTCTTCCTCCACCCAGCACTATTCAGGTTAACAAGATCTCCAGGTCTTCCAATTCATGGATCATCCCTTCACCTGAGTAAATTGATTTATTTGGAGATTCGATGTTGTTAAGTCTGATTGAAATTTATTATTGCTAACTTATTTTGGCTTCGGATCCTCTTCCCCCTGACCATGGTCCTTTGAGCATGTCTCTTGATACTTATTCTCAATCCCCCTGGCTCAGCGATTCAGATTTGCCCGATCACTTAAGAGAGATATTTCCTTCTGATGAGGCCATCGTGGAAACTATGTCTCTTGAGGATCCTCCTTGGGACAATAGTCATCATCATTCCTTGTTCATGCCTAGCCTTGGGGCCATGCCTACGTGTCTCGAGAGGTTTTCTTCTCAGGTTCCTTCTCCTCCGCTTCAAATGCCTATACTGACACATGAATTATTTCCGGAAGGTAACTTGAGAAATATTACACAGACGATGCCTATCGACATATCCATTAAACTGGGGGTTATCGAGAACACCCATATTGGGGTGACCTGTTCTCCCAATGAGGTTCAGGTCTATACTAGTCTCTTCCTTGAGTTTCATGACGTTTTTTCATGGTCTTACGATCCAAGTATAGTGGTGCATGAGATTCCTACCTATCCTAGTGTGAATCCTGTTCGCCAATTTCTTTGTCCTGTGCACCCTGGAAAGGCTACTGCTATTAAGGGAGAAGTTGAAAAAAATCTTAAAGCTGGTTTTATTTATCCGATTCCCTTGACAGAATGGGTTTCCAATATCGTTCATGTAGATAGGAAATAGGGTACCATTTGTGTCTGTGTTGATTACCATGACATTAACCGTGCCTGCCCTAAGGATAATTATCCCACTCCTTTTATTTATCAAATCATTGATGACTTTGCTGGGAGTGAGATTTTTTCTCTTATGGACGAGTTTTTTGGGTATAACCAGATTAAAATGCTTCTGACTGATCAACATAAGACCACCTTTATCTGTCCTTGGGGTATTTTTTCCTATAAAAAGCTCCCTTTCAGTATGAAAAGTGTTGGGGCTACATTTCAGCGAGTAATGTCATATGATTTCCACGATACCAAGCACATTGTTCAGCCTTATCTGGATGACCTTCTGTCTCAGATGGCTAAGCGTAAAGACCATCTTGATCATCTCTGCCAGATTTTTCTTCGTTTTCGACGCTATAACATTCAACTGAATCTTTATAAGTGTGTCTTCTGCATTGACTCCCGTAGACTGTTAGGGTTTATCGTTTCCAAAGACGAGATTCATCTCGATCCGCTCAAAGTTGAAGCTATCATTAATCTCCCTTCTCCTTCCTCACATCAGCTGCAAAATTTGTAGGGAAAAGCTAACTTCTTACGATGTTTTATACCTAACTATGCCAAAGTGGCCAAAGGATTTACATGATTACTAAAGAAAAGCATCCCATTCCTCTGGGATGAGATCACCCAAAATTCTTTCGATGCACTGAAGATGTTTCTCATCAATTCTCCTATGTTGCTTACTCCAAATTATCATCGTGATTACTCCCTCTATTTGGCCGCAGTGTTCAGCACGATTGCCATGGTTTTGGTACAAGACAATGATGATGGTGACGAACATATCATTTAATATCAGTCTCGAAACCTTCTCGATACTGAAACATGATATGCCCATGTCGAGAAGTTGGCATTGGCTATTGTTCAAGTTGTTCAAAGTTTTCATCACTACATCCTATTGCATACAGTGACTGTGATTTCTGATTGCGGCCCTCTGAATTACATATTTACTCGTCAATTTCTAGGGGACAAGTACTCGAAATGGATTGTCATCCTCCAAGAGTTAGATTTAGATTTTACCACTTCCAAGTAAAATAATTCACTAGTCTTCATAGATTTGATCTGCTCTCTCCCTTCCAATTCTGCTCCATCTGGTTCTGAGGAACGCATTCCGGACAACACGCTTTTTCTGATTAGCACACTCGACCCTTGGTACGGTGATATCATCATATATCTTTAGACTTCCACCTTTCAATATGAGTTGGTGAAGGATGCTCATTGACACATCCATCATCAATCGTAACCCTATCGCACAGTCAGAGATACACTCTACCGCATTGGAGTTGATTCCATTCTCCGTCAGTGTTTGACTCTCAAGGAGACTGAAAAGGACCAAAACGATTTTCACAGTGGCACCTATCAAAATCACATGTATGGATATGCTACTCCATAGAAGATTCTTCATACTAGGTATTTCTGACCCACCTTATTTAAAAGCTACATCATTGCTGTCCGTAAGTGCCATGATTTCTAGATTTATCAGTGCAAGATGCGCGTGCCACCTTCCCATCTTCATCCTGTCATTACCATTGGTCCCTTTGTGAGGTGGGGCATCTATTTTATGACGTGTAACCCTCACTCGCCAGGGGGAATTCTTATATCATTGTAAATGTGGACTACTTCACCAAATGGGCCGAAGTAATGCCTACACTTATGGATGATGGTAAGACAACAACACAGTTTCTATTCAATCATGTCATTTCTAGGTTTGGTGTCTCTCAAGCCATTGTTATTGATCGTGGTTTTCATTTTCATCATTACAGGGTGGCAGAGTTGACTTCCAAGTTGGGTCTGCATCACGACAGCTCAACGTCCTACTATCCTCAGGCCAATGGCCAGGTCGAAGCCGTGAACAAAGTTCTCATCAATATAATTATACTTCAACGTACAATTGGGATGCACAAATCAAACTGGCATCTCATGTTTTTTTCGACTCTCTGGGCTTATCAAACCTCAGTAAAGGATGTGACTGGATTCACTCCATTCCAGCTTGTTTACAGTCTAGAAGCTACCCTTCGAATTGAATGTGAAATACCTTCGCTCAAATTAGTTGTTGAATTGCTACTGAATACTTTTCCAGAAGAAGCATGTATTCTCCATTTAGAGAGGCTTGATGAAACTCGCCGCTTTGCTACTCTGGTCATTGAAGCACAAAAAAAGTGAGTCAAATCTCATTTTGACCATTCGGTTTCCCCTCGTTCCTTCATAGAAGGAGACCTTGTCCTCTTGTACGACCAAGTTCATGATAAGTTGGGGGCAGGAAAATTTCAACTGATGTGGCATGGGCCCTACATTGTTAAATGTGTTTTGTAGAATGGGGCTTATCAGTTTATTGATTATGAAGGTCATCCTCTAGATCGGGCTAAAAATGGGTTGTATCTTAAAAATTATGATGCATGATTCATTTTTGCATGTTTTTTTACATACGTGTTCTTTTAATTTTTGTACATTCTTGGTTTGGTGTGCTTTGCGATCGGTTTCCTCCTCATTGGATCGTTTCTTATTGTGGAGATGTCTATTACCCCTTATGTTAATTTCATGGATGGTACTTCTCGCAGTACCCAGAACTTGTCTTCATCAGCCTAGGTGATATATGATCTTGTTGGTGCATTGATAGACCTTCAAGGTATTTGTCTAGGATGAAACACAAACAATGTCACTAAATATATAGTGTTGTTATTGAACTATTAACTGAGGCCATTTCTCTCAACATTTGTGCAATGATTTTTAACCTAGACTCACAGCTTGTTGTTCTTCAACTTAATGGACATTATTATGTTAGAAACCCTCACCTCTTAAGGTTGTAATTTCATGTTTGTTTACTAGAAAGACATTTTTATTACATTACATATCAACATATTCCTAAACGAATGAATGTGTTAACTGATATAGTAGCTAACATTTTATTAGATAGGCATTTGCGTAATTTGTAAAAAATCACCATCACATAAAAAAATCCATACAGGAAAATATATGTATATATATATGTCGAGTGTTTGCATCCATGTGCATCAGAAGTTCAAAAAATATGTGTGTTTCGGTTACATCCCGAGATATCATGTCTCTCAAAAAATATGTGGAAATTAAACCTAGGTGTCTAGTCGGCGTGACACTCATGATAGCACGTCACTAACTGTACAAGCCACCTCAGCAAGCGGTGAACATGGTTTGACATCCCTGTAATGTGTCTATGGTACACGTGAAGAACAACATCGAATCGTGCATAGTCCGGGATCCCACGGGAGATTACCCCCAAGTTGTGTATGATTTCCTCCTCCTCGCCTCCCTCACCATGAGGTGCTACATCAAAGTCGCGACGAATTCTTTGTGCTATTGGAGACATTGCTGCAGGTCTCTCTGTGCCAACATCTGCAATTACATGGATTAATATCAGAATATGCATAACAAAAAAAATCATCAT
Source organism: Pinus albicaulis (assembly GCA_034641835.2). Classification (NCBI taxonomy): domain Eukaryota; kingdom Viridiplantae; phylum Streptophyta; class Pinopsida; order Pinales; family Pinaceae; genus Pinus; species Pinus albicaulis. Next base: position 1,486,069,361 of record CM076578.1, read on the forward strand.
ACTCATAAAAATAAAAAATGAGTCTTACCCAGTACTTCATCCCAATCCTCTCCTTCTGGGAGTGGGAGATGTGCATCACTACTGAAATACATGCCAGAGTAGGGCGATTCCTCCATGAAAATCAGCTGTCGGCAGAGCCACTCAAAGAACTCTAGTCTCTAAGACATCTATTTAGCGCCCCCTAACCTTGGCATCAAGGCTGACCAATGCACCATCTGTGGCTCCTAGGCTGGTATCAATATGGATAGGTAGTAAAACTTCTTCAATTTCCCATTCTTCCATTTTTTCAACTAGCGTTTGATGTTGATTTTTAATGCCTCTGCCTAGTTGAAGAGATTTGGTGCCATGAAATCCACTGCAAGAAGTAATTTTTTTTTGTAGCCTCATGTGGAGCATGAACTCCTACAGCTCGCGTGATGGTGTGTAGCACTACTCTGAGTGCCAGATCAGGAATGGTTTGTATATCCACCTTCCAGCTTTTGGATCCTTTCTGTGCTCCTCGACACACTCTGTCAATAACCATACCCATGTTTTCCATTGTAGGCCGAGTACCGATCAGGATTGGTACTTCCCCCCTCTGCGAAAATCTGGTTATGAAATAAACATCTTAGACTTCAATCTCAAGTTCTTGGTCGTGAATAATGATTTTTTTCTGATCAATTTACCAGAGATTGATCAAGTACTGCAACATCTTTGGTTGTGCTATGAGACATGGTGTCGTAAATAATTTTTTGGGCCCACAATCTCTGATAGCTTTCATGCATCTCCTATTTCCCATGGCTTCCTCATCTTCTTCACTGTGCTCTCGTTCTTTCCATTCGAACACCATTTTGTCTTTTCACACCTACAAAAATATTCATATGGTTGTCATTAGCCAAATCCAATATTTTTGAATGGTTAAATTGGGCCTGCTTGTTTAGATTTACATGCTAAAAATGATTTTCGCGGTTGGCGCAACTGTTTTAGAAACAATCGCATGAATTGGCACGCCCAAGTTCAATTCTTTGGTTAGCTGGCGCAAGTCTGTGCCTAATACCTGCATTGACTATCGTGCCCTAGATTTCGAAAAATCCTCCCATAAATCTACAAAAATGGGGTTTCATATAATGAAAAATAAATCCAAATGCAGGGTAGGATGTGAGTTCTCACCTGGAACAGACTGACTCACGATTGATATTCCAGATTTCCAGCTATTAACATTGCAAAATTACAGTGAAAAAAGGGTAACAAATTGCTCACAAGAGGTAGAAGTGAAAAGTAGTTTATTTTTTACCATATTTGGCATTTTTTCACTTTTCATAACCCTAATTAGGTTTTGAGTCATATTTTTCGATTATATTGCTATGTTATTCCGAGAAATGGGTTTTACGTGCATCTCTTGTGCAGCGACAGTTCCTCGACGTGATGACAAGGAAGTAACAAGTTGTATTTTACACTTTTTCGGACTTGGTAAAAACACAAAAAATCCACGGTTGGATTCATCTTTCAGCTCTTTTCTGACTCAAAAATTGAAAAGATTGCCAAGATTCTTGTTGTTTTGAACTCGTTAAATGGTTGCGAAATGATATCTACCCAGTATACATTTAACCCTTTTTTAGGCTAGGATATATTATTTTTCGAAAAAGGAATACCTTAGCCTACCGTGACTAAGAGGTTCTCTTAGACACTATTTTCTACCTTTTCGGATCTGTGAGACTACCTACAAAAAGGGATTGCTGGATTTTTCATTTCCTCTTCTTTTCAAACTCTCTAAACATGAAAAGATGTTGAGTTCTTCCTTTGTTAGACTCGTTAAAACCTAAATGACATCAGGAACTGTCACCATGACATCATCGAATTCCTCCTTCCTATGGCTCGTAAAATGTACTAGGATGGATTTTTCCGAAGGAGAAACTTACATGACAAGCATATGCTATCCCCTTCAAGCTTGTTTTCCAAAAATAATTGTGGTACTCGCCAGAAATGGTGGGGGAAAATGGAACGAGTTCTTATTTGTGTCGAAAATATGTTGCTCTTGGACATGACACTCATCTACGTTCATGTCAGGTTGGGGACATCTCATTTTGTCATTTTTGCCTCCATGGGTTTGGGTAATATCTTTTGACCTCTCATTTTCTCTTTGCCACGTCATGATGACTTCAGATCCCTTGATGTCAAATACTACCAAATCCAGAGTTGTTTTGCTGATATGTTCAAGAGAATTTTTCGTTTGTAGTTTTCAACCTCCCTCTGATCGTGTTTGTGGTCCTGATTCACTATCATCATATTCCTCTGTCTCGCATTGATGATGTGGGAAAAATTATGGTCCATATTTGACCAGGTCACTTCCTGTTGACTTCAGCTCATTATCCAGGAAGATGATCTAGAGACTCCCTTCTAGTACCTAGGAGTTTGCATGCCTTAATGAAAATTTCTTCGCATGCGATGACAGGTCCTCATCATTGGCCTTCGATCAAGTCATCCTATGGGTGTTCGATGAAATATCATTGTTCACATTCTATTGATTGTACTAGTTGTACCATGACAACCACTGTCATTATTGGTGGTTTCTCTCGTGCTCATTAACAATGTCCATCATTGGCTAGTAATCAGGTGACTTTATTTCATGTTCGACTTCATCTCACATATTCACTTGCTTGAATATATACTTGTTTGAGTCAAGATGGAGTGCAAGACCTTGGGTTTTGTCTGATAAGATCCAGGCTGCGGGTTATTTGGTTTATGATGACTATATGCATGACTCTTTTGATTGGATGGCTATGACCATACCTGAGTCTATTTGTTGATCCTTACTGCTAGATGGTTGCATCCATACCTCGGATCTCCATTTAAATGTATTCTATTATGGATGGTTGCGCCCATGCCACATTTTCATGTATCAGAGATATTAGTTTTATTTATACTTGCAGGTCTTTCGAAAATGGTGTTTGGTTCAAATGCGTTCTCGTAAAGAATTTCACTCCTCGCTCTCTCTCGAACCTCATGCTTTAAGGGGCATCTTTTACATAGAATTTTATCATCGTCCCTGTAATCTCCATCCCGCACATTGCATGACCATTTCTCTGACTTATGTAAAGTGTCATGCCTTGCAAAAAGTATCAATGCATCCCTTGCCATGAGAAGAACATTTCCTCTGTTGACTATTCCTAGAACGTACCATAAAAAAAACATGATTTTGGGTTGGCACTGTTAGGCAGTTATGGCCTCATTCCGATAAATGAAATTAACCCTCGGCCCCATGCCCATTGGCGCTCTGTCTCAGTGGACTGCCTGCGCCGAGCTGTTTTTTGGAAATTTTTCTAAATATAGAAGGGAAGTTTCCATTTCCAACCACTTCATGAGCAAGTCAACATGGGTGGTTCAACTAAATAACGTTGAGCACCCTCCTTTGGCTTCTTGTTTCCTACATTTGAGGCACCCTCCCAAAGGATAAGGCCTCCCTTCCACCATACGAGGGATCCCAACTGCCTCCTCTCCTTATATAAATACATCTCTCTCACATAGATGCATCTAGATGAATGGTCTGGATAGCTGAAAATTTGGGAGAATAGCTTAAATAGTTTGATATAGCTAGTGTGAGATATAGAAGAGAGAGAGACCCTTGCCGAGAGAGAGTCTAGGCTACTTGCCTCACCAAGTCCAAATTCCCCGACGAATGCTTGAGACGCATTTTGAATGGACCTGCTGAAGGAGGCTGCGATGTTAAGGCTCATTTGGTTATAATCTCTTCCTTTCTCTTACTTAATACATGATTGATGTTTTGTTTCCTGTCTTTTGTTGATGTCATTAATATTGTGCCATACGTTTAATTCTCCTTGACCTATTAATAGTTATGAATGCAAATGTTGTTTCGTATGCTGCTTTCGTTCTTTAATCCTTATGCAGACACCTAAGAACCATCGTTGAAGGACCGCAACATGCTGGGATGAAGATCAGGAGACTGCTGCCATAGCTATGACAACTGTGTTGGATCAAAGGTAGGACATCTATCTCGACTTAGTTTCATTCATTAACTAGGAATCGATGCATTAGCATGTCCTCTTGTTGCTAGACCCACCCTAGGGCTAGAGGGATCACCTCTGTCCACAGAGGGGATTTACTTACGCAACAGGGGGTGATATAGAGTGAAAAAGAAGGAGATATGGAGGGAGATATAGATATAGATGGAAGGGGGAGAGAGGGAAGAATATTTCTTGCACTAAATGAATTTAATTCATGGTAGATGGTGATTTTTAATCCTATTTGAATGGTCGCACTAGATGCATTTATTTCAATGTAGATGTTGATTTCTAATGATATTTTATTTCTTGCACTAGATTCATTGACTTCAATGTAGATATTGATTTCTAATCCTATTTTATTTCTTGCACTAGATGCATTGATTTCAATGTAGATGTTAATTTATAATTCTATTTGATTTCTTGCACTAAATACATTGATTTCAGTGTAGATGTTGATTTCTAATTCTATTTGATTTCTTGCACTATATGCGCTTATTTAACTATAGATGATGATTTCTAATTCTATTTGATTGTTTGTGCTAGATGTTTTGATTTAGGTGTAGATGGTGATTCTAATCCTATTTGATTGCTTGCACTAGATGCATTAATTTTAGTGTAGATATTGATTTCTAATCTTATTTGATTGTTTGCACTAGATTCATTGGTTTCAGTGTAGGTGTTGATTGCTAATCTTATTTGATTTCTTGCATGAGATGCATTGATTTTAGTGTAGATGTTGATTTATAATTCTATTTTATTTCTTGCACTATACGCATTGATTTCAGTGTAGATGGTGGTTTCTTATTGTATTTGATTGCTTGCACTATATGAATTGATTTTTGTATAGATGGTGATTTCTAATCCTATTTGATTTCTTGGACTAGATGCATTAATTTTAGTGTAGATGTTGATTTATAATCGTATTTTATTGCTTGCACTAGACGCATTGATTTCAGTGTAGATGTTGGTTTATAATATTATTTGATTTCTTAAACTATATCCATTTATTTTATTGTATATGTTGATTTCCAATATTATTCGATTTCTTGCAATAGATTCATTGATTTCAGTGTATATTTTTTTTAATCTTATTTGATTGTGTGCATTATATGCATTGATTTCAGTGTATATGATGGTTTATGATTTGATGTAACTCAATCTATGAATGTATATTAACTTAAAGTGATTGGATTAACAATGAGCATTGATTTCAGCATAAGCACAAAAAAAATTGACAATGTGAATTGTTTTTTGTGTTATAGTAAATCAACCAATTAATATTGGATAACAAGAGAGACAAGGTATGTTGTTTAGTATAATAGCCTGAGTTAAATAATTGAATGGTTTATGATATCAACTATCCTTTTCATATAATCGATATGAAAACATGAAAAAACTAACAAATAATATAAATATTTTGTAAATTCTACCACTCATTGAAAAAATTAAAATTACATTATTTATTTACTTTTGCAAAACAAACTATAGATAAAAAAAATCATCAAAATATTTTGAAGGAAATAAATTATTTCAAACATTAGCAATGAAACAAATCATTTCAAGAGTAATCTTTATTCATTATATTATTAAAACTAATCTTAAATATATATTTAGTAATACATGGAGGGACATTATTAAGAATTATTAATTTTCAAAAGTTGGGATACCTAAAATTAAATGAAATAAATCTGTAGTATCAATCCTCTTCAAAACTATTAACAAGATTTTCTCCTTTCTTCATCACCAGATTGTCTCCCCTATTCATCACCAAGTAATTTCTAACAAACAATTACATACACATATATAAATATAACACAATAATTGTAACATTCACAAAAATTACCATCCAAATCCAAATACACAAACCATTCAAGGAAAGAAACAAAAACAAAATTAAAGAAGAGAATGATCTAGTCATGTCAAACAAATAAAACATAATGTAAATTTAAAGTTATGAATTTTATATCTAACATATACATAATAATAATAATAATAATAATAATAATAAAATTTTTCATTGTTTCCCTCAACTGGAACCATCCTAGATCCATCTAACTCTGGATCTATCATGCACCAAGAGGGATAAAATCCCTCGAGGTGCAAAATTTTCCTCAAATTCTACACTACATAAAGAAGGCTTTCACCTCGAGGGATTTGATCCCTCCAATCGTATGATAGATCCAGAGTTATATGGATCTAGGGTGGTTATTAATTCAGTCATTGGATGACGTCATCTACACAAATATTTTTCTGCACAAATGATACTAACATCCAACGAAATGTGAACTATTACATTTTGTTTGTCAAATGAATGCCTATGTCTAGAGTACCACCAAATTATTTCACATATAGTTGAACACATATGAAAAATAAAATTCATTTGTTGAGATGTGCATAGAGTTCAATGATATTCATGGATTCATTTGAAAATTGTGACAATGGATTGCTCATGGGACACCCATCCATCATATGATATGTGTATAGTCCTATTGAATAAATATAAAGGTTTAGGTAATTCATTTGATTTTATTTTTGCAGCTAGTTTTTTTTTATTGTAAATATGCATGTTACGGATGGCTAGATGGATTTTTTGACAAAATATTTGGAGCTAGAAGGAGGGTTTGTCATATCATGGATTCTCTTGCACATATAATATTTATGCAGAAATTTCATGTAAGTAATAGGGAAGTTGATGTAACTCGTACACTCAGGAATAGGCCTCACTATCATATGTGAATGAAAATTGTCTTCTATATTTACTATTCACAACTCGATGCATGAAAGTTTCAAAATCAGTTTTAGGACATTGTGGTAGTGGTTGAGAAGGACACGATTTTCTAGTTTTTAATGTAAATTTTAATTAATTTGAAGCCTTAAGAAGGCATGCCCACGCAAAGGAAGAGATTCCTTTTTTTTCGGATTGTTTTCCCTTTATAATTTTCCTGCAATTGTGTAAGAGAATAATGACCAATTTATTTTAATCACCATGCCAAGAGAAGGGCCCAAAATGATGGCAGTTAGGCTCTGAGTGGCTACACAATGTACATTAATTTTGTTTCAAATACAAATTTCATGTGGTTTATTTGGTATCCAGTTATGTTACATTTTTATGTCTATAGATTCTCCTAAGTTCCAGACAACTATATTTAGGGGCAAAAGAATAATATTTTTTGCAAAGCCAAGTTGACAACCATGTGTTCAACTTATGAATAAATTTCATTGCAAGGGAAATCCAAAATCACCAAGGAAAAAAATGATTGAGTCTTCGCGTGAGAGCCATGCACAAGTATTTTCCTTAAAGGGATTTAGAAAAAGAAAGGAGTCACAATATACAAGGTTGGGAAAAAATTAAGGTGGGACCAGTCAGTTGATTGAGCCCTCAAACAATCAGCTATTTGCAGGGAAATGGAAAAGGTCAACCCATGAATAAAGCTAAGACTCCTAACATGATATCACAGAATTGAGTTGAATGCTTGCATCAAAATACTTTGGGGTTTTAAAGGCAAGGATTTGTTTTTTCGTGGGGTCTGGATGTTGAAATTGAAAAATCTAGATTCAGTATGTTATCAAGTGGTATCAGAGCATAGGAAGAATGGAATATTTCCTACAATAGAGAAATTCCATAGTTGCTTTTGTGGGTAGAATTATTGAGTGAGGTGAGCAAGTGTGAAACAACCAAGCAAACCTATGATCTAGGTGGCTCCATAGACGCTCAGAATTGAAAGAGGGTTTAGAATAGATGGAAAATAAAAGTCCTTGTATTGAAGTGAAACTAGAATAAGATTGTGGTGCTTGTCGTCGTTATTCCAATGGTGTGAATGGAACTCAAATCTGAGTTTGTATGGTCAAGATATGGCTTGTCAAATATTTGGTAAAAATTGGACAAGTGGTAGGCTTAACAAGGTAGCAAGTTGAATCAAAACTGACGCATGGAATCCGACCACTAGAATTGGTGAATTTGTCGAACCATTAATTTTTCCAATTAGCCTTATTTTCAACAGAGTTAAAAATGCATAGTTTTGCTATAAAAAATATAAAAAATAAATTATAGGGGTGGCGGGCTGCCACCCTTGCCACCCCTACGGGAGGTTAATATTGTTATATATCAAAATCTAGGAAAGGGTGTTCAGTTTTCCACCGCCGCTAAACCCCGTGATGTATTCATATATTATAACATAAACCTTGTATTAGGCGGGTTGCTCACCAGTAGATCCGACCCCACCTCCGAGGAATGAAATTTGTCACCATATCAAACACGAATGGGCTCGAACTGGCCCTGTCAGTCCGAATGAACCTCCTCCCAGTCGCATCCACATAACCATATAACAAAAAAAAAATTGTTATATAACCATATTCCAATACAAGGGTGGGTGGCTTTTGATCCTGACCCACTTCACACTTAATATGCCAACCTATCAACATGCAAATGACCTTGGGTTGGTTTATCCGCCCATTAAATTATTTAAAACCTACTCAAATCATTCAACGAGCTGCGGGGTAGAGGTAGAGTTCGGGAACCAAGAGGTTTGGAACCTCGATTTGGGCGGAACCAAGAGCAGTCCCAGGGTGGAACCCTGAGTGGGGCATCAAAAAAGATTCCTTTAATATTCCCTATAGGGTCTGAGGTGACATTGTCAGAATTGGAAAAGTTTATAATCAATTTTGCACATTTTTTATGTCAGGAATTAAATGATACAGTCTATTTCATCAGCATGGATTTTAATTTTCTGGCCATCACAAAAAATGAAGGTATATGATGTAGTTATGCCATGCCCTTCTTTTGATTTAATGAGATGATGTTTTTATTGTTGATTTTCCTAATTACCATTATGTTAAGTTATACTTCCTTGCCACATCATGTGAGACTTATATTAGCTTGACATGTTGAAGGAGGGCCCATTTGAGTGAGAGATCCTATAGGGAGATCGTCTTGTGGAGAGAAATGCCACTCAAGTTGAGGGTATTTGTCCTTGCAATGAAAAAAACCATACCATGTACATCATCATCATTTGCAACATTAAATGAAGGGGCCTCCACTCTCTTGTCACCGGACATAGATATGTAACCCACACTGGGTGAACTCCATTATCAATGTGTTTTGTGTTCATGATTTTATGGTTGTCGTTATGTTCTTATCTTCTTTAAAAAATGAACATGTGGATTTTAATACTCCTTCACCACCAGATTGTCTTCCTTATTCATCACCAACTAATTACTAACAAACAATTATATACACATATAGAAATATAACACAACCATTGTAACATTCAAAAACATTACCATCCAAATTCAAATACATAACCATTCAAATAAAGAAAAAAAAAAATTAAATAAGAGAATGATATAGTCATGTCAAACAACTAAAACATAATGTAAATTTAAAATTATGAATTGTATCTCTAACATATACATAATAATAATAACAATAATAAAATGTGTCATTGTTTCCCTCAAATGGAACTAGCCTAGATCCATCTAACTCTCGATCTATCATGCACTGAGAGGGACAAAATCCCTCAAGGTGCAAACTTTCCCTCAAATTCTACACTACAAAAATAAGGTTTTCACCTCGAGGGATTTGATCCCTCTCATTTCATGATAGATCCAGAGTTAAATGGATGTAGGGTGGTTATTAATTCAGTTATTGGATGATGTCAGCTACACCAATGTTTTTTTTCACAAACAATACTAACATCCAACAAAATGTGAACTATTATATTTTGTTTCTCAAATGAATGCCTATGTCTAGAGTACCACCAAATTATTTCAGGGAAAGATAAAAACATATGAAAAAAGAAAATTCATTTGTTGAGATGTGCATAGAATTCAGTGATATTCATGCATTCATTTGAAAATTGTGACAACGAATTGCTCATGGGACACCCATCCATCATATGATATGTGTATAGTCCTATTTAATACATCTAAAGGTTTAGGTAATTCATTTGATTTTATTTTTGCAACTAGTGTTGTTTATTTTCAAGGTGCATGTTACGGATGGATAGATGGATTTGTTGACAAAATATTCAAAGCTAGAAGGATGGTTTGTCATATCATGGATTCTCTTGCACATATAATCTTTATACAAAAATGTCGTGTAAGTAATAGGAAAGTTGACGTCACTTGTACACTGAGGAATATTCCTCACTATCATATGTGAACGAAAATTTCCTTCTATCTTTATTATTCACATCTCAATGCACGTAACTTTTGAATCTTGATGCAAGAGCATCGAAATCAGTTTTAGGACATCGTGGTAGTGGTTGAGAAGGACACGATTTTCTAGTTTTTTATGTAAATTTTAATTAATTTGAATCCTTAAGAAGACATGCCCAGGCGAAGGAAGACATTTCTCCTTTTTTAGGATGGTTTTCTCTTTATAATTTTATTGCATAGCATAAGAGAATAACGACCAATTTATTGTAATAACCATGCCAAGAGAAGGGCTCAATATGATGTCAGTTAGGCTCTGAGTGGCTACACAATTTACACACATTTTGTTTCAAATACAGATTTCATGTGGTTTCTTTTGTATCCACTGATGTTACATTTTTAAGTCTATAGCTTTTTCTAAGTTCCTCACCACCGTATTGAGGGGCCATGAATATAATATTTTTTTCAAAGCCAAGTCGACAACCATGCATTCAACTTATGACTTTTTTTCATTACAAGGGAAATCCAAAACCACCAAGGAAAAAAAGGATTGGGTCTTCGCGTGAGAGCCATTAACAAATATGTTCCTTAGAGGGAGATAGAACAAGAAAGGAGTCACAATATACAAGGTTGGGAAAAAATTAAGGTGGGACCCAGTCACTTGGTTGAGCCCTCCAATAATCAGTTATTTGTGGGGCAATGGAAAAATGTCAACATGTGACTAAACCTAAGACTCCTCACATGATATCATGGAATTGAGCTGAATGCTTGCACGGAAATACTTTGGGTTTTTAAAGGCAAGGATTTGTTTTTTTGTAGGGTCTGGATGTTGAAATTGAAAAATCTAGATTTAGTATGTTATCAAGTGGTATCAAAGCGTAGGAAGAAGGGAATATTTCCTATAATAGAAAAATTCCACATTTGCAATTGTGGGTAGAATTGTTGAATGAGGTGAGAAAGTGTGAAACAACCAAGGAAACATGTGATCCAGGTGGCTCCATAGACACTTAGAATTGAAAGAGGGCTCAAAATAGCTAGAAAATAAAAGTCCTTATATTGAAGTGAAACTAGAATAAGATCGTAGTGCTTGTCGCCCTGATTCCAAGGGTGTGAATGGAACTCGAACCTGAGATTGTATGGTCAAGTTATGGCTTGTCAAATATTTGGTAAAAATTGGACCAGTGGCAGGCTCAACGAGGCAGCAAGTTGACTCAAACCAGGTGCATGGAATCTGACCACTGGAAGGGGTGAATTTGTCAAACCATTAATTTTTCCAATGACCCTTATTTTCGACAGAGTTAAAAATGCATAATTTTCTTATAAAAAATAAAAAAAAATAAAAAATAGTGGTGGCGAGCTACCACTCCCGCCACCCTCATTGGAGGTTAATATTGTTATATATCAAAATCCAAGAATGGATTTTCAATTCTCCACCTCTGCCAAACCCCACGTTGTATTCATATATTATAACATAAACCTTGTATTGGGCAGGTCTCCCACCAGTAGACCCGACCCCACCTCCGATGAATGCAATTTGTCACTATCTCAGACACTAAGGAGATCAAATCCGCCTTGTCAGTCTAGTCGACCCGCCTCCCGGTCGCATCCACATAACCATATAAGAAAAACAAGTATATGTTATATAACCATATTCCAATATGAGGGTGGGTGGGTTTTGATCCCGACCCACTTCGCACTTAATATACCAACCTATCAACATGAAAATGACCTTGAGTTGTTTTATCTACCCATTATATTATTTAAAATCCACTCAAATCATTCAACGGGCTCTAAGGCAGAGGCAAAGTTTGGGAACCAAGAGGTTTGGAACCTTGATCTGGGTGGAACCAAGAGCAGTCCTAGGGTGGAACCCTGAGCAGGGCATCAACAAAGATTCCTTGAATATTCCCTAGAGGGCCCGAGGTGAAATTTTTAGAATTGGACAAGTTTATAATCGATTTTGCACATTTTTCATGCCAAGAATTTAACAGTACAGTTTATTTCATCAGCATGGATTTGAATTTTCTGTTCATCACAAAAAATGAAGGTATATGATGTAGTTATGCCATGTCCTTCTTTTGATTTGATGAGATGATGTTTCTATTGTTGAGTTTCCTAATTACCATTATGTTAAGTTATAATTTCTTGCCACATAATGTGAGATTTATATTAGCTTGACATGTTGAAGGAGGGCCAATTTGAGTGAGAGATCGTATAGGGAGATCGTCTCATGTAGAGAAATTCCTATCGGGTTGAGGGTATTTTCCCTTGTAATGAAATAAAATCATATCATGTACATCATCATCATTTTTAGCATTAAATGAAGGGGCCTCCACTCTCTTGTCACCGGGCCTAGAGACATAACCCACACTGCGTGAACTCCATTATCAATGTGTTCTGTATTCGTGATTTTATGGTTTTCATTATGTTTTCATCTTCTTTAAAACATGAACAGGTGGATTTTAATACTCTTTCATATGTAATTATGCTAACATCATAGAAATAAAATATCTTGGTTAATTTCGGTAGCTGAGAGAATTCAGATCAAGTTTGGTATCATAGAAGTCTTCTTATTGATGAGAATTCCAAGTGTGAAATTATGAATGTGTAACAAGAAGGGAAATGGAGAACAACAAAGATCTCTACGAGGACCTCCCTGGGATGGCACACATGGTAAACATGATGTATATAGATTATGAGGAGAATATTGCAAGAGAGGAATAGGAGAAAGAAATAGTAGAGAATGATTCTCTATATACCCCCTCCAGTGAAAATGCATATTCTTCATCTTCTTCTCATCATTTAGATGAAGAGATCAATCAAATACTTCAAAAAAATAATCTTGAATTAAAGATACTTCTACAAAATGAAAATGAGGGAAGAAGAGAATGCAGGTTCAGCTACGAGCCATGAAAAAGACCTTGGAAAAATTGAAGTGCAACAAAGGCTTAGCGAAGCCATCATCACCTACTCTTGAATTGACAATTGAGGTAACCAATGTTGATCGTTCTTGAGTTTATTTTTCACATGAAATTATTTTTTTTGGAAATATGGAGGTACCCATTTCAGGAACTGGAATTAGAATCCTTACCATGATGGGATATAAAGGAGGAGGACTGGTGTTAATGGCCGAAGGATGACTCAACCACTGGAAGTTGTAAAAATACCTTGGTTTTCAAGTTTGGGGTACATTGAAGGAGAGTGCTCAAAGGAAGCAGAAGCTTCCAAGACATTGCCGAAGCCATCAGAGGAAGAGGAAGATTGAAACATATCACAATCCTCTCATGATAGTGCACATTACATAGGAAGAGTTAAGGCAAGATCTCATCACCAGTGTTGCAAAAGAGACAATCAAGAGAGGTATAGGAAGTATGAGTATTTTAAAATTCATTTTGATTACAAGCATGTTATTGATGAAAATAAATCATGACACCGAAAACTATATAGTTCTTGTGGTTTACATAACCATGTGGTTGCTGAGTGCTAGAAGAGAGTGGAAACAAGAAAAGGGATCAGGCGTGAAAGGCCTTCTCCACATCAGGGAAGGAAGCAGATCAAGAAGGTCCAGAGGATGAATTTTTTTTTTAATCATTGCAATAGAGGCCGAAATCAAAGAACCACATGTTGGAGGCTCCATGTAGAACAACCTATTAATGACAAAGCACCCATACAGAAACCAGTGGGTGAAGATGTTCAACACGCAAATCTGCCAAAAAATTCCTGGTGGTTAACTTTGTTGAGAAAAGATAGTTTTACAAGATGTAGTATATTCTCATGGCCTAATTTTGTAAATCATGTGTTGCAATTTAAATTGTAAAAGTGATGATTTGTTTTCCATCACTTATTAAAGCAACGATGATTTTTTGGCTTTTGATTGATAGCTAAGGTATTGATTTCTATTTTGATGTAAACTTGACCATAAAGTGTGTGTTATAAACTCTTGGTAAGTATGGGGATGATTGGGTAATGAATGGTCACGTAATTGAGCATTTAGTTTGCGAATATTGTACTACATGTTTGCAGAGGATGGAGGTGTCATCTCATCACTTATGGCCCTAAAGAACAAGGGGGGAGGAGAAGGAAGGGTGACCTATCATGACACTTATGGTGCAGAAAATGTTACAGAGCCGTTGCAAAATATGTTCATGATTTTGGAGGACCAAAATATCCTCTGTGGGGAGGAATGATATAGGTGGTTCCAAAGACACTCAAAAGTCAAAGCGAGCTCAAAATAGCTCAAAAATAAAATTCTCTAGATTTAAGTGAAACTAGGACCATATCGTAGTGCTCGTCATCGTGATTCCAAAATTGTGATCGACACTCAAATTTGAGTTCGTATGGTCAAGTTGTGTCTGGAAAAAATTTTGGTCAAACATGACCCAGTGACATGCTTAATGAGGAAGCAAATTGACTGAGATGCGACGCACAAAGTCTGGCCTCCGAAAAAAGTGAATTTTTCGAACCATTAATTTTTCCAATGATCCTTATTTTCGACAAAGTTAAAAATAACCAATTTTTTAATAATATATATATATATATAATAAGGGTGGTGAGCTGCCACCCCAACCACCCCTGTCAGAGGTTAATATTGTTATATATCAAAACCTCAGAATGGGTCAGTGGGTCTCCACGCTTGTCGATCCCCATATTATATTCATATATTATAAACTAAACCTTGCATTGGGAGGGCCGCCCGCTGGCGGACCCAACCCTACCTGTAGAGATTTCTATTTGACGCCATTTCAAAGGTGATGAGGCTTGAACCCGCCCGGCCGGTTCTGCCAGCTCGTCTCCCAGGTGCCTCAACATAACCATATACCAAAAAAAAATATATGCTATATAACCATATGGAAATACGAGGGTGGGCAGGTTTTGAACTCGGTCCAATTCCCACTTAATCCGCTAACCTACTAACAAGCGAATGTATTTGGGTTGGTTTATCCGCCCATTATAGTATTTAAAAAACCGTCAACTCATTCAACAAGTAGGGAGGCATAGGTGGAGGTTGAAATAAATGAGGTGTGGAACCTCGATCTGGCTAGAACCAAGGGCAGTCCCAGGGTGGAACCCTTAGCAAGGCATCAACAAAGATTCCTTGAACATTCTGTAGAGGGGTTCATGTGACATCATCAGAATTTGACAAGTTTATAGTCTATTTTTCACGTTTTAACGACAGGAATTCAACGGTGCATTGCATTTTGTCAATACAAATTTTTATTTTCTGGCCATATGTTGAGATTGCAACAAGATGATGAGCTTAGAGGAAATAAGTCACCTTCACTAAGTGGGCCCGCAGGCTATTTTTGGCGCAAAGTTTATTTTTAGACTATGTCTATTTTTAGACATGTCGATCATATTCTGAGTTGCAGGATGCTATTTGTGGATGGTTGGTCAAGTTGGAAAAATATATGGACTTCTATTTTTAGACATATTGGGTGGAATCTAATTTTAGATTGCCAATCTAAAAATAGATATGTCGAATATTATTAGCTCTTAATAATATTTGGAATATAAACATTATCTTATTCTCTTGGAGCACTTCATTTAAGTGCACAGATGTGGCACAGGAGCTGACAGAAGGAATTATGCTATCCCTAAGGGTTAAGTAGAGCTATTTCATGGAGACTTTAGTTAGAACTCATGTGAGAGATTTTGGTGGAGTTGATTGAGGAAGTTAATGGAGTTGTGTTCAGTTTAACTAAGTTAAACATAGTTGAGCTAGTTGTATCTAGTCTAACTGATTCATACACTAGTGAGAGTGGTGTGAATTAATTATTAATTAATTCACTAATTATAAACTCATTAATCAACTAAAGAATACATTAGTTAACTTCAGTGCATGTACAATTTCAGTGGAGACCAGTGAAGAGGTAGGTGAAAGAGCACTGTGACTATCAGTTGTGACTATATTGTTGCATGATTTGCAACAAACAGTGATTAGATATGCCAATGAGGATTGCACAATACAATCCAGGTGGTTTGAAGTTAATTAAGATCCATTCTTCAACAGCGATTGCGCAGTAGAGCCAGGATATCAGGTGGCAAAGATTGGAGCATGTGATTTTCTAGATCTAGCTTGATTAGTGTGTAGAAATTGGAGATTGGACTAAGAGCTTGTGAGGAGATTTGTATGATGATTGTTACATGATCTCTATGACATATAATATACAGATATATGGGGGTTTTCAGCTTTAAGCTTTCCCATAAAATACTATGTTCATATGTGTGATTGTTTATGGTTTTAATGTGCGCATGTGATTGTTTTTTCTATTTCCACAATTAATGATCAATGGTAGAAGAGATTATGTATTGTGAATGAAGTTAAAATAGTGTGTGATCAAGAGAATATCGGTGGATAACATATCAATTATTCAAATTTATACATGGTATCAGAGAGATATTGATCATTGGAGTGATTGCAAAACATTGAAGCAATTGAGTTTTGAGCTAGTGGAATTCGAATTTGCAGCAGTCTTTTCTTGGTGTTAGAGTTGAGATGTCTTTCAACAGATTGTGATTGGAGTATGCCCTTGAGGGAATCTTGAATTATATTGCATGGAAGGACAGGATGGAGGCGGTGCTGGATGACAATGGGTTGAAGGAGTTCATAGATGCAGAAATTCCAAAACCTAATTCTAGCGATGCTACCGTACTTGACACAAGGCAAAAGAAGACAGAAAAGTGTCGAAGGATTCTTTTGGAAGGTGTGAAGGATCACATAGTTTCTAGCCTTCATGGTAAAGCTTCTCCATTCTTGATGTGGAAAGCTTTGACATATTTATTTCAAGGCAAGAGCGACTAGAGGAAGTTGGCACTCAAGGATAAACTCAGGAACATAAAAATGGAGAAAGGCGACAGTATGCCCAAGTACCTCATGAAGTTCATCCAATGCGGTGGACAGTTGGATGGGGTTACTTACTGGCGATGAGGGGAATTGGTGAGATACCTTCCTTTGCTTCCGGTTGGCATTCCTATGAGGATTATGTCAATGGTCGGGAGAAATTGCCAGGATGGGAGCGACTTTGGTCGGATCTTGTGCAAGAGGAGATAAGGCGGAGTACCAGGGACGGATCTTCATCAAAGAAATCTGATGAAGAGAATTGCGCTTTGGCTGCCAAAGCAAAGAAGGGGAAGAGCAAGAAAGCTTCTCATTCCAGTGCGAAAGGCAAGAAGCAGGACATGTCCAAGGTGAAGTGCTTTCACTGTCACCAACACGGACATTATGCCACTAATTGTCCAAGTGTAAAACAGTGGCCATAGGTTTGTAGGATCTACAAATGTGAGGAGGCCTTAGCCTCGTAGTTTGAGTCGGATTTTTTGCCGATCGCATGTTTGGTCTCAAGTGTGATTTCAACAGTGTGTTTTAAAGTATATCGTATTTTCATATGACCGCAGACAAATATTTGTTTTCAGATGTGGATGAGAAAGATCTTGGAGTGCACATTGAGATGGGCGATGATGGTAGATACAGTGCGACCGGTATCGGTACCATTTCCTTTGAGAGGGAGTCTGGTAAACCCTTCGTATTGAAGGAAGTGATGCATGTTCCAGGATTGAAGAAGAATCTTATCTCTGTGGCGATGTTAGAAGACAAGGAATATGATGTTGTCTTTAGCGAGGGAAAGGCTTTCCTGCGCAGTAAGGCAACTGGTGAAACCCAGATGATAGGGGTTCAAGTTAAGAACCTTTATCAATTTCAAGTAGATGGCTACGCAGAAATGGCAGTAAGCAAGTATGAGTAGAGTTTGTGATGATGCTTAAAGCTGCGGCACAGAGATCAAATACCTTTCACCATGGAGCTTTGAAAATTTTGCAGCAGATTTCTACTGGGCTTCCCAAAGGTACACTTGTGCAGTCAGATCAGTGCAAGGGATGTATTTTGGGAAAATTTGTGAAAGCCACCTTTCACGAGAAGGATAGTCGCGCCACGACGATCCTTGAGAGAATTCACACAGACATGTGTGGACCTTTCTCAGTAGCTTCGACAGCAAAGCACAGGTACTATGTGATATTTGTTGATGATTTTTCTCAGAAGTGTTGGATCTTCTTCATGCAGAAGAAGAGCGAGACATACTCAAAGTTATGTGAGTTCAAGGCACTGGTTGAGAAAGAATCAGGGAAGCAGGTGAAGGCTCTTAGGAGCGACAATGGTGGTGAATTCATCTCTGGCAAATTCAAGGACTTTTGTAGCACAGAAGGAATTTGAAGAGAGCTCATAGCACTTACAACTCACAAGCAGAATATGAGACAAGTGAAAGAAACGTAATGATCATGGTGTCAGACATGACAAGGTATGATCAAGGTTTTACACACCGTGGCCGAGGCGCAATGTTAAAAGAGTAGTAAAACCGTTGTCCTCACAGAGTGGCATGAGTACACCCGAGGAGGCATTTTCTGGTAAGAGGCCTGATATTTCTCATTTGAGGATTTTTGGTTCACCTGTTTACATTTATGTGACAAAGGATGCTAGGAAGAAGCTGGAGCCAACCGAAGAGGTTGGGATATTTGTGGGGTACACTAATACACGCCACAACTATTGTGTGTATTTTCCAGACAGTCGGAAGACTGTTGTGCGACGGGATATCAAATTTCATGAGGAGAAAGCCATGAAGTGTTCGCTTGAGAGGGAGCCACACTTGCATGCAGATGAGGAGCTATTAGTTCCTAAGGATGAGCCTCAGGATGTGGATCAGCCACAAGAGGAGTTTCATGGAGTGGAAGAGACCACTCATGCAGCGCCAACCATCAGAGGGTGGAAGCGCACTACAGAAGCTGAGCGACTGGCTCAAGATGCAGAGAAGGTTGTAGGAGCACCTATCATGTCATAGACAAAGACAAATACCCGACTGGTATATCGTATGCATAGGCTTTATGAGCAGCAAGGTGATTTTATCCATCCTTCGGGAGAAGTCAGTGGAGGATCCTCTATGTGGGGGATGCCATGGTGGAAGAGTATGATTCGATTGTCAGAACAAAGGTATGGAGATTCTCCCAAGGTTTTAATGGAAATCGCGATGGGTTCGAGATGGATCTACAAAGTGAAGCAAGTGAAGCTGACGGAGGTGAGAACTAAGGCGAAGATTTGTTGCCCGGCTACCACGTATCAGTGATCGATGAGGAAACCTTTGCATCGGTCGCAAGGTATTCTTCCATACGGACAATTCTTGGTCTCTCAGCACAGATGGGGTGGCACATTCATCAGATGGATGTGAAGACTGCATTCCTCAATGGGGTGATTGAGGAGGAGGTTTACATAGAGCAGCTCGAAGGTTTCGAGATATTCAGCAGCGAGTCGCATGTATGCAGGCTCAAGAGAGCGTTGTATGGGTTGAAACAAGCACCTCATGCTTGGTACACACAGATAGACAGTTATTTCACCAGACTTGGATTCTCCAAGAGTGAGGCGGATCCGAACCTATACCGAATTGTGGCGGAGGGTAAGTTGTTGATAATTGTACTTTATGTAGATGATTTTATTTTGAGAGGTGATGAACTATTGATACACTCATGCAAGGCTGATCTTGCAAAGGAGTTTGAGATGAAGGGGATTGGAAATTTGGCAGCGTAGTGATGGACTATTTGTTTCTCAAGGCAAGTATGCTCGGGAGATACTGGAGAAGTTCAACATGCATGGTTGCAAGCTTGTTGATACTCCTCTTCCGGGTGGTTGGAGGGAGGAGGGCTACGAGGAGTATTTCTACAAGGTGGTGGTGCCATCAAAGTATTTATATTTGTGGGTCATTTATGTATCTCTGGTCAATATACTCTAATTAACATATGTTATGTTGTTAACCAACTTTCACAAGCTATGGTTAAGCCTACCAAGCTCTTTTGGAAGGCAGGGAAGCATGTATTGAGATATCTCAGAGGCACATCGGGATATGGATTTTGGTACAGACAGTCGGATGAGGTGAAGCTATGTGGCTTCATGATGCGTATTGGGAAGGAGCCCAACTGAGAAAGATAATAAAGATAACATTCAGAGGGAGTTTCAAGATTTCAGTCGACACTGCTTGGTACAAATAGTAGTAGAGATCCACACCTTGGAAGCTTAGTATATTAAGTATATGTATAAATAAGTTTGGTCACATGCAAGGCTATATGGATGAGGAAGATCTGCTCGTTGTCTTTAAGCCCACACTTAGATCCCACTGTGATATATTGTGATAATAATAGTTGTATCAAAATTCGATTAATCCAAATATTTTTACATAGACCAAATAAATTGGACATCCCATCACTACACGTAGATTGTGTAAAAGAAGATCATGTTACTTTCATACATTCTCACTTGGGAGGATCGTATGCCGATATTCACTTGGTTATGCTCAACAGAGCAAATTCGAATACCATGCAGGTGATAGGATGGCGATGGGTCCTTATATTGTTGAGAGTATGTTGTGATCATAAACAAGATGATGAGCTTAGTGGAAAGAAGTCGCCTTCACTAAGTGGGCTCGTAGGCTATTTTTGGCGCAAAGTCTATTTTTAGACTATGTCTATTTTTAGACATATGGATCATGTTCTATGAGTTGCAGGATGCTATTTGTGGATGGTTGGTCAATTCGGAAAAAATAGATGGACTTCTATTTTTAGAAATATTGGGCGGAATCTATTTTTAGATTGCCAGTCTAAAAATAGATATGTCGAATATTATTAGCTCTTAATAATATTTGGACAATAAACATTATCTTATTCTCTTGGAGCACTTCAGTTAAGTGCACAAATGTGGCACAGGAGCTGACAGAAGGAATTACGCTATTCCTGAGGGTTAAGTGGAGCTATTGCATGGATACTTCAGTTAGAACTCATGTGACAGAGTTTGGTGGAGTTATTGAGGTAGTTGGTGGAGTTGTGTTCAGTTTAACTGAGTTAAACATAGTTGAGTTAGTTGTATCTAGTCTAACTGATTGATACACTAGTGAGAGTGGTGTGAATTAATTATTAATTAATTCACTAATTATTAACTCATTAATCAACTAAAGAATACATCAGTTAACTACAGTGCATGGACAGTTTCAGTTGAGACCAGTGAAGAGGTAGGTGTATATGCGAGTATCAACAGACGCCATATCATGATTTACAACAACCGTTGATTGACAGCAACAGACTATGTATAACAATCCGTGTGTCAAGTACTCATATTTTATTTCACCAGGATTAGCAAAGAGATCCAAAGCAGACGAAGTGGCAGAGATTGGAGCATGTAATTTGCTAGATCGAGCTTGATTAGTGTGTAGCAATTGGAGATTGTACTGAGAGCTTGTGAGGAGCTTTGTGTGATGATTTTTACATGATCTCTATGACATATAATATACAGATAGTTGGGGGTTTTCAGCTTTAAGCTTTTCCCTAAGATATTGTGTTGATATGTGTGATTGTTTATGGTTTTAATGTGCGCATGCGATTGTTTTTTTTATTTCCGCAATTAATGATCAATGGTAGAAGAGATATTGTATTGTGCATGAAGTTAAAATAGTGTCTGATCAGGAGAATCTCAGTGGATAACATATCAGTTATTCAAATTTCTACACCATCATCGAAGGTGGAGGTGTATGATGCATTATGCCATCTATTTCTTTTGATTTTATAAGATGATGTTTTTATTGTTGAATTCCTTAATTACCATTATGTTGAGGAATACTTTCTTGCCACATCCTGTGATATTTTTACCAGCTTGTCATGTTGAAGGAGGGCCCATTTGAGTGATATTTCCTATAGGGAGATTGTATCATGGATATACATGCCACTCAAGTTGAGCGTATTTTTCCTTGCAATCAAAAAAATCATACCATGTACATCATCATCATTTGTAGCATTAAATTAAGAAGCCTCCACTCTCTTGACACCGAGCCCGGAGATGTATCCAACACTAGGTGAAGTCCATTATCAATGTGTTTTGTGTTCCTGATTGGATCGTTTCATTTATGATTTCATCTTATTTACAACATGCATATGTGGCTTTTCATACTCTTTCATATGCATTTTTGTTAATCTCACAAAACTAAAATATCTTGGTTAATTCTAATAGCTAAGAGAATTCAAATCAATAGAGGAAGCTCGAGAGCTTCCAGAGGAAGTGAAATGAGTTTCCAAAATTCTGACCCAAAGGAGTAGAGTCGGTGAGGTTTCATTGGAGGCTATGGTTGCAACTCACTCGGTACGTGTGGAAAATAATATGGAGGTTGTGGACGAATGAAATGTAACAATGAAGCACATGATTAGGAGATCATGAAGAATTTCAAGCATGAGTATTTGATGCAAGAGTATCGACCCACACCAAACCGAAATTGGTTTGAGGAAACTTCCACAAAGGGAATCATGGCGGTCATTGAAGAGGACATGATTTTCATGTTTTTTTATCTAAATTTTATTTAATTTCAAGCCTCTAGATGACATGCGCTGAAAGAGGAAGATATTCCTATTTCTTTAGGATTATTTCCTATTTATAATATGCATATGACTGCCATAGAGCAACAACCAATGTAATGTAACAACCAGGTCTAGAGAAGGGCCCAATATGATGGTGGCAGGGCTTTAAGAGGTCGTGCCATATATTTTCATTTTGTTTCAAATATAGATTTTATGTGTGGTTTCTTTAGAATATTCTTAAGTGTCTTTCTTTATGCCTATATTTTTCTCCTAACCATTGTATTTTCCGGCCATGAGAACAATATTCTTTGTAGAGCCAAGTTGGGATCCATGCATTTGGATAATCAATTAATTTCATTGCATGGGAAATTAGTGACCACCAAGGAAAGAAGGATGGGGTATTCGCATGATAGCCATGCACAAATGACAACGATTCATTAAAGGTAGTGATAACAAGAAAGGAGTTAGGGTCTTCCTGGTGGGGTGCAATTCAAAGAAGTGGTGAGGATGGAGTCGACTAGCCCAACCCCAAACTTGGGTGGGACCCAGTCGATTGGTCAGGCCCTAGACTAGTTGATTATCCATAGGGAAATGGAAAAATTCCAACCCTTGGCCAAAGCCAAGAATCTCGACCTGACAGCACAAAATTCAGTTGATTTCCAACATCGAAATAATTTGGGGTTTCATAAGTGATAATTTGTCGGTGTGTAGGGTCCGAAGGTAGAAATTGGTAGACACAGATTTGGCTTTTGATCAAATATGTTATTTCTCCATATGTGTTGAGCTGAGAGGCTCACTCTACAACCCAATGTTAAGGCGATGCGTAAGTATCTCCATCCCTCTAAAAATAAAAATAAAATATTTTCTATATAGAAAAGTAATATGTGCTATAATAAAAAAGAAAAAAAATTGCTATGCAAATTTAATTAGTTTTCTATATAACCTAATATAATTTCATGTAAACTAACTAGAAGTAAAACAAAATATATATTAATAAAATGTTTAAACCTTATACTTTTCATAAATATTTTAACACTTGATTTTAACTTCATATATATCTATATATAGAAAAATAATAATCTTTTAATGTTATATAGAATAAAATGTCAAGGGGTTTTGGATAGATAGTGCCTTGATGTTCTGTTAAGACACTTATAGATTTAAATTAATTGGTTCAATTCCCTACCCAGATCAAGGTGATGTATTAGAGATGATGAAGATATAGTCCTCCCACGCTTACCAAAAAAAAATGTTATATAGAATAAAATATCGAAAGTTAAATATTTTTATACGAATTTATGTTGACATATATTTAAAAATATATTATTAATAAAAAAACTAGTTTAATACGTGTTGATAAAAATAATCCATATATATGCTATGTAATCTCTATAAAATTCAAAAATACAAATTAAAAAATAAAAAATTACATATTATTTTTGGCATTCTAAAATAAGTTTGCACCTAAAAATATGTGATCCCTCTTGACTTTGGTTAGGCCCATGCTTAACATCAATCTGTGTTGATATATGTATGTACAATATATACCAGATAAGAAGATCATGAATAATTGTGTTACAGCCTTTGTAAATGATTTGTTAATATACACTAGCGAAGTTATGCTTATGAAATGTTGCTCAAAAGAAACTAAAAATTTGACCAGATTA
This sequence comes from Pinus albicaulis, assembly GCA_034641835.2. NCBI lineage: Eukaryota > Viridiplantae > Streptophyta > Pinopsida > Pinales > Pinaceae > Pinus > Pinus albicaulis. The sequence goes on from CM076578.1 coordinate 1,486,093,554, forward strand.
AAGTTTAACAAATTGATCTCATATATTTTCTACATAATAAATTACTTCAATCTCCATATAGGAACTAAATTATTCTATTCTTCATAATGCTCCATGGAAAAAAATTCTTCATAGATTTAGAAAAAATATATAATTCATTAGGGCAGAGGCTTCTATTGTTGTGCAAGGACCAGTAGTAGTTATAGTATTGGTCCCACAAATCCATTAAAAAACATCATAAACTCACTAAAATATGTACATAAATACTTAATATTAAGTTATATAAATTATACAAATATGTCCCAAATGGGCCTAGATAGTGATTGGGCCAACCACTGTCAAACACCAAGCCTTAGCATCATAAGTTGACAAGACCTATTGTCTCAACTACCTCCAGTTCTGAATTACCAATTACGTCAAAATGCACTACAAACAATTACATTCTTTTCTATCCAAAAGTACACCTATCCCATCAAAAATTCTCCCACTGATTTTTCATTGGAGAAACACATCCCATTGTTGGGTAACACCTGCACAGGAATAGGTGAAATATGTGTCGGCCATATCTACATGTGTATTTAACCATTCAACCTATTGAAGACAATAAATGACACCATTCAATTGAGGAATTAGTTCAGGGGATGCAATAAATGACACCAACCCTTTCAATTCAAGTATTAAACAAAAAAAACCCTTTCAATTCAGGTTTAAACAAAGGAAAGTACAAGGATAAACCATGAAATATTATTAGCCATTGGATCATGTACCAATAAATAAAAAACAAATAATTGAATTTGGGAGATGGAAATCCATTCCAATCTTCCCTACCAATTAAATTCTAGATCATAAAACTACAAAACATCAACCCTTACTATTTTTCATTTAAAACATTCATTATACTCATCAGCTACTACAGACATACAATCAAAGTGTTCACATACAATCAAAGTGTTCAGACATTGTTACGTTCATTCTCTTCATAAGCTTCTGGAGAAATACAAGTTTTTGTTGAATAATGTTATTATATTGAGTACTTTATCATTATTTTAGTTGAGATACCAGGGAAAATTAAAGTCATTTTTAAATGAAAAAAAATAATTTCTATGTCTATTTATCACTTGTATATGCTTATTAGAAGCACTTCTATATTATTACTTATCACTTGTATATGCTTATTCAAGGATTTGTATACTAAACATGTTACTGTTACAACTTAAGCTCACTCGTATCATTGGTATCATGTTTAAAATCACTATAACCACCATGTTAATCTTATACGTTGTAGATCATATACCTGCTAGTATCTGCTTATTAGAGCTTCGTTCAACTTCCTACCATATAAACAAGTAATGATTGCATCATAATTAATCACGTAACTTTATGGCTTCTATCCTCACAAACTAGCAAAATAAATCAAGGAAATCCCACAATCATGCAAGAGAAAGCTATAAAAAGTGTACAAAGTTGAAGTGTTGACAATGAAGGCATATATCCCTATAAAAAAGTAAATAAGTAACCTTATAGATGGACCTAGACTACACCCAGTAAATGCATTTATAGACCTAATCCAAAAGCATTTTATAGTGAAAAACAAAGTCCTAACCAGAGGGCCTAGGTTGCAGAGTGAAAAACAAAGTCCTAACCAAAGGGCCTAATTTGGAGAATAAGTTCTGAGACCAAGAACCATAAGAAAATCACTAGGACTAGTATTAAAGGTAGCAAATAAAAAAGGAATTTTGAAGCTAGAAACAACATTAAAGGTGTAGTTTAAAATCCTGTAGAAACATAGTAGAATATAGCAACTGAGGTTTATATTTATAATTTCTCAGCTCCATAATAGAAGATAAGGTGACCTGGGTCACTTTCAGAAGGTATAAGGCTCAGAACAATACTTGTAAGCAGTGATTTACAATATTCCATTGTTCCCACAACCACACACATGGATCAATCTTTCTTTAAAACTCTCTAAAACTATGCGAGCAAGTATAAAATAAGGGTTGCACTACCATGAATAAAAAAGAGTTCATGTAAACACTCTTACAAGTCCATTTAAAACACAAGAATTCAACTTATAATTTCTATTTTAGTAGAGCTAATCAAGGGTTCAACATAGTTAAACCGATGCTAAGAGGCTGAGATCATGAAGATACTAAGAAACATTGTTTAGAGTTCCTTATTACCACTATAGGGGTTTGAAATCTAGAAATATTAAGGTTGAATTTTTCAGAGGTATATATATAGAGAAATATCTTCATTCTTGTTCATAAATCCAAGATGTCTAGTCAAAGACCAAGTTCTCTAGAAGTAGAGAAGTAGCATCCTTATCAAGTCCGAGGTATTCAATAGCCGTATTAGTTATATTTAAGTTTTCAATAGAAGGATCATACTCAACCTATTCAAATAATTATATCATTCAATCGATGGCTAGTAGCAGTCCTTCAATCTAGCACAATGTGACATTTTGTAAAATTTTCAAGCCTAATTTATTTGAATAAGTATCCCTATATGAAAGTAGAGAAGTAACCTTATAGAAGGACCTGGACTACACTGAGTAAATGCAATTATAGACCTAATCCAAAATTATTTTATAGTGAAAAACAAATTCCTAACAGAGGGCATAAGTTGCAGAATAATTTCTCAGACCAAGAACCACAAGAAAAGCATCGAGTCTAGTATTAAAGGTACCAAATAAAAAAGGAACTGTGAAGCTAGCAACAACATAAAAGGTCTAGTTTGAAATCCTGTAGCAACATAGTAGAAGATAACAACTGAGATTTATATTTATACTTTCTCATCTCCATAATAGAATATAAGCCAACCTTTGTCACTTTCAGAAGGTACAAGGCTCTGAAAAACACTAGTAGGAAGTGCCTTACAATATTCCATTGTTCCCACAGCCACACACATGGCTCAACCTCTCCTAAAAACTCTCTAAAACTATGTTATCTTCCTCATTTTGAATCAAATGTTGAGTGATTGTTCCCACAACCACACACATTCCTCAACCTCTCTTTAAAACTATCTAAAACTATGCCAGTATGTATAAAATAGGAGTTTAACTACCATGAATAAAACATAGGTCATGCGAACACTCTTAGAAGCCCATTTACAACACAAAAATTCAACTTCTAATTTATTTTTTAGTAAATTAAATCAAGGCTTCAACATCTTTAAACCTCACACCTGTCAAATTCCAATCACAAATTAGATGAGGGTTACACTTGTCTCTTACAGAATTTGAATTTTAGCTTTTCCACTTCAAATAGAACTAGCATGCAAGGTTCTGGGTAAATTTTTACCGTATTTTTTTTAGTCCACTAGGTTTTTCAAGAAAATTTATTTTTGGTCAAAATAAAAAATACACAAGTTTCCTACACAAATGCAAGGGTTCAAAAAAAATAGTACAAGATGCCATGTTGTTAACAACCATGTTGTTAACAGTCAATACGTATCACTTATATTTCTCATGCTAATATTAGAAGTCATACATAATTGAAATACAGTATAGTGAAAATCATTTAATAATTCAAAGTAACAATGTAATCGAAATTGAACTTTTCAGGTAAACCAAATCTGTTCCACTGCAGTCTCAATTAATTCACAAAATTCTTCATTGATATGAATGTATTACTAGGTTTGGTTTTAGTATTAAGATGAAATCCTTGGTCATAACATACTATACACTCAGATGCAACCTGAACACCTTTGAGTAAAATACCAAGTTGCCTACACAAATGGAAGACTTCACAAAAAACAAGATAAGATACCATGTTGTTAACAGAAAATAGGTATTACGTATCTTTCTCATGTTGATATTATAAGTCTTACAGTTTGTTTTGTACATTTGTGATGTAATACTTATCAAATTTATTACTCCTATTATACTCGTGGTAAATTTGCAGGTTGTTGGAGCCATGCCAAGTGTTTCTATTACAAATCAGATAAGGAACATGAGGAGGTGAAGGATGAGAGGGGCATAGTTATAGAGTAGTTCATCAGATGAGGATATGGAGGGCTATGCCAATGCTCCCAATTCTCCGAAAATTTTCATTGAAAATGAAATTTTTGTAGTAGATCATCCCATCCCACCATCAACCACAGAGCCACCATCAACCATAATGCAAGGTGAACGTTCAATAAAGAAAATCAGTGCCATCATAGGCTAGACAAAGAAATACATGCTCGCTGCAATTGATGACATCGAGTTTAAGGGATATTCAATCTATGCATCTGCAAAAAAACATGGTATTGCTACCTCTAACATACATTACTCGTTAAATGGGTTGACTAATGCAAAGCATAGAAGGCATGTTACAGTTATGACTGAAGAGGAGGACGACAAGGTGGTCGAGTGGTGTAAGGAGATGGTCCAATTGGGACATGGATTAGAGCTTATACAACTTAAATCCACAATAGATCAAATTTGTCAAGGGAGGCCTAACCCCTTCAAATATGGTTTTCCTGGTAAATCATGGTGGAGTGGGTTTAAAAATAGGCATCGAGACCTTATGTTATGTATAGTCGAGGGCCTTGATAGAGACATGGATTTAAATCTACGCCATGCAATTGTTTCCAAGTTCTATAACACTCTTTCTTCTACATATGAGCAACATTCATATTCCCCAGACCATATATTGAACTGTGATGAAACAGGCTTACAGGCAAGAATCAATTGTGGTATGCAGGTAATTTCCAAGAGAGTGAGTATAAATCTTCCTAAGATATTTCCTAAGAGAAGGGAGTGAATCAAAATTCTTTGCTGTGTCAATGAAATTGCTTCATCAATACGAGGATTTTATCTATTTAAAGGTAAAACTCAACGAAAAAAATGTATACAGAATTTTGAATGAGGTGCATGCATGGTTGCACATCCACATGAATGGATGACAAAGGAACTATTTTTTGAATTGGCTTTGCCACTTTGCTACTTCTTACCATGTGGTGTCTCGCCTGAAAATAGACACTTAGTGTTTTTAGATGGCCATGGAAGCCACATGGTTGTGCAGACAGTCAAGGAGGCCAATACTTTTTCCATTGACCTATTAAAATTTCTGGTTCATGCCACTCACATATTGCAGCCCCTTGATTTCAACGTGCTTGAGCCTTTCGAGAACTATTTCAGGGTCGAGCAAGATTCGCGGATGGAAAAGAATCAAGGGGTGGAACTAAAGTGGCTTGAGATAGCTGAGCTTGCAAGTAAAGCATTTAAAAGGGCTCTCACACCTTCTAATATCAATGTTGGATTTAAGAGGACTTATATATGGCCACTTAATGTTGATGCTCTTATGCATTATACTGGTTGTAGCCAAGCATTTGAAGTGGAAGGTCAAGAGGAAGAGAACATACAAGACCATGTCGGAGCCCAAGAAGATGTAGCTGATGCTGAAGGTATAATGTCCCTTTATCAAGGGTTGTTCTATGGTGATGATGATGAACATGTCAGTGAGACAGTTCAGTGATGAACCAACTAACAATAGTAATAAGAATGTCACACCAACTGAACCACCTACAAATTATGCATATGATATTCCATGTGATGCAGTTGATCTAGGGAATGAAAATGCAACATAATTAAATAATGAGCAATTGAGCATGCCAACCCAAGTAACTGCACCATAATGTTTGGCAGAGGTCATGATGAATATCACTGGAAATAATGTGTCTACCACCAATGAGGAAAGCACGGACATGCCTTCACAACTATCAAAGTTGAACACCAAACTTGTTCATTATTTTGTGGAAATTAGATCACTGGAAGAGGAGCCTATTCAATATGAGGTAGTTGAAGAAGACAACAATGAGGGCCAATTAGTTTTCCCGAAGGTTGAAATCTAAGTGTCAGGTCCTCAGGAGAATGAGACAACAAAAAGCAAAGATTACTTGGTGCATTGCTAAAGTTACCAGTAAGTAGGGTGAAGACCTCATAAAGGAACTCAACATCATATTATCTTCATTTGGTGAGGAGTTCACAACTGCTCACCTCTGATATTCTACGAATTTAATGTTCGAGTCTGAACATAAAAATAATGAAAGTCAGGAATCTAAAAAGAGAAAGAAGAAGTTAGCCAATGAAAAGAGAGATGCAAGGATTGTAGCAACAGAAGCTCGAGCAAAGGAAATGCTCGAAAGATGGAAAAAAGGGAATACAAGGAACATCAAAAGAAATTGGCAATGAAAGAGAGAGAGGCAATAAAGGTTCAACAAGAGTTGGAAAAAGGAGGAGGGGTGACAAGCAGGGAAGACCATGGTCCAAGCTATTTTTAGGAAAATAAGTTGATGTCTAACACGCTGGACCACATTGCAGAGCACACAATATCATACCAAGACCTTATTAGCATCCAAGTCCCCCACTATCAGCCAGGGGTTAGACTCACCTCATATACCCCTACCAGTGCAGGTTTGAATCATAGTTGTGTTTATGTGACACCTGTAGTCAGTGTTGATTTTAGTAACACAAGTGGACACTTAGGCTACTCAGTCCCTCCATGGATACAAGGAGAAAATTGGATTCAAGCATACATCAAAAATCAAGCACATCCTAATCAGTCAATCTTGGGTAGTCCACCATACTTGGGTCATGCAGTCAAATCAACATTTTTTGGCAATGTAGGAAATGGAATCCATCAAGTATAGGGGTGGCATGACTTTATTTTTGTAACTAGAACACAATGTGATTTTAGTAAGGATGCAATAGGTTTGCTAAATATAGCATCCATGGATGTTCGGAAGCATCCTTTTAGGTTGCCTCACGAAATTAGTATGTATCAAGCAGTTTCTAATTGGTAGGAAAATATATATTATATTCCTTGAGAGTTAACAAATTTTCTGAAATAAAAAATTTTCTTGTCTATACTTCCAAACCATGATCCCTATATGAATGTGATGACCACCACTTTTATAATATGCTGAAGTCATAATTTCTTATTTAAAAGAACACAACACTTGTTATAGCCAATATATCATAATTTTTAATTAGTATGTATCAAATAGTTTTTAATTGCTACAAAAATATAACTTACATTCCTTGGGAGTTAACAAATGTTATGAAACACAAAGTTTTCTTCTCCTTGCTTCCAAAACATGATCCCAATATGAGTGTGATGACCACCACTTTGTTAATCTGGTGTACTTATAATTTCTTATTTAAAATAGCACAACACTTGACATAGCCAATATATCATAATTTTTAATTAGTATGTATCAAATAGTTTCTAATTTCTACAAAAATATATTTTGTATTCCTTGGGATTTAACAAATTGAGAGAGTAACCCATTTCTAACTTGCTCACTTGCAAAGGCATAATCCCAATCATCAATGAAACCATTAAAAAAAAATAAGGTAAGATTATTACTTTCCTTCTCTAATCTAAGACATTGAAATTGTGAAAAAGGGTCCCAATCGACAAATGAACACAATAAAATCTTAGTATATGTACATGGCCCCCATCCCAACAATTTCAAACCCCAAGATGATATAAGACATTGAAAAAAACTAGATTCATTGCATCTACAAAGCATTATGGTCCATTGCACAAATCTACATAAAAATTTGAGAGAATAAAATAAGCATATATTGTTGGAAAATGAGGATTTAAAGGAAACATCTAATAGACTTGGTATGCCCAATCAACATAAAGGTTGTAATGAAACAAAAAATATACAACACAGTCCATTGGCACATCATAAATATGGCTTTAAATTCCATTTCTAGGGCCTCTAATCAAGGAGATATCTGAGTGTTCTTAGAGATGTCATCACTTATGAATTCCCAAGTGGATGTGCAATAGGGATTGTGAAATAAGTTCCCAATCAACAAATGAAAACAATGATTCGGTAGTTTATCTACATGGTCCCCATACCAACAACTTCAATCCCCAAGATAATCTAAGACATTGAAATACTCTTTGCAACCCTCTTTGTACTTTTGTAACTATGCAGAAGTATAAGACTGCAAAAGATAAATTTTTAAATTTGTGCACCCGAAAGTGTATGACCCGAAGTTTTTGGAAATCCAATCTCGTTGCATAAGTTAATGCAGATAGATAACCTGAAGGAGATCATTTCCCCTTTTGATATGACTGCAACATTCAAATCTCTAAGATAAAATCAAGTTTTTTAAATGCAAAGTACATCCTTGGAACTTCGCAGTACTGATGGTGTCAAAACCATTATATCTATTTTCCAATTAACTTCTACCTAAAAAATAAATTTTTACTATAGGGCAACAAAAAGCTAAATTTCGACTACAGGACAACAAAAGGTTTAATGGTGAATTATCAGCCAAATTCTTTATTCCTTCGGATGTTCAGTCCTCCCCACCTCAAAATTCCACAACAAAAGACACAATTTAGTTACACAACACAATCATATTATTGATGCTTTTAGATGTCCAGTCCTCCCCACCTCAAAAATCCAAAGGAAAAGACACAACTTAGTTACAAAATTAATTATTTTTAATCCCCAAGTTGACATAATGGTGAACCTGAAGGAGATCTTCTCCCTTTTTGAGATGACTGCAACATTCAAATTTCCAAGATAAATTTAAGTTTGTTAAATGCAAAGTACGGCCTTGGAACTTCGCAGTCCTGATGGTGTCAAAACCATTCTATCTATTTTCCTATTGACTTCTAACTAAAAACCTAAATTTCGACTGCAGGGCAATAGAAAACTAAATTTCTTCTGTAGGACAACAGAAGATTTAATGGTGAATTATCAACCAAATTATTGATGCATTCGGATGTTCAGTACTCCCGACCTCAAAAGTCCACAACAAAAGACATAATTTAGTTATAGAGAATAATGAAATTGTTGATGCTTTTGGATATTCAGTCCTCCCCGCCTCAAAATTCCACAACAAAAAACACAACTTAGTTATCAAATTAATTAACTCAATCCCCAAGCTGACATGATACATTGAAAAAAAAACCAATTTCACTGCATCTACAAAGAATTCTGGTCCATTACATACATGTGCACAACTCGACATAATTTTACTCATAACCTAAAACCCAAAAAACACCTAAAGCCCATCAACCAAAAGAAAAAACCAACCAATTTACAAAAAACCCATCAGCTGAATTTTGAAAAACATAGGAAACAAGTTCAACGGAGAAACAATAATCCTTCAAATAAAATTTATTAAAAAACAAAGCATTACATACATGTGCACAACTCCACATAATATAACTTGACATAATTTGATCCATAAGATAAAACCCAAAAACCACCTAAAACACATCAGCCAAAAGACAAAACCATTCAATTTACACAAAACCCTTCTGCTGAAAGTGTTTAAAAACACAGGAAACATGCTCAACAGAGAAACAATAATAATTCTAAGTTAAATGTGTTAAGAAAACAAATAATTATGGCCCATTACATACATGTGCACAACTCTACATAATTTCACTCTACATAATTTGACCTATAAGCTAAAGCCCAAAAACCACCTAAAATCCATTAGCAGAAAAACAAAACCATTTAATTTACACAAAACCCTTCAGGTGAAAGTGTTTAAAAACATAAGAAACAAGCTCAATAGAGAAACTATAATCATTCTAAGTTAAATGTATTACAAAACAAAGCATTATGTTCCATTACATACATGTGCAGAACTCTACATAATTTAATCCTTAAGCTAAAATCCAAAAACCACCTAAAACCCATCAGTGAAAAAACAAAACCATTCAATTTACACCAAACCCTTCAGCTGAAAGTGTTTAAAAACATAAGAAACAATCTTAATAGAGAAACAATAATCCTTCTATGTTAAATGCGTTAAAAAACAAAGCATTCTAGCGCATTACATACATGTGCACAGCTCTACATAATGTGACCGATAAGCTAAAACCCAAAAACCACCTAAAACCCATCAGCTGAAAGACAAAACTACTCAATTTACAAAAAAGCCAAGTGTTTCAAAACACACGAAACAAGCTCAATTGAGAAACATTAATTCTTCAAGTTAAATGTGTTAAAAAACACATGCAGGACAAAGTCCTACCTTCCAGCTTTCCTCGGTTTCCTCCTTCCAGCTCTCCTTGGCTTCCTCCTTGCTAGCACTCCATAGGAACCCATATGCTCAAAAAATGCTAGTGCACCACAGGAAAACCAACTGCATTGAGCACATTGACCTGCAAACAATGAAAACATCCATGAGAGTAAACAATGAAGAAGATTCATGTATAAGGTTGCATAAAATGTTAAGAAAATTACGTAAAAAACAATTTTAAGCATAAACTCACCATATTCGCCACTGAGTCAAGGTATCAACAACAGAGACCAACACACACAAATATACTAATACATGGAACTACAAACCACACAATAAACCAGAATGCACCTCACACGCTCGAACCAGCATCCCAAACACCCCATAACCCACGAAACTCTTGGTGAAGGGCTAAACTAGATGCGGCCAACATCTGGACACCACAACGCAACAACAGGGAGCAAAAACACATAGCTTTCAAGCCTAACATTGCTTATTGGAGAAGACTCCGCTAAACCACTAGAAACGACACGATAAATGTTTGTAAACCAGCTGAACCAATAACCCTGTACAAAGGACAAATGGCTACACGCAGATGAAAGATGAAAGGTGTCGTACAACCATCAACTTTTCCAATGGCGTGACATGTCTTGTTCGTCCACATATTCGTCTACTCGCATATCTCCCCTATACACAATTCGTAATCGTTCATATCAACACAATTGCTATATTTAATATATCTTTACTTATTAAAATATATCGTTCAAATCTTTTCATACAAGAATGTTTTTATATATAATTATTACCTGGAGAATATCGCCCATGTTCATGACGAGCTCACCCTTTCTCTACTCCCACCTTGTCCCGCCACGGTGATGCAGCTACTCTGCGGATGCGCTCGTGCTCCTATCTCTAGGTTCTTGAGTCCTGGCTTTCGGACAGCAGACCACTTTAAACGCCTTGATTCTGTCCCCGTTGAATTCCTTCAGAAAATTAGCAGGCAATCTGAGGGTTTGCGAAATAAGCTCTCGATAAATTCCACCGTTCTAGACAAGAATACCAACACATTTTTAACTATAATGTCAAATTAAAAGCGATGTTTTGCGCATTTTTATGTTTTGATTTTAATCAAAATGATCTGAACTTTTCAAACTCCGTATACATTTTGTGGATGCCAAGACATCTCTGCGAATTCGCAGTTGTGTATTCTGAGCAAAATCATCTCTCCGTAGATATTTGTGGATATGAATTCTGAGCCGAAACATAGACATGTTTTTCTTATATCCAAGTCCTTATCCCTCATTTTTTTTCGAACACATAAATCTCTAAGCAAAGCATGGCGCCTTTATGTTTTATTTCTCGTTATTTTATCTACAGAGAAGTGAAGTCATAAGCAGTAGACATGGAAAAATAGAATTGAATTTGGTATATTTATGGATATGTAGTTTTGTTAAATTTAAAAATTTTGTAATTTATAAATTTAAATAAAAATCTTTCAAATTAATCACATTAAAAAATATTAAAATTAATGACAAGATAGTGGCGTGGATAACTTATTATTTTTGTAGTACATAAGGATAACATAAACGGGACAATATTTCTGATTAGCCACAAACCATATCCCATATGTTAATCAAAATTAAAAATTCAAATATCCCATATGTTAATCAAAATTAAAAATTCAAACGTGTCTAACCCCTTCTTCAGCGTTAGGGGGGCACGAATGAATAGTAGTCTACCTAGGGGTAAAATTGATTTGATAGTTGAAAATTGTTTGAATTTAGTTAAAAAAAATTCAAAAATTTCAGAGTAGTAGTATTTGAATCATATTTTTAATAGTAGAAATAGATTAGCATTATTAAAATTCTTTAAAACACTTAAAATCTAATTTTTAAGACACCAGAAATCTTAAAATTTGTTAATTGTAACTTAAATTTACAAAATTCTTATTAAACTTTATCAAATTTTCCCCAAATTTTCATTTCCAATTTTCAGACCTAATTGGACTAAGGCCGAATGAATGTCTCCAGATTTAAAGAAGTAAATGACTAGAAGTTTTCCATTAAAATAATTTATGCTGGATAAAACTGCATCCATATCAAGGATGACATAAAAGGGAAAAAAAAATAATAATCCACAAACTGTATCCGATAAGGTTAATCAAAATTCAAACGTGTGTAAGCCCTTTTCCTGTGATAAGGTTCCACGAAAGAATTTGTCTACAGGTTTAAAAAAGTAGATGAGTTGAAGATTTCCTTTAAAAGCATTTATCTTGGATAAACTGGATCCACATATCTCGCCATGTGAAACTTTTCTACGTCCATATCTCTGTTGACAGTGATCGTCGGTGCATGTAAAAAAGAGAGACTTTCGTATGCAGAAAGATGAGAAACTTCGATACTTTTTCATCATCGTGATCTTAATCTTTTTATATTTTATATTTCAGTAGTTTTAAATCTGTAGTTTAATTAAATTGTTTTTTGGCTCTGAAAATCATGAAAATTTTGGTAAAATTTAAAAAAAAAAATTGTCTGATATTTTTGTAAATCCATCTTATAACTATCAAACTTTATTTTTTGGGTGTCCTAAAAGTTTTTCATAGTGCTGAATTTATTTCCATCATCAAAATCATAATTCAAACATTGTTACTGTAAGATTTCTTAAATATTTTTAGCCCAAATTTCAATCAATTTTAGCCATCTACATAATTCCTCCTCCTTATTAAACAACTCCATTTTAAATGTCCCAAATATTTCATATATCAAATTACTCAATTATAATAATTATAAAGGTTTTTCTGTAACTTGTCAGTATCGTCTGTTTCAAGATGATTATTTGGTTTTGGATAATTTTGCAGATTTATTTTTAACGCGTCAATTTATCTCAAATCCATCACAAGAAGGGAAACAACTATTATGTACTCCATATTCGAGAGGAACCCGTAACATTTATGAGGCATGAATCATGCACTCCACGTCAAAAATAACGATTGACAAGATACCGGAAAGCCCCTCGGAGCTACACAGAGATCACGTACAACAGTTTCTTTGTCAGAAGTTAGTATATACATTGTACGTTGTATTGGGTAAGTTTGCACGACTCTTGCGGTTACCGTATGCAATGTACAATGTATCGGGTCAATTTAACTTTCCTTTGAACCACTGAAATGAAGTCAGCTGTACCAATGTGTGTGTGCACAAACGATATTGACAGCCAACATGTCAACTATTATCATATGTTTGTCAAGTGTCTCGTTACAGCCACAAATTATTTCACAAAAGCGGTTAGGTCGAGAATGCCACAAATTATTTCACAAAATGCTAAACATAGATAAAGGTAGATGAAAATAGTGTTGAGGTTTTTCATTACATCAAAATTTATGGGCCTATAAGTTCTTTAGCATAAGACGTTATTTGAGTTAGATTAAATATAGATCCAACTCATAGCGACATATGCCCGCTGGATTATATACAACTTTTATTTTTCACAGGATGGAGTAAGTATTTGGGAAAAATTAGCCGAAATGAAAATATAGAAACAAAGTTAAAAATCTATTCTTTGTAGGAAATTCGTTGAATTGAAACATATTTAACCACCTGATTTCCATTTTCCTAAAAGAAACAAAGAAACGAAAAATCAAAGTTAAAAGTTAACAACACTATTATTATTATTGGATTGGTTAACTTCATAAATAAAATTATAAATAAAATTATAACTAAAAAATTAAATTATATGCGAGGTGACATTAAACACTAAATGACATATCCTATTCATCACTACTACAAAATATTTATATAATAATTAATATTATTGCCCAACAAAGGCTTATTGTTATAAAATATAGAAAGAAGACATACTATCTATCTAAACACAGAAATACCCATTATTACCCCACCCTTTGTCCTATAGAAATAATAAAAAAATGCATATTATTGGTGTACAAACCTAAACACACCAGAGAGCAATAGCTGTTGCAAAATACCCACAGAATACATACTTTAGTCCTACAAATATAAATATTGATTTCAAACTGCAAGGTAGAAACCCTACCAACGGAGTGTAAGAGGTTATTAGGATTTGGAAAACAGAATGAGCGATTGAAAGAAAGGTAATTTGATGACAATGTAACTTTTGAAGCCTACGGCCAGGAATAACCCTTTAAATTATTTATATGTTCTCTCCTTCCCACCCATTGTATAAATCATCATTACTATATCATATAAAATACTATATCATATATAAAACTCAATTGCCTTGACATACTTTCACTTTCTTTGTTTTCCCCAACAACTGCTTCACAATTAACACTTCTCCATCCTTCTTATCAGCGATTTCACACACTTCTCGGCCTCCCAGTCATGAATAATCCACTGAAATAATGATAATAGAATATTTCTAGTCTTCAATATGTAGTAAGGATAATAAGGATAATAATACCATAAGTAAATTTCTACCTTCATCATGTCTGCATTGGCAAAAGGTATGTGCTCAAACATATTTATCTCCATATGCTCCACAACTCCAACACTCACTCAATCTCAATTACAACCTTCTATATAATATCATGCATTTTATATCCTATTACATCAACAAATTTATATTACAACAACAAATTTATGTATTGATTCTGAACAAATTTATGTTGGTCAATTGATGCTGACCAACATTTGAAATCTTACCTGTTATGGGAGGCGTAGTGGCCTGTTATGCAAGGCGACAGTGGTGAGTACATTACGGAGAGTGAGATTAATGTCATGAATATGTGAATTTTATTTCACAATAATGGATACAACAAATCCCATACCTCCTCCAACATCTACCAGCATGTTCATACTCTTAAAACCACGCCATGACAGTTCTAGTGTTAATGACCATGCCCTCATTGAACGTCTTGTTGACTTGGGGATTGCAACCCAGATATTCCCCAGGGACTCATTTCATAATGTTTTTTAAATATGTAGGAGCCTTCCAGCATAGATTCGTGCAAATGTTGATAATCTTGGAGGTAGTATTTCTCTGCTATTATAAGCAGGAAAGGCCCACAAGCTTGTTGATTTTCACAACAGATTCCATACCTCCTCCAACATCTACCAGCATGTTCATACTCTTAAAACCATGCCATGAAAGTTCTAGTGTTAATTACCATGCCCTCATTGAATGTGTTTTTGACTTGGGGATTGCAACCCAGATATTCCCCAGGGACTCATTTAATAATCTTTTTTAACTATGTAGCAGCCTTCCAGCACAGATTCGTGAAAATGTTGATAATATTGGAGGTATTATTTCTCTTCTATTATAATTAGGAAAGGCCCACAAGCTTGTTGATTTTCACAGTGGACCAATAGCTTCGAAATGTCCTTCAATCCATACTTTTTTTTATTGGTATCTGCACTTATCGACTTCTTTTTGTTCAATACAAATGCCATAGGATGCAAGAACTTCAGAATTTTGAGGATCTAGTTGTGCTTCAGAATTTTGAGTATATGGTTGTATGTAGTTCTTTCCAAAATTTTGAGGATTTGGTTGTGTGTAGTTTTTGTTAAGGTTTAGTAACTATTTTTTCTAACTACTAATCTGACGACACACAAATCTTTAATCGTTACATAAATGTACACAAATTTGTTTTCAAATGAAAATGCCTACGGTGTAATTAGTATATACAAATGAGAATATGAATGTTCTTACTGCAATTGAGGCAACTCCTGCATGCCGTTGGGTCGGTCCCATAGTATTGGTGTAAGATTTTGAGATACAAATATCTAGATTTACAAAACAATGAACAAAATTGCAAGAGAGGAAGGAATAAGCAAGATAGAGAAAAGAATGAAATTAACTCTTCAATATTAGTTTTGGAATCAGTACATAAAATCAACTAAGTTAAGCTTAGTTGTACATGCAATAACTATGGATAGTTAAAGCTAACTGAAGCTAAGTGTGCTTTATGTTATGCTAATGTGCACATGCACCACATTCAAGTAGTAAGTTAACTAACTAAGTCAAGTGCATATCGCATGCAAACAATAAGTTAAATAACTAAGCCAAGTGCACATCACGTGCAATATCTAGAGTTGAACTAAAGCTAATCTAGGTGAATGTACACTAATAGCACCCCTTAAGCATAACTTAGATGAGTGTGATGCAAAATGAATGAGTTCCGGTAACACGGCCATTTTAGGTACCCATGTAGAATGCATAAAAAGGAGGAAAGAGGGAAAACCCGATGGGAAGAACACCCCCCCCCCCCCCCCTCAAAATATAATGCAAAAGTAGAGAAAAGACAACTGCTAGGTAGTCATGTCGTGCACCCTGAGACGATCTCATAGGAATCGAAAATTCTACTCAGTGAAATTCTTGGTCAAGATATCAATAGTCTGTTCAGAACTAGGACAGTACTAAAGATCGATGATCCAATCATGAATGAGTTCTCTAATGAAGTGCATGTGGATCTCGATGTGTTTGGTCCACTGTCGCTGCACTGGATCTCTGCAAAACTTTCGCGTACTTTGATTATCGCCAGATGACAGTTGGATAATGGACACTGATCCCAAGCTCAAATAGGAAATGTTGTATCCAAATGGCCTGAATAGTGGCATTGAATTCTCCTCTATACTTAGCCTCTGCTCATGATAAATCAATGGTAGCCTGCTTCTTTCTTGACCAACAAATTTGGCTGGATCCCAAACTAAGTACATAACCAGAGGTGGACTTGTGATCAATATTGTTTCCATCCCAGTCTGAATTTGTGAACCCAATGAGATTCAAAGAACAATTAGCTTCATAATCAATCCCATAGATGATTGTCCCTTAGACATATCGAAGGATGCGCTTTACAACGTTCAAGTGTAACTCATGTGGCTCCTACATATATATGGAAACTAGTCCTATGGCATATGAGAGATTAGGACGGGAGTGAGTGAGATAAAAAAGACTTCCCACAAGCTGATGCTACAATGTGAAATCAACCAATGGTGTGTATTTTCCATTCTGAAGCTTTATCCCTGATAAGAAACGTGTGGTTGTTGGCTTGCAGTCACTCATGTGAAATCGTGCCAAAAGATCTCTAGTATACTTTGGTTGAGAAATGGTAGTCCCAGAATCACTCTCATTGATCTCTACTCCAATGAATAAATTTAGCAACCCCATGTCTATCATAGAAAATCGCTTATGCAATGCATTTTTAATCTCACTAATGAAAAAATATGAACTATCTGTTATCAAAAGATCATCTACGTAGAGTACTATGATCAACAAGGAGTCAATTTTCTTCAAAAAATAAACATTAGAATCAGATTTGCAGCCTACAAAATTTTGAGATAACAAATAAGAATCCATCTTTGCATACCATTCTCTAGGTGTGTGATTGAGGCCATAGAGAGACTTCTTTAGTTTTCATACCAGAGATGAATTGTGCATGTATCTCTGTGGCTACTCCATGTAGATTTCCTCCTTGAGATCACCATGAAGAAAGGCATTCTTCACATCCATATGATGCACCTACCATCCTCTTGCTGCTGCAATGGAGAGAGCTAGCTGAATGGAATCCATTTTTTCCACTGGAGCAAAAGTCTCATTATAGTCAACACCATGTACTTGCTGAAAACCTGTTTCTACCAACAATGCCTTATATTGACTAACTTGGCCATTCGCTACTTTCTTAGTTTGGTAAACCCACTTGCACCTCACAAGTTTACTATTAGAAGGTAGAGGAACCAAATCCCAAGTATGGTTCTCAATGAGAGAGCTATATTCCTCATCCATTGCGGCTTCCCATTCATGATGCCCAGTTGCTTTTGCATAAGTTTTTGGATCAGATGAATGCATCATATAAGCATGCATGGGCATGCATGGCTCCATAGCTAAGATTTCTTGTGGATCTTCCTCAAATAGAGGTATAGAGGTAGGATCATCAAGGATATCACTCATGCTGCACCATTTTTGTGTTGAAGGTGGTCGAGAATCTTCCGAACTACATGTGAAAGTATGATCTCAATGTTCAACAACTGGTGGTCCAACAGGTTGTTGGAAATGTTTTCATTGATGGCAAAGGAGGTAGCAGATGCAGAGACAGGAGCAGAGGCAGAGGAAGAAAATACGAAGACAGAGGCATTATCACTGCTATTATTCCAAGAATAGAGAACTATGTGTTATATATATGGCAGGACTGTGTTGAAATGCGCAGTATGAAGAAGACAAAACCATAGTCGACAACATATATATATATATATATATAACGAAACCATAGTCGAAAATATATATATATATATATATATGTATATATATATATATATATATATATATATATATATATATATATATATATATATATATATATATATATAATTGAATGGAGCAGAGTCGAATCACATATATATAATTGAAATTGTGGATTACGGAACAGTGTGGACGGAACCTGAGCGCAACGAAGAACAGGAATAGGGAGAACAGGAACCTTAACTGGAGGAACCGTGAGGGGACTGAAACCACAAGCGGCTTCATGGAGGCGGATTTCCCAATTCCGCACCACCTTTTGACCGTAAGGTGGTTTTGTAGAAATCGCAGCGATTCCATAGACTTCGTGACACGTGGCATAGGTGGTATTGGAAGCCACCGTTTAACTTGCAATTTCACGCGTTATACACCGACCAAAGACGCCAAGCGAAATGGATATAAACCGTTGATCTGGAGGAGGAGCATCGGACGGAGATCATTGAACGAAGATGCGCGAGGTTTAATAAAAGTGCACGGAGATTAAGCCAGGTATGGTGCGTTCCATGGATTGGTCGTTTGACTCAATTGTGGGGCCTGGAGGAGTCATATATAATGAATCGTTTTATTAATGTTTTCGACGTATTATAATCTTAATATAAGGTTCAAGAGTATGTTAAAAGAGTCGATCAAAGTTTAATATTAGTGGCGCGCTGGCGACGGTGCATGGTGGAGCCACCACAAAGTGGTGTTTACGGGGGCTCCCATTTCTCCATACACATAAAATGGGATGAGGCCCCGCAGTTCATCATAGCCGTTGATCGGCGGTCAACGTGTGATCGGCCAGTCAACTACGGGGGGTACCCTCCGTGTTAACCTCCGCGCTCTTCAACCCCCCGCACTCCGTCGATCTCCAATTAACCTGTGCGTTGTTTAACCTGCGCTTGTTCACCGTGCTGCCGCCTTCGAATTGATCTCTCGTTCAGACAGTTGGAATTACATTCCAACAAGTTGTATATGGTTAATTCGTGCGATATGAAATATGAAATATGTGAACGGGGCCTAATACATATACACGGAGATGGACTGTCAGGTTATAATATTATATGGCGACAGTAAAGTTAATTCCTTTGGCTTAATAACAATACCAGAAGTTAATTCTGGAGGCGGTATTATATGCATACCTGCTCAAGTTTGCTACCCCTGCGGAACTTAAAGGGAATGGAGCTCCGTTTGATGCGAATTGATACAACTAGGATTCAAACCATATATACTTCAAGGAGAAAGAGGAAGTATATGATATGATTAAGTCATATCAAGAGCATGCTGAGACACACAGGAACAAATTTGATAGGTGTTCAAGCACAGGAATCTGGAAAGTATTAAAAAATGCAGTAAACAGGTGAAATGTGCAGATGATAGCAAACAAAGAAGATGCAGAACAGTTTCTTAACAACAGTAGAAAAAGACAAACTCCAGTAAAGTCAAAGTTCAGAAGAGGAGCTGAGTGATATTGAAATATGAAATTAAGAATGTAAATGTAAATGATGTAATTATTTTTTATTTTTTGTGATGCAAAGGCAAGTATCCTAAAGAAAAGACAAAATCCCACTGTAGCATGAAATTGTGTACATATTATTATGATTTTTAAATTGAGTTGGATAAAGAAATGAGGAGGCAGAAGACCAAGGGGTATGACCATCCATTTCGAATTCCTAGAGGAATACAAACAGTCATGTGAGGATTTCTATAAGTAATATCATTTTGATATGCAAAGTGTTGAGTTAGAAGAGAGAGAGAGAGAGTGAGTGAAGAGAATGCAGAAATGAAGCAGTGAAGCAGAGAAGAAAGAGGAGCTGAGTAGAGAAGAAGGAGAAGCTGATAGAGAATCTGAGAAGATGCAGAGATGATACAGGGCAGATATGAGAATAGATGAACAACATAGCAATTGGAACAAAACAGAGCTGATATCCAAGGTAAATAAGCAAGTTTTTCTCTTTTGAAAGAGTAAGGAAGTTGGAGCTTCCTTATCAAGTTGTAGCTCGATAGATGTCATTTGTAGCTGAATGAGGTTGGAGGTTCCTGTAGGTTGGTGCCTACAGAAAATTGATGGGAGTTGGAGCTTCCCTGCAAGTTGTAGCTTGTAGAATTGAGGTAGGAGCCTCCTGTAGGTTGGTGCCTACAGAAAATCAGTGGTGAGAGGGAGTTGGAGCTTGCCTTTGCATCACAACAATAATAAGATGTGCTTTTCTTCCTTTATGGGTTTCCACTTATATCTGGTGTCTCTGTGCATGATGTCTATGTGTTAATGTGGTTTATCTAATCTGCTTAATACTTGTCACTCACATATTAAGACTGTTGTTACATTAACAAATATGTTTGATACTTGTTGCTCACTAATAAAGATTGTTCACATATTAATTTGATCATGAAGTGAAGGTGTAAATAAGATTTAAGAGAAAGTTTTAAAAGTCCATGTATGTGTTAAACTGATTCACCCGCCCCTCTCAGTTTAACTTAGGGTTCAACAATTGGTATCAGAGCAGGTTCCTTTGTGCAAGTCTAACAACTGAAAGGAGATCCTAGGTTCCCAAGATGGCTAGTATAGAAGGATGCTCAACCAATAAAGCTCCTTTCTTCACTGGTGAAAATTATGCTTTCTGGAAAATCAGAATGAGGACATACATAATGTCTCTAGGAATAGAAGTCTGAGCTGCTGTGGAATTAGGATATGCCCCAAAGGCAACTTGTTAGCACTCAAATCTACCTTAGGCTGAAATAAGGTAAAACTCAAGGCTACATCAAACCATGCTCAGCCTCGTAGCTAGCCCTACGAGGACAGGAGAGGGCTCTCTCCGGGTCTATCTCGGCAAAAGGTCTTCAAAGGGGCTGAGATGACTTATAACAAATACTGATTTTAGGCTAGTAAAGAGATAGGAAAGTTTGATTTTGATTTTTGGGTTTTTTGTTGAAAAAATGGGAAAAACAATTTTGGGTCCGGGGATAAGGCCAAATTTTTGCAGAATTTGAGTTGGGGCGAGGTAGGCAGTAGTCTTGATGCTTTTGATCAGGTGTATGAATGGATAAGAAGGACAAGGAGTTGAAGAGGGCAAGGGAGAACATGGATCCTCTCCAAATAGGCGAAAACATTTAAAACTAAACAAATTCAAAGGCAGAGCACTGAAATCAATGGATTCAACCTCATTTACTCATTCACTTAGTTTCAAAAGCATAAGAAGGGAATTGCATACATTAAACATGAAAGAACTTAAAATAAACTGAGAGAAAACACCATTAAGAACTGAAAGCCACAAGAATCCCAACAGGTGCTGCAAAACCTCTGATCTTTTCTTAGCCAAAATATGAAAAATATGTACAATAGTGTGCCAAAATCTTCCCAAGAGACCAACCTATCCAACCTCTGAAAAGGATTGAGAAATTACATCATATAGAGCATCCTAACCCCTTCCCATGCCTCTAGGGGTCGAATTCCTCCTTCTAGGAGCAGTTCCAACTAATTCTAAACAAGGAGCTAGAATCTAGGCATCCAAACAACTTGCCTCTAAAAGGAAGGAAACTGATTCTTTGACTTGATTTTCACTTTTTTGGGAGTAAATCTTCTAGAATAGGTAAAAGTGAGTCAAAGTTACATTACAAACACAAAATTACATCAATACAACTCAAAAATTACATCCACAATCAAAACTGGTCCAACTCGCCGAAATCTTGAGCTGGAAAATGAAAAATCAGCCAAAAATCTATATGAGTAGCGCGCCTGAGCTATATGAGTAGCGCGCCTTTCAGCCTGCTTTTGGGGCACTTCCCGGCATCAAAATCAAGCTCATGATAGCTTGTTGGAAATCCCTGGATGTCTGCTATCCAGCCCAAGTGGAATTTCCCAATTTGGAGCTCATTTGCCCCTCCAAAACTTCATCCTCCCACAAGTACTTCCTGCTGCTGAAAAAGGTGGCAGAATGGTGATTTTCATGGTGTTTTGGCCCCTTTGATCATCCAGAATTTGGTGAAATGATTGGTCTTACTGGAGCATGCATAAATTTCCATGAAAAATCCAAAAATATAAATTTTTCCTCCAGCAAGTGTCCCAATCATAAGCGAGCGCGTCGACGCGCTACTCGTATGGCTGAAAAATCTGTTTTGAGACCAAAATTTTTCAAAATGACAAAAATTTCTCCAAATTTGCTCAAATTTGGAGCGAAGACCCTCCATCATGTATCATGCCCAGCCAACGAAGCCTCGGCCAAAATCCAGAGTGGATCATGTGTTTCACCTCGTTTCAGTATCCTCCTGGTGCATGCAGTTTCAGTAGTGAAAACACTGTCTCTGTTGTGATGTGTCGGTCTCTGTCATGGTGTCACAATGTGTATGAAAAGTATGCTGATATGGTTATGATGAAAACAAGAGTTTGGTATATGCTCCAATGTCAGATGTGTCACATATATGTCAAGGTGCTATAGGAAATATCACAATGGGAAAAGCACTGTCACAAGGAGTTTGAATGGAAAATAGCCACTCTTTGACTACATGGGGATTTGACACATGAATAGGAATGAGTGTAGTGTAGGTCAATAGAAATAGCCCTTGCAACGTTTGACAATGTCAATGGAGGATGTGGACAAGTGAAAATGGGACTATGTTATAACATGAATGATGAATAGTGTGAAAATGAAAATGGCAATAACAATGAGAGCAGTGATGTAATGGCAATGAGAGAGCGTGAGGCTGAGGCAAATGATGAGCAGGGACACCACTGACAGTAGATGCATGAGTATATATATCAACCACACTAGTTTGCAAACCCCCACACAATCACTCATATTTGTTTCAAAACCCCAAGAAGTGAATTTTGAAATAAACATCGGGTTTACATTTCTCCACATTAAACATTTGTTTCTCCACTTTCAAAACACCATAATCATGTCCAAAATTCACTGAGCAAACGTAAAGAACCTACTTGCAAGCAGTTGGAGGCAATTTGGCATGAATCTGGACGAAAGAGCGAAAATTTCTGGCTCTGAGATTATATGAGTAGCGCGCCACCCAACGAGTAGCGCCAGTGTAATTTTACACTAAAAAATTTCGCTATACGTGTAGCGCGTCACCCAAAGATTAGCGCGTCGATCCAACACACAATTTGGCTTCAAAACTCATTTTTTTTACTTCCTTGATGTGTCTTGGCCTTTTCTGATGTTCAAACATGGAAAAACCAAGCAAATTTGATGTTGGAGAGAAATGGCAAAAATGTTTTGAGTTCTGGCCCAATGCGTAGCGCGCTACATAGTGCATTTTGCAGGAGGCTTTTGGAGGCCGTCCCGATGTCCAAATTGAGCGTGTGATAGCTCGTTGAAAAGCTGCTGGAGTCTACTTTCCAACACAGGTGGAATGTTTCAATTTGGAGTTCATTTACCCTGTAAATAATTAAATCTCCCAACACTACTTCCTGCTGGTGCATCAATTCTCCTGAGGCAACAGTATTATTGACATTTCTCCAAAACCATTATACCTGTGTAAAAAGTGAAGGAGGTTTTTCTTCCTTGGCATGTTTTTTAAAAAAACCGCTCTCATTTTTCCAAAATTCATCTTTTATTGCTCTGAAACAGCATTTGAGTGAAACCTATCCCGATGTGAAAAACATGGGATTTTGTCGAAATGAAGCGAAATGAAGGGGATAATGGGCTTCTAAATTCTTGGAGAAATTTCGGGAAGTAGGGAGGGATGTTAGGAAGTAGGGGAAAGTGGAATCTTAGAGATTGAGTGAGGGGAAGGGGTCCAAAAGGGAAAAACACAGGCCTAGCCTAGAAAATTGCCAAGTTGTGGCAAGAAACTAGGGTTTGTGCAAAAATGAGGAATTTGGGGGATTTCAGTGATGGGAAGTGATTAATAAGGTACATTAATGATAGGGGAAGGTGTATGAACATCAGGATACAAGTTTTTCTAATGATTTTACCATCCAAGAGAAATTACCTCCAAAACCCTAGGAGAGAGAAATGGACCTTACCTAGGCACAACTGAAGCATGAACAAGCTGTAAAATGACCCAATGGAACTTGAAATGATGATAAAAACCCTTTGAATGATGGTACACTCAGCTGAATGGTGACATGGACCGACAGTTGGACAACTTTGAAAAGAGTGAAAAAAAACCCTAGACCTAATGCCTAGTGACCAAATTTTGCTTGAAGACTCATTGAAATGACAAAATTTGACCTTGACACCTTAAAATCACTTTGTAAGAGCATGTTTGATCACTGAAGGAAAGCTGCAAAGGCTGACTCTAACATTGGCTCCAATGGGGATGGTGGCTCCTTGGAGGTGCCAAGAATCTGCAGATCTTTGGGAGAGCAGACCAGTGCCTTCATCCATTGGGCAATGAAATCATTATTTCAACGGATAACACAAAACCTTTGACACATTTATTGACTGAAAACTGACTGAAATTTGACTGAAACTCAATTAAAACTTGACTCAAACCTACTCGATGACAAACTGAAATAACTTGAAAAAACTGACTCAACAGACCAAACACAAATGACTCATGACTGACTTAAAACAAGAATTTACAAAGCTTTTGGAAAAAAGGCAGCAGTCCATCAAGATTTGGAATCATGATGACAACCACCTGCATACTAATGAAATATGTACAATTATGTATAATGGGCCTTCCAATGTAACCAGTCAAGAAGATGGCTTCTTGACTGATTCTTCTGATCAGATCTCCTGGTCAATAATAGATACTGGTAACTGGGCATCGAAAAACATAATTGACCATGATATCCTTCATCACTGAACACTGCAATAAACACTTTTACAGATGACTGCAAAAAATCTGCCATTGGATCCTGAAAAACATGAAGATTTACCTTCTGCTGAAAAAACAAGATGTCATTTTCTTCTGATTCTGATCTGTCTTCATCATGTACTTCAGTAAAAGTATGCTCCCGGGCTTCAAAAAAGTCTGAACAGGTAGATGAGCAGATCTCCTCTTGTAAAAACATTTCAACACATGAAACATATGAAGAAGAATCTGAATGGAAATCCTGAATGTTCTGATCTTCTATAGTATGAATGTATTGTAGGTCATCTTCATATGATATGACAGTCAGATTATCATGTTCCTCATTGCATTCATCAATCATGAGAAAAGAAACTTCAGATGATTCTTGAAATCCAAACATGACATTCCTATCATCTACCATAAATTCATCCAAAGGAACTGTTTCACTTACTTGAACACAGATCTCATCTTGTTTTTCATGAACTGACTGGATTACCTCCTCATGAAGGTTGTGTTCTAATGAACTGAAAACACTTGGATCAAAAACTTTGTCTATGGTCTCAACAGCAAAACTCTCCTTTTCAGGATTTAGCACAAGGTATGCTTGGTCCTTACAATTTGAATCTGGATCTGAAGTAGTTGACTGGACATTATCAAAATCTGCAATCTGCATGCTGTCTTCTTCTGTGGGCAGATCTGAAATGAGACTTTCTCTTTCCCCATCTTCAACCATATGGCAAACTTCAACTTCAACCTGCTGATCTATAAAGCTGCTTACAGGACTGTCATCCTTTTCAGAAAAGGAAGAAGGTCCCCTATCACCTTCTTGACCATGTGCACACTGCAGATCTGCGTTAACTTGAGATGGAATATGACCTTTCAATAGCATATCTTCTCGTGATTCGGTCCATCTTGAAAATCTCACAGCTATTGATCTCCCTGCAGTGAAGTCACCATGAAGGATTGATTGTCTGGATCTTTCAGTGAATGAAGTCGCCAGGTGAATGATTGCAGCCTTGCGATGTTTGATCTTTGTCCACCATCAACCATCAGATCTGAACTCGATACATGTACTGGGGCAATTTATAAGTTAAGTGTTATGATTACAAGCTAGACCGGAGATCGACTGAAGCAGCGTTTATCTACTATGCACTCGCAGAGCAAGAGCAGTTCGAAGGCTACCTGGCGTGACTTCAGACTCCGTCTGTAGCTATAAATCAAATAACACTAACAAGTAAACAAGTTCTTCCCCAGTATGGTCGCCACTATGTTAGCGCTCAAATCTACCTTAGGCTGAAATAAGGTAAAACTAAAGGCTACATCAAACCACGCTCAGCCTCGTAGCTAGCCCTACGAGGACAGGAGAGGGATCTCTCCGGGTCTATCTCGGCAAAAGGTCTTCAAAGGGGCTGAGATGACTTATAACGAATACTGATTTTAGGCTAGTAAAGAGATAGGAAAGTTTGATTTTGATTTTTGGGTTTTTTGTTGAAAAAATGGGAAAAGCAATTTTGGGTCCGGGGATAAGGCCAGATTTTTGCAGAATTCGAGTTGGGGCGAGGTAGGCAGTAGTCTTGATGCTTTTGATCAGGTGTATGAATGGATCAGGATGACAAGGAGCTTAATACAGCAAGGGAGAATATGGATCCTCTCCAAACAGGCGAAAACATGTAAAACTAAACAAATTCAAAGGCAAAGCACTGAAATCAATGGATTCAACCTCATTTACTCATTCACTTAGTTTCAGAAGCATAAGAAGGGAATGGCATACATTAAACATGAAAGAACTTACAATAAACTGAGAGAAAAATCCATCAAGAACTGAAAGCCACAAGAATCCCAACAGGTGCTGCAAAAGCTCTGATCTTTCCTTAGCCAAAATATGAAAAATATGTACAATAGTGTGCCAAAATCTTCCCAAGAGTCCAACCTATCCAACCTCTGAAAAGGATTGAGAAATTACATCATATAGAGCATCCTAACCCCTTCCCATGCCTCTAGGCGTCGAATTCCTCCTTCTAGGAGAAGTTCCAACTAATTCTAAACAATGAGCTAGAATCTAGGCATCCAAACAACTTGCCTCTAAAAGGAAGGAAACTGATTCTTTGACTTGATTTTCACTTTTTTGGGAGTAAATCTTCTAGAATAGGTAAAATTGAGTCAAAGTTACATTAAAAACACAAAATTACATCAAGACAACTCAAAAATTACATCCACAATCAAAACTGGTCCAACTGGCCGAAATCTTGAGCTGGAAAATGAAAATCAGCCAAAAATCTATATGAGTAGCGTGCCTTTCAGCCTACTTTTGGGGCACTTACCGACATCGAAATCAAGCTCATGATAGCTTTTTGGAAAGCCCTAGATGTCTTCTATCCATCCCAAGTAGCATTTCCTAATTTGGAGCTCATTTTCCCCTCCAAAACGTCATCCTCCCACAAGTACTTCCTGCTGCTGAAAAAGGTGGCAGAATGGTGATTTTCATGGTGTTTTGGCCCCTTTGATCATCCAGAATTTGGTGAAATGCTTTGGTATTACTAGAGCATGCATAACTTTCCATGAAAAATCCAAAAATATAAATTTTTCCTCCAGCAAGTGTCGCAATCATAAGCGAGCGCGTCGACGCGCTACTCGTATGGCTGAAAAACCTGTTTGTAGGCATAAAAAATCACAATTGACAAAATTTTCTCCAAATTTGCTCAAATTCAGAGTGAAGACCCTCCATCAAGTATCATGCCCAGCCAATGAAGCCTCGGCCAAAATCTGAAGTGTATCAGGCCTCTTTCGCCGTTTCAGTATCCTCTTGGTGCATGCAGTTTCAGTAGTGAAAACACTGTCTCTGTTGTGATGTGTCGGTCTCTGTCATGGTGTCGTAATGTGTATGAAAAGTATGCTGATATGGTTATGATGAAAAAAAGAGTTTGGTGTATGCTCCAATGTCAGATGTGTCACATATATGTCAAGGTGCTATAGGAAATATCACAATGGGAAAAGGACTGTCACAAGGAGTTTGAATGGAAAATAGCCACTCCTTGACTACATGGGGATTTGACAAGTGAATAGGAATGAGTGTAGTGTAGTGTAGGTAAATAGAAATAGCCCTTGCAGTGTTTTCCAATGTCAATGGAGGATGTGGACAAGTGAAAATGGGACTATGTCATAACATGAATGATGAATAGTGTGAAAATGACAATGGCAATAACAATGAGAGCAGTGATGTAATAGCAAAGAGAGAGCATGAGGCTAAGGTAAATGATGAGCAGGGACACCACTGACAGTAGATGCATGAGCACATATATCAACCACACTAGTTTGAAAACCCCCACACAATCACTCATATTTGTTTCAAAACCCCAAGAAGTGAATTTGGAAATAAACATAGGGTTTACAGTTCTCCACATTAAACATTTGTTTCTCCACTTTCAAAACACCATAATCATGTCCAAAATTCACTGAGCAAACGTAAAGAACCTACTTGCAAGCAGCTGGAGGAAATTTGGCATGAATCTGGACGAAAGAGCGAAAATTTCTGGCTCTGAGATTATATGAGTAGCGCGCCACCCAACGAGTAGCGTCAGTGTAATTTTACACTGAAAAATTTCGCTATACGCGTAGCGCGTCACCCAAAGATTAGCGCGTCGATCCAACACACAATTTGGCTTCAAAACTCATTTTTTTTACTTCCTTGATGTGTCTTGGCCTTTTCTGATGTTCAAACATGGAAAAACCAAGCAAATTTGATGTTGGAGAGAAATGGCAAAATTTTTTTGAGTTCTGGCCCAATGCGTAGCGCGCTACATAGTGCATTTTGCAGGAGGCTTTTGGAGGCCGTCCCGGTGTCCAAATTGAGCGTGTGATAGCTTGTTGGAAAGCTCTTGGAGTCTAATTTCCAACCCAAGTATAATTTTGAAATTTTGAGTTCATTTAACCTGTCAAAAAGTAAATCTCCCAACACTACTTCCTACTGGTGCATCAATTCTCCTGAGGCAACGATATTCTTAACATTTCTCCAAAACCATTATACCTGTGTAAAAAGGGAAGGAGGTTTTTCTTCCTTGACATGTTGTGTACAAAAATATCTCTCAATTTTTGAAAATTCATCCTCTATTGCTCTGAAACATCATTTTAGTGAAAACTATCCCGATGTGAAAAACAAGGGATTTTGTCGAAATGAAGCGAAATGAAGGGGATAATGGGCTTCTAAATTCTTGGGGAAATTTTAGGAAGTAGGGAGGGATGTTTGGAAGCAGGGGAAAGTGTAATCTTAGAGATTGAGTGAGGGGAAGGGGTCCAAAAGGGCAAAACACAGGCCTAGCCTAGAAAATTGCCAAGTTGTGGCAAGAAACTAGGGTTTGTGCAAAAATGAGGAATTTGGGGGATCTCAGTGATGGGAAGTGATTAATAAGGTACATTAATTATAGGGGAAGGTGTATGAACATCGGGATACAAGTTTTTCTAATGATTTTACCATCCAAGAGAAATTACCTCCAAAACCCTAGGAGAGGGAAATGGACCTTACCTAGGCACAACTGAAGCATGAACAAGCTGTAAAATGACCCAATGGAACTTGAAATGATGATGAAAACCCTTTGAATGATGGTGCACTCAGCTAAATGGTGACATGGACCGACATTTGGACAACTTTGAAAAGAGTGAAAACAAACCCTAGACCTAATGCCTAGTGACCAAATTTTGCTTGAAGACTCATTGAAATGAAAAAATTTGACCTTGACACCTTAAAATCACTTTGTAAGAGCATGTTTTATCACTGAAGGAAAGCTGCAAAGGCTGAATCTAACACAACTGACACAGAAAAAGAAACAAAACAAAATTTTGTGGCTAATGCAAAAGCCATGAATGCCATCCTGAATGGATTATGTGAAGCAGAGTTTATTAAAGTAATGCACAAAGACACTGCAAAAGAAATATGGGATACCCTTGAGAACATACATGAGGGAGACATGAATGTAAAGACTGCCAAACTTCAATTCTATAGAGCCCAGTTTGAGAACTTAAGAATGAATGATGATGAAGACATTGCCAGTTTCTTCCTAAAAGTTGCAGAAATCATTAACAATATGAAAGCTCTTGGAGAAAAAATACCAGAAAGTATAATTGTACAAAAGATTCTAAGATCTCTTCCATCTAGATTTAATCCAAAGGTGTTTGCAATAGAAGAAACAGCTAATTGGGAGACCTTGACCATGAACCAACTACTTGGAAATCTAACAGCCTATGAAATGAGGCTCCCACAGAAGAAGCCAAGTACGAGGGAAGCAACCTTTAAAACAGAAAAGAGGAAAGAAGAAGAGAAAGACATATGCTCTTGCTCAGATGAAGAAGAGGCAAAGTTTGTCAAGAAATTAGATAGAGGCTTAGGTAAATACAAAGGTAAACTCCCCTTCAAATGCTTTAACTGTGGAAGAGTGGGACACTATGCTGCTAAGTGTCCTCATAAGAAGATAAGGAATCAGGCTCAAGAGTCAGAGAAAAATAAATCAAAGAACTGGCAGAAAGGAAAGAAATTCAACAGGAAATCCTTCTATGCTCAACAAGGCAGCAGTACATAGAAGATGGAACCTTTGAATTCTTACTGATGGCCATAGAAGATCTTGAAGGACTCTTGCTAGAAGAAGAAGAAGAAGAAGGGGAAGTCGACCTTGAGGAGGAGCTAAGAAGTGCACTAGAGGAGATTGACAGACTCAAATTAAAATGTAGAAAGCAAAAATAGATTCTCCTCAAATGCATGAGAGAAGAACAAAATTTAGAAGTCCTCATGAAGCTGAAGGTAAAGCTTGAAGAATCCAAGAAGATAGAAGATATGTTACTTCAGCAATTCAAGGATAAAACTCATGAACAAGAGAAACTGGAAGAAGAAATCGTATCTCTGAGGAAGCAATTAGAAAGTGCTCAACAGAAAGTGTCTATATACCCTTCTCAAATGACAAGCTCTGGTAAGTTGAATGAACTATTGGATGCTCAAAGATCTCCTCTAATAAAAACGAGGATAGGCTATGAAGGAGAATCAAGTAAATGCAAAGAAAAGGAACACAAAAATATAATTTTTGTGAAAGAAAAGAAGGCTAATGAAGCAACTCAAATAATTACTACAAAATAAGAAACCTGCAATAGGGAAAACAGAGATCAGAAAAAATCTCTGGGAGCAGAGAATATAATGAATACTAAGACCCCTGAATATGTAAAATTTGGAAACCATCAAATGAGATTCTTCCCTCCAATGAAAAATTCCACATGTTATGTCTGCCACAAGTTGGGACACATTGCTGCATACTGTCATGCAAGAAGGAGTAATTCAAACCAGCACAAGATGCAAACATTAAAGAGACTGCCTCAAGCAAACAAATGGAAGAGAAAACCTTACATCAGGTATGCAAATAACTTCTATGGTTACTGCTTTTATTTTAAGGAAATTGTTCATAAAATCATTGAATGTAGAAAGTATGGACAAAGATTGATGTTTAACACCTCAAGGAGGTTTATGATTCAAAGAAATTTTGTTCATACTCATAACTCTGCAAAAATTATGATCAAATGTTGTGTATGCAATCAAGTTGGACATATACCTTCTAAATGTCCTCAAAGAAAATGTAGTCCCTCATCCCACAAAAGATACCAAACAAAAGGTTGCTTCCAGTGGATAGAGAAGGAGAATAAATGTGACCTGGACCTAACTGCTCAAGATCTGAAAATCCAGTGGTACCTGGACAGTGGCTACTCTAAACACATGACAAGAGACAAAAGCAAGTTTATAACTCTTGATGAAAAGAAATCTGGCAATGTTACTTTTGGCAATGATAAATCAGGTAATATCAAGGGAAAAGGCTCAGTCAGCATAGATAATGGAAGAGGAAAGGCCCAAGATGTACTATTTGTAGATGGGCTGAAAGCAAATTTACTGAGTGTCAGTCAGATGTGTGACAAAGGCTGTGAAGTTCTTTTTAGAGCACAAGACTGTGTAGTCAGGTCAACCACAACAGGAAAGACTCTGCTCAAAGGTGTTCGAACAAAGAGTAATGTGTACATAGTGAAAGAGGAAGATGAAGCCTGCCATCTTAGCAAACATAAGGAGTCATGGTTATTGCATAGGAGACTGGGACATCTCAGTTTCGATCATATAATCAGACTGAGAAAAAAGAAAGAAGTCAGAGACATGCCAGAAATAAAAAGGCCTTCTAATACCATATGCAAATCTTGTCAATTGGGGAAACAGACTCGGACATCCTTTAAATCTAAAGATGAGCTATCAACAAGAAGACCACCCCAGCTTGTGCACATGGATCTGTGTGGGCCTGCTAGAACTAAGACACTAAGTGGAGAATCCTACTTCATGTTGATAATAAATGATTTCTCCAGAATGACATGGGTTGCTTTTCTCAAGAACAAATCAGAAGCACTGGATAAATTTAAGATATTCAAAGCATTAGCAGAAAATCAAATAGGATGCAAACTAAAATGTATCAGATCAGACAGAGGAGGAGAATTCACAGATTATGACTTTGCTGACCTATGCAATGAACATGGCATAAAACAACAATTCACTATTGCAGGAACACCTCAGCAGAATGGAGTAGCAGAAAGACAAAACAGATCTGTTCAACAAATTGCCAGAGCCATGATGTAAGAGAACAATATTTCTCAAACCTTCTGGGAAGAAGCAGTGCACACAGCAGTACATATCCTTAATAAAGCTCACCTAAGGCCAAGCAGTGACAAGACTCCCTATGAACTATGGCATGGAAAGCCTGCTTCAATCAAACATTTTAGAATCTTTGGAAGCAAATGTTACATAAAGAATAATGATGAAAACCTTGGGAAATTTGATGCAAGAGAAGATGAAGGGATTTTTCTAGGATATGCTTCCAAAAGTAAATGGTACAAGTGCTATAACAAGACTCTTTGGAAAATAGTTGAAAGTATTGATTTAAGATTTAATGAAGAATTTCTAAACAATACAAGAGATACAGACTGCTACAGTCCATCAGAAAATCATGAAGAAGACGACCAGGATGATGATGAAACAAGAAAAACATCAGAAGATGCTGGAATGAACTCAAAAACCCCCTCAAGATACACTCAAAAGAACCATCCAGAAGAACAAATCATAGGAGATAAGAGTGTAGGAGTGAAAACAAGAAGGCAGCTAACTGAACAGACAAAAGAAGTATACATAGCCATGTTATCACAAATAGAGCCAAAGAAGTTTGAAGAAGCCAGCAAGGACAAGTATTGGGTAAAAGAAATGAATGAAGAATTGGACCAAATTGAGAAGAATAATACCTGGGAACTAGTTCCTAGACCAATTGAGAAGAATATCATTGGTTCAAAATGGGTATTCAAAAACAAAATGAATGAGCAAGGACAAGTAATCAGGAATAAAGCCAGGCTGGTCTGCAAAGGATACTTACAAATTGAAGGACTTGATTATGAAGAAACATTTTCCCCAGTAGCCAGAATGGAAGCTATCAGAATGTTCCTGGCATTTGCATGCTACCAATACTTCAAGGTATATCAAATGGATGTAAATTCTGCTTTTCTTAATGGAGATCTAGAAGAAGGAGTATACATGGAACAACCAAAAGGCTTCTCATTGACAGACAAAGAAGACTATGTATGCAGACTGAAGAAGGCCCTATATGGACTGAAACAGGCTCCTCGTGCTTGGTACTCAAGACTGGATAAACATTTGCAAAAACAGGGTTTTAAAAGAGGTGGAGTAGACAGCAATCTATACATAAAAGCCCATGAAAATGAACTCCTGATTGTTGTTGTATATGTTGATGACATTATGTTTGGAAGCAACAGAGATGAGCTAGCAAAAGGATTTGCAGAAGAGATGAAATAAGAATTTGAAATGTCCATGATTGGAGAGCTCAGTTTCTATTTAGGACTTGAAATTCAGCAAAGGATCACAAGTACATTCATCTCACAAGAAAAATACTTAAAGGAAATGCTGAAAAAGTTCAAAATGAAGGAATGAAAACCTGTGTCAACTCCCATGACCACAGGCTCCAAGCTATGTGCTGATGATGGGACAGCAGATGTAGAAAAAAAACTCTATAGATCCATGATAGGAAGCCTACTGTATTTGACAGCATCAAGACCAGACATCATGCTAGCAGTAGGAATAGTGGCAAGATATCAAGCATCACCTAAACAAAACCATCTTCTGGCAGTAAAAAGAATATTCAGGTATCTACAAGGAACATCACAATATGGACTTTGGTATCCTAAAACCAAAAACTTCACTTTATCAGCATACACAGATGTAGATTGGGCCAGCTGTGTGGATGATAGAAAGAGTACAAGTGGAGGTGCATTCTATCTAGGAGAAAGTCTGGTGGCATGGTTAAGCAAGAAACAAACATCTATCTCTCTGTCAACAACTGAAGTAGAATATATAGCAGCAGCAACATGTTGTACACAAGTCATGTGGATGAAACAAACTCTTCAAGACATGAAGGTAAGCATTGATGAACCTATCTCAATCAAATGTGATAATACAAGTGCTATAAGTATATATAAAAATCTTGTACTTCACTCAAAAACTAAACATATTCCAATCAAGTATCATTTCCTCCGAGAACAAGTAGCTCAGAAGATAGTAAAGTTGGAATATGTACCAACAAAAGAACAGACAACAGATATGTTTACCACACCTCTTGCTAGAGAACCATTTCAATATTTGAGAGATAAACTAGGGGTAGTATCTGCAGATGCTACTCTCTGATATAAAGAGAGAGCACAATTTTTGGGGGAGAACAAAACGAAAATATCATTTCAGGGGAAGAACAGTCAGTAAAGAAAGCATGAATCAGGTCCTAAGGATCAAAGGATTAAGGCAAAAGAACACCAAGTTATTATCCTAGAGTTATCTGCATTATTCAAGCATCAAAAGTCTATGAAGTATCATTATTCTCACTCTTAACTCTATACAAGTGAAAGAACTGTATCAATTTACAGTGTACATTCAAAATTGATAATCCTCAAATTGTTCTCTCAACAAGTCTTATACATCACTATGGAGAAGCGTGGTACACAGTTAACAGAAGAGAGCCTAAACATAACTCAGAAAGAGGAAACGCAAAAAGCAACCCTTTGCCATTGATGACAAAGGGGGAGGAAGAGCAGGCAAACAGGAAGAGCAAACAAGAGGAGAAAGAACATGCAAATAGAGAAAATTTATTGCCATCAATGCCAAAGGGGGAGACTATTGGAAATGTTGTCATTGATGGCAAAGGAGGTAGCAGATGCAGAGACAGGTGCAGAGGAAGAGGAAGCAAATACGAAGACAGAGGCATTATCACTACTATTATTCCAAGAATAGAGAACTATGCATTATATATATGGCAGGACTATGTTGAAATGCGCAATATGAAGAAGACGGAACCATAGTCGACAACATATATATATAAATAACGAAACCATAGTCGACACTATATATATATATATATATATATATATATATATATAATTGAATAGAGCGGAGTTGAATCACATATATATAATTGAAATTGTGGATTACGGAACGGTGTGGAAGGAACCTGAGCACAACGAAGAACTGGAACAGGGAGAACCGGAACCTTGACCGAAGGAACCGTGAGGGGACTGAAACCACGAGCGGGTTCATCGAGGAAAATTTCCCAATTCCGCACCACCTTTCGACCGTAAGCTGGTTTTGCAGAAATCGCAGCGATTCCATAGACTTCATGACACGTGGCATAGGCGGTAT
This sequence comes from Pinus albicaulis, assembly GCA_034641835.2. NCBI lineage: Eukaryota > Viridiplantae > Streptophyta > Pinopsida > Pinales > Pinaceae > Pinus > Pinus albicaulis. The sequence goes on from CM076578.1 coordinate 1,486,129,271, forward strand.
TGGAAGCCACGGTTTAACTTGCAATTTCGCGCATTATACACCGACCAAAGACGCTGAGCGAAATGGATATAAACCGTCGATCTGGCGGAGGAGCATTGGACGAAGATCATTGAACGAAGATGCACGAGGTTTAATAAAAGCGCATGGAGATTAATCTAGGTACGGTGCGTTCTGTGGATTGGTCATTTTACTTAATTGTGGGGCCTGGCGGAGTCATATATAATGAATCAGTTTATTAATGTTTTCGACGTATTATAATCTTAATATAAGGTTCGAGAGTATGTTAAAAGAGTCGATCAAAGTTTAATATCGGTGGTGAATTGGTGGCGCGCTGGCGGTGGTGCATGGTGGAGCCACCACAAAGTGGTGTTTACGGGGGCTCCCATTTCTCCGTACACATCAAATGGGGTGAGGCCCCGTAGTTCATCATAGTCGTTGATCGATGGTCAACGTGTGATTGGCCAGTCAACTACGGGGGGTACCCTCCGTGTTAACCTCCACGCTCTTCAACCCCCCGCACTCCGTCGATCTCCAATCAACCTGTGCATTGTTTAACCTGTGCCTGTTCACCGTGCTGCCGCCTGCGAATTGATCTCTTGTTCGGACAGTTGGAATTACGTTCCAACAAGTTGTATATGGTTAATTGGTGCGATATGAAATATGAAATATGTGAACGGGGCCTAATACATATACACGGAGATGGACTGTCAGGTTATAATATTATATGGCGACGGTAAAGTTAATTCCTTGGGCTTAATAACAATACCAGAAGTCTATAATTCCGGAGGCGGTATTATATGCATACCTACTCGAGTTTGCTACCCCTGCAGAACTTAAAGGGAATGGAGCTCCGTTTGATCCGAATTGATACAACTATGATTCAAACCATATATACTTCAATGAGAAAGAGGAATTATATGATATGATTAAGTTATATCAAGAGCATGCCGAGACAAATAGGAACAAATTTGACAGGTGTTCAAGCACAAGAATCTGGAAAGTATTCAAAGGTGCGATGCTTAATTGAAATAATGCGAGATGATAGTAAACAAAGAAGATGCGAACGGTTTCTTAACACGGTAGAAAAAGAAAAATCCGATAAATTCAAAGTTTCGAGAAAATTTGAGTGATATTGAAATATGAAATTAAGAATGTAAATGTAAATGATGTAATTATTTTTATTGTTTGTGATGCAAAGCAAGTATCCTAAGGAAAAGACAAAATCACATTAGCATGAAATTTTGTACATAATTATTATGATTTTAAATTGAGTTGGCTAAATAAATGAGGAGGCAGAAGACCAAGGGTTATGACCATCCATTTCGAATTCCTAGAGGAAAACAAACAGTCATCAATAAATTCTATAAGTAATATCATTTTGATATGCAAAATAAGAGTTAGAAATGTTAAAGAGAGTGAGTGAAGAGAATGCATAAATGAAGCAGTGAGGCAGAGGAGAAGGAGAAGCTCAGAAGAGAAGAAGGAGAAGCTGATAGAGAATCTGAGAAGATGCAGAGATGATACAGGGCAGATATGAGAATAGATGAACAACATAGCAATTGGAACAAAACAGAGCTGATATCCAAGGTAAATAAGCAAGTTTTTCTCTTTTGAAAGAGTAAGGAAGTTGGAGCTTCCTTATCAAGTTGTAGCTCGATAGATGTCATTTGTAGCTGAATGAGGTTGGAGGTTCCTGTAGGTTGGTGCCTACAGAAAATTGATGGGAGTTGGAGCTTCCCTGCAAGTTGTAGCTTGTAGAATTGAGGTAGGAGCCTCCTGTAGGTTGGTGCCTACAGAAAATCAGTGGTGAGAGGGAGTTGGAGCTTGCCTTTGCATCACAACAATAATAAGATGTGCTTTTCTTCCTTTATGGGTTTCCACTTATATCTGGTGTCTCTGTGCATGATGTCTATGTGTTAATGTGGTTTATCTAATCTGCTTAATACTTGTCACTCACATATTAAGACTGTTGTTACATTAACAAATATGTTTGATACTTGTTGCTCACTAATAAAGATTGTTCACATATTAATTTGATCATGAAGTGAAGGTGTAAATAAGATTTAAGAGAAAGTTTTAAAAGTCCATGTATGTGTTAAACTGATTCACCCCCCCCTCTCAGTTTAACTTAGGGTTCAACAAAGGTGTCAAAAGAAAAGACTCATATTCATCATAATTTTGAAATGAAGTTTCATCTGCATACTCATTAATGAGTGGTGATGGAAACTTGGTAACAAGTTCATCCACTGGTGCATGCAAAATATCTTCGTCAAACTTTACAATATCAGAATATCAAACAAACATGCATGCTTTTCTTAGAGGCTCTGAAGCCTTTCTCTTCTCTGTAGGAATGCGGGCCCATGCTCAAGATCCAAAAATGCGGAAATGACTAACTTCAGGTTGCATGCCAGTCCAAGCCTCAAAAGGTGTTTTTCCAGTAACAGATTTATGAGGAGATCTGTTCTGGATGTATGAGGCACAATTGATAGCTTCAGCCCACAATTTCGACGGAAGAGATCTTGCATGCAACATGAAATTAGCCATCTCTTTCAAAGATCGATTTTTCCTTTCAGCCACGCCATTTTGCTGTGGAGTGTAAGGAACCGTATGCTGCAACTGTATGCCTGCTTCATTACAAAGATTCTTGACATCTTTATTGACATATTCCATCCCATTATCTGTGCGGAGTATCTTGATGTGTTTTCCAGACTGATTTTCCGCATGCGCTTTGAAAATCTTTAGATGTTGAAAAACTTCAGACTTGAGTTTCAAGAAGTAAACCCAAGTGAATCTCATGTAATCATATATAAATGACAACACATATCTTGCTTTGCTCATTGAAAGCACTGGAAATGGACCCATGAGATCACTGTGTACAAGTTCCAAAGGTGAAGAGGCTCTCCATGCATGCCCCTTCTCGAATTTGTCTTGTGGATGCTTTCCAAGAGCACATCCATTACAAACACCATTTGAAAATTCAATGGTCGGCAATCCTTTGACCATCCCTTGCTTGCTAAGCTATTGCATATATTTGAAATTCAAGTGCCCAAACCTCTCGTGCCAAATCCTACTTTATTCATTTTCATGAATAAGTAGCAAAATAGAATCTGATTGAGTAACAAAATCAAAAAATCATTTACCTTTCCAGATGCAATCTTTAATTTGGTTTGCATGTCATAAATTCTCACGAAATCCAGGGTAAATTCCACTTTCCTTCCGCCGCCTCTGTGTGTCATCTTATACACTGAGAGAAGATGTTAGGTCCCTATATCACTAGTATAGTCCCTTGTTATTGTTAGTGTAACCCCCTTATTGTTATTATTGAACCCTTGTAACCCCCATTTTGTTATTATTGTGCCGAAGAATTAGTATTGGAGTCGGCTCAGAAGCATCCCCTGCCACTAGGATTACATTATGGCCCCATGGACTCCTATATATAGAAAGGAGGTTTTGTGAATTGTATCATCCAAGAATTGTTCATTTATGTAATATATTGGAGGTTGCCCCCTCGAAGTGGCTCATTTCTAAGGCATTTATATCTCTTTTCTTCTCTTTTTGGAGCTGGTTACACAACATTTGGTATCAGAGCTTTGGATTCTAGGGTTTCGCTGCTCCAAACAGGTCATCGTGGCATTTTCGCTATAACTTTTTTTCTACGAAGCTTCAGAAGCTGAAATTTTTAGGGTACGAAGCTGAAATCTTGAGGAAGTTTGTATAAAAATTTCAGAGCTTGGTTCGCAATATTTTCGGAGATATGATCTGTGGAAGTTAGGTATTTTTTCAGGCTCCTAAACAGGTCATCGTGGCATTTGCGCTATAAAAACGTTTCTACGAAGGTTCAGAATCTGAAATTCATATAGTACGAAGCTGAAATCCTGAAGAAAGTCATCAAAAAATTTCAGAGCTTGGTTCGAAATATTTTTGGAGATATGATCTGTGGAAGGTAGTGCTTTTTCAGGCTCCTGAATTTCATCTCAAAGAGGTGATCGTGGGAAAAGTTCAATAACTCTCTCTCTGGGCATCGGATTGGAGTGCCATAAAAAGTGTTCACAAGTAAACAGACTTTAGTTTCTTTGCTATCAATTTCAGAGACAAAGGACGAAACAGTGACACGTGGCTAGTCGTACAAGTTCGCTCTACTGAACCAGTCCATAATTAGGTCATTGTGGGAGATTGGACACAACTTTGTCTTGGAGAATCTAAATCAGGTCAGACCTGTGGCATTCAAAAGAGAATTCAAAGGGATACTTCAATGCTTAATTTCAGATATTTAAGAGCTAAAATCACAGAGATAATACAATTTCAATATCGAGCTCCTCAAAGAAAGTAAAAGGTGTGTATTTTTTTTCCGAATTGCATAAGTCTTGTTTGAAGAATCAAGTTGAATTGATTGCAAGGGCCTATTGTAGAATAGATATCAATATTGGAGTCTAAAATGGCCCCTGAAAAGAATTCAACACCCATTAAGCCTTTAGAAGGCTCTACTATGACTCATGAAGACGAAGAATGGCAACATGACATATCAAAATTACAAGAGCAAGTGCAACAAATTTCGCTCTCGCAAAGAACAACAAAAAATGAAATGGAAGTTTTGAAGAAGGGCGTGGAAACTAAGATGGAGGGTTTGAAGAAAGGCGTGGAAGCTAAGATTAATGGTTTGGAAGCTAAGATGGATGGCATGGAAGTGGGCATGGAAGCTAAGATGGATGACATGGAAGCTAAGATTGATGAAAAAATGAAAGACGACATGGAAAACATGAAGAAAGATCTAAAAGTAGACATCGAAAGTTTGGGAAAGTTGATACAAGAAATGTTTCCTAATGGTGAAAAGAGAGTAGAGGAAACTCATGATGAGAACAAAATAAATGTTAACCGTGATTTCATAACCTCTAATGTTGGCGGGAAGAACCACCATATTCCAAAAATGGATATGAGGAAGTTTGATGGAAAGGATCCTGTAACATGGATACTATAGATGGAGCAATATTTTGATCTCCATAATGTGCAAAACACACAAAAGGTACGCATTACAACTTTACATTTAGAACAAAATACATTTGTATGGTATCGATGGCTTTGCTCCCGTAAAAAAATTGTCACTTGGTCAATTTTTACGGAAGAAATGATAGCACATTATGAGGATACAAAGAGCAACACCTTCTTTAGCCAATTGATAAATCTCAAACAAAAGGTTTTAGTGGGGCAACACATTGAGGACTTCCAAAAATTGAATATAAGGGTAACTGATATTCCAGAGGAACACAGGATTGATCTCTTCATAGGTACTCTAAAGGATAACATCCAACATGAAGTTTGTGTTTTGGAACCTGATTCATTGGAGAAGGCATTCAGGTTGGCAAGAAAAGTTGAATGTAAAATTATGGCGACAAGGAAGCCTACCACTCAATTCTATAAAGAAGGAAGTGTTGCTATGCTTAGATTTCCACAACCTACAAGGTTGACACCACAAAAATTGGAAGAAAAAAGAGCAAAAGGGCTTTGCTACAGTTGTGATAGAAAATACACTAAAGGTCATAAGTGTGCTGAGAAGAAATTATTTTACATAGATTGTGAAGAGGAAGAAGAAAATGAACAAGAAGAGGATATACACCGGGAACCAGCCCTAGAAGAGGAAGAAATGAATCCGACCATATCGTGTAATGCACTGGCAGGAATTACCACTCCTCAAACTCTCAATATACAAGGACAAATCAAGAAGAAAAAGGTAATAGTGTTGATTGATTCAGGTAGCACCCATAATTTTATTCATTGTAAGGTAGCCAAGGAATTAAATTGTTTCCTATACCCAGCACCATAATGTCAAGTGATGGTTGCAAATGGAGGAACTATAAATTGTTCTGGAAAATGCCATAATATCAAGCTAACCATGGGGGAATATGTATTGACTAGTCCAATGCTTTCCATTCCTATGGGAGGTGCTGATGTTGTACTAGGAGTACAATGGTTACAATCTTTGAGGACGGTAGCTTTTAATTTTCAAGAACTTTTCTTGAAATTTTTTTCAGAAGGAAAGGAAGTCGAATTACGGGGTATTGAAGGGAAGCGGGGAAGGATAATAAGCTCTAATGTCATGACAAAGCTTCTAAAGAAATAACAACGAGGCGTAATTGCACAATTATGCTCACTAGAAGTTCCAACATCAAAATCATCTATTTCTGCAGATCTCCAATAAGTCTTGGACAATCATTCCAAGGTGTTTGAAACTCCCAAAGGACTCCCACCTATTCGTGATCATGATCATGCTATTCATTTGATTCCGGGAAGTGTTCCTCCAAACATCAGGCCTTATAGATATCCTTACTTCCAAAAGAGCGAAATTGAACGTATGATTGCAGAAATGTTAGAGGCGGGTATAATTCAACCTAGTCAAAGTTCATTCTCTGCTCCTGTAGTATTGGTACACAAGAAGGATGGATCATGGCGAATGTGTCTGGATTATAGGGAGCTCAATAAGCTCACCATTAAAGATAAATTTCCCATTTCTGTGATTGATGAATTATTGGATGAATTACATGGAGCAATTTATTTTACCAAGTTGGATCTTCGTTCGGGATATCATCAAATTAGAATGAAGACTGAAGATATTCCAAAAATAGCATTTCGAACTCATGAGGGTCATTATGAATTTTTGGTCATGCCTTTTGGCCTTACCAATGCACCTTCTACATTTCAAGGGTTGATGAATTCATTTTCAAACCCTTCCTTAGAAAATTTGTGCTAGTATTTTTTGATGATATACTAATCTACAGCAGGTCTTGGAAGGATCATGTTGAACATGTTGACAGGGTGCTCAAACTATTGCAGGAGAAACAATTATATGCAAAAAATTCCAAATGTTTCTTTGAAGTACAAGAGGTGGAATATCTGGGTCATATTGTATCTCACGAGGGTGTTAAAGTGGACCCTAACAAAATTAAAGCCATTAAGGAATGGAAAGTTCCCACAACCATAAAGCAGTTGCGAGGATTTCTCGGGTTAGCAGGGTATTATCGCAAGTTTGTTAAGAATTATGGGAGAATAGCAGCACCTCTAACAACATTATTGAAGAAAGATGCATTTTCATGGACTCCTGAAGCAACTAAGGCCTTTGAACATCTTAAGGAGGCAATGTGCCATGCACCAGTCTTAGCTACGCAAGACTTCTCAAAAACCTTTATTGTGGAATGTGATGCCTCAGGAATTGGAATTGGTGCAATTTTAATGCAGGAAGGAAGACCCATTGCTTTTGAAAGTCGTCCAATCAAGGGAAAGTATTTACAGAAACCTATTTATGAGAAGGAAATGTTAGCAATACTACATGCACTAAAGAAATGGCGAACTTACCTAATGGGAAGACACTTCAAGGTAAGAACTGATCATGATAGTCTTAAACACTTTTTGGAACAAAGACTACCTTCAGAAGAGCAGCAAAAATGGGTCACAAAGATGTTGGGTTACGACTTTGAAATCATCTACAAAAAAGGAAAGCTTAATGTTGTTGCGGATGCACTCTCAAGAAAGAATGAAGAGGTGGAAGCATTTCTTTGTGCCATTTCTATTATCCAACCAGATTGGATAACTGAAGCAAGAGATGAATGGAAGAAGGACAAAGATGTATGGACATTCATTCAAAAGTTGCAGCAAGATCCTAGTACATCTGATACATTTAGTTGGAAAAATGATTCCTTATGGTACAAAGATCGCTTATATCTTTGTAAGAATTCCCAACTAAAACAAAAGATTCTTCTGGAATTGCACACTTCTCCTTTAGGAGGACACTCAGGATTTTTAAAAACTTACCACAGGGTGAAGAGAGAATTTTTTTGGGATGGCCTTAAATCTGATATTCAAAAGTTTGTGGCGGAATGTTTGGTTTGCCAGCAGAATAAAGTGGAAACAATTAAGACCCCAGGACTTCTACAACCTTTATCCATTTCAAGTCAACGTTGGGAGGAGATTTCAATGGATTTTATCACAGGTTTACCTAAGTCCGAAGGAAAGAGTGTCATCATGGTGGTAGTTGATAGACTTACAAAGTATGCACACTTTTGTGCATTATCTCATCCATTTAAAGCAAGTACAGTTGCTACTACATTTATGGATAGAATTCAAAAACTACATGGAAGCCCAAGGGTTATTGTGAGCGACATAGATCCCATTTTTACTGGAAATTTTTGGACGGAGTCATTTTCTTGTTTGGGTACTCAATTAGCTCATAGCTCATCTTATAATCCTCAATCTGATGGTCAAACTGAGATCGTAAATAAATGTTTGGAAGGATATCTTCGTTGTTTTGTATCTGATAAACAAACACAATGGGTCAAGTGGTTACCTCTTGCTGAATGGTGGTATAACACCTCCTTCCATACTGCAGCAAAAATGACCCCATTTATGGCACTTTATGGATATCATCCACCATCCATCACATCATATTTAAGAGAAAATTCGAAGGTTCAAGCAGTGGAAGATCACATCGAGCATCAGCAAGAAGTTCTCCAAATATTAAAGGATAACCTGAATTTGGCACAAAATCGAATGAAACAACAGGCAGATCAACATCGCAGCGAGAGAAGTTTTGATGTAGGAGATTGGGTATTTTACGGCTACAACCATACAAACAAATGTCCCTCAAGCAAGCTAAGAAGGATAATAAATTATCGCCAAAGTACTATGGTCCTTCCAAGGTGTTGCAAAAGATTGGTACTATGGCATACAAATTGGAGCTTCCTGCTTCTTCGCGAGTGCATCCAGTTTTCCATGTTTCATGCTTAAAGAAGGTTATAGGTGAAAATCTTTCAGTTCAAACAATATTGCCAGAACTTGATGAGGAAGGAAAAATCATATTGGAACCTGAAGTGGTCACAGAAACAAGAACTCGACAGCTACGAAATCGATCAATTTCAGAGTATCTCATCAAGTGGAAGAACTTACCCACTGAAGATTCTACATGGGAGGATGAGAATTTTATACAGAAGCACCCGGAGCTACTCAAGCATTGAGGACAACACTTTTTTGAGGGAGAGGGGCATGTTAGGTCCCTATATCACTAGTATAGTCCCTTATTATTGTTAGTGTAACCCCCTTATTGTTAATATTGAACCCTTGTAACCCCCATTTTGTTATTATTGTGCCCTTAAATTAGTATTGTTAGGTCGGCTAGGATTACATTGTGGCCCACTAGGAATACATTATGGCCCCATGGACTCCTATATATAGAAAGGAGGTTTTGTTCATTTGTATCATCCAAGAATTGTTCATTTATGTAATGTATTGGAGGTTGCCCCCTTGAAGTGGCTCATTTCTAAGGCATTGATATCTCTTTTCTTCTCTTTTTGGAGCTGGTTACACAATAGAAGATTCATAGAAAGCCTTGGAATATGCAAGACATTCTCAAAACTTCTATCTTCAAATTTCTCTCTTCCTTGTCCAGTTGCTACAACTACAGAATTACCCCCCATGAGAATAGGAAGTCTTGAGTATGCATGTAGAGAAGAAAATGATTCCTTTGAGGAAGTCATATGATGTGAAGCTTCTGAATCAATGATCCATTCTTACAGTGAAAAATGAAGAGCAATCAATGCATGCCCATTACCTCTTGGATCTACTGCTTTTTCTCCAGACTTCTTCTTGGCATTCTTAGGAATATGGTCTCCAAGATTGTGTTGTTGGATTGTCTGCGCCATAAGATCTATAGTCTTCTTCATGCATGTAGATTCAACACTATTACCGATGAAATAGGTAACTGCACTGGTACCTACTTTTTGACGTAGCAAGAAAAACACCCGATTTTGAAAAATAGTGATGTAGAATCAATTTTTCTTCTTTCTTAGCATGTTTTTGGCACTTTAATTTTTTTCTATTTTGTTTATTTTTTTTTTCTGTGATGCTTTTTATGTCAATTTTGAATAGTGGTGGCATATCATCACCAAAGTTTTTTTAGAGGAATGATTTTGACACTATACATTTTCTAATGTCTTCTTCTTCCATGAGATGTTTATTTTTAAGTGCATTTATGTACTTGTGTTTTAAAAATAAAAAAATTGATTTTTTTTAAAATAAAAATTTGTAATGATATCTTCACTTTTTCACATAGATAAAAAATGAAAAAATGGTCAATATTATAAAGGTTATATTTTCTACAAGTTTATGTATTGCTAATTAATTTTTCAATGCAAATCAAATAATTGTCGCTAAAAAACCAATATTTTGAATGATATGACAAAAAAAATACAAATTTTCAATACAAATAGAATGCAAAAAATACACTTTTAGAGACTTTTTGTTAAAAAAAACATGTTAAATAAACTATTTTTGGGGCAAATATTAACAAAAAAACTTAAGAAAATAGCATTTTTATTGAATTTTATGTCAAAAAAATAATAGTAATCACATGTTTTTTGCAAAAAATAAGGATTCTTCTCATAAAATATCAAAGTATAAACATTACAAGTAAAAATGATTAATAGATCTAAAAAATGAGCTTTGTTTGCAAACATAACTTAAAGATCCTCAACAATATCAACTAATACATGTTCAACATCATCTAGAACATCATTGATGGCTTCTTCCGCAACATTTTCTACTTCATTTTGGTCATTGTCATCTTCTAATGGATCTTTCATGTTTGAATATCTTTCAAAGTGTCACTTTCCAATCATTTCCATAAAATGGTGGTTGAGGTTCCTTTCATTTTTTTGCCACACGTGATTCATTAAAACACACTTTCCTCAAACCAACTTCTTGCTTCGCATATGGAAGGAATTCAAGAGCGTTAATTCTTTGTTGAATAAATTTGCATTGCATTGGGTATTTCTCAATGGAAATGCAATTTCTTCCTTTTGGTAGGTGACATGCTAGTTTTGTACCTAATCATCAAGTACAAAAGAAATAAGTATGAAAATTAGTATAAAGACATAAAAATTAAAATATTTAAATATTTAAATTTAAATTTGTATAATAAAAATTACCTGAACCTAAAAATAGATCACAAACCCAATCTCCCTAATTTGACAGTGTCGCCTGGCCTACCTCCAGCCCCCAGCTCGACGGACGACAATTACGAGAAACGCCCACCGCCCAGCCAAGGGCCGGAGGCGGGTTGGTCAGCACTCGATGGTGCCACTCGGCCAGCCTCCGCCCTGCCAGGGGTGATTATTGGAATCGCCCTTCGCTCAGATAGGGGTGATTCTCGAAATCACCCTCTACCGAGCCGGGAGCGATTCTTGGAATCGCCCTTCGCCCAACCAGGGTTGAACCTCGGAATCGCTCTCTGCCCAGCTAAGGGTGAAAGGTAGGCTGATCAGTGTCGTTGAGGGCTGCCCACCCTGCCTCTGGCCCCCAGTTGGGTAGTCATCGATGGTGCCACATGGATAGCCTCCGGCCCCTGGATAGGCAGAGGGAGATTCTTCGAATCACCCTCCACCCGGCCAGGGGCCAGAGGCCGGCCACGCGGCACCATCGAGTGCTACCCAGCCTGCCCCCGGCCCCCAGCTGGGCAAAGGGCTATTGCAAGAATCACCTTCCACCCAACCGTGGGACAGAGGAAAGCTGGGCTGCTCTCGACGGCACCGCCTGGCCTGCATTTGGCCCCCGGCTCGGTGGGGGGCGATTCTGAGAATCACTCCTAGCTGGGCGGAGGGAGATTCCGAGAATCACCCTCGATTGGGCAGAGGGTGATTCTGAGAATCACCCCTGGCTTGGTGGAGGGAAATTCAAAGAATCACCCCCGGCTAGCCAGAGGATGATTCCGAGAATCACCCCTGGCTGGGCGGAGGGTGATTCCAAGAATCACCCTCGGCTAGGCGGAGGGTGATTCCGAGAATCACCCTCTGAATCACCCTCCGCCCAACCAGGGGAAATTTGTGGAATTTCCCTCCACCCAGCCCGGGGCCGGAGCTAGGCCATTCAGCGTAGGGCGATTCTGAGAATCACCAAGGGTGGGTAGAGGGTGATTCCGAGAATCACCCCCGACTGGGCGGAGGTCGATTCCGAGAGTCACCCCCAGCTGGGCGGAGGTCAATTCCAAGAATCACTCCTTGCTGGGCAGAGAGTGATTATGAGAATCACCCTCGGCTACGCGGAGGGTGATTCCGAGAATCACCCTTGATTGGGTGGAGGGAGATTATGAGAATCACACCCGGCTGGGGGGAGGGAAATTCCGAGAATCACCCCCGGCTAGGTGAAGGTCGATTCCAAGAATCTCCCCTGGCTGGGCGGAGGGCGATTATGAGAATCGCCCCTAGCTGGGCGGAAGGCAATTCCAAGGATCACCCCTAGCTGGGTGGAGGGCGATTCTAAGAATTGCCATGGTTGGGCAGTAGGCGATTCCGAGAATCTCCCCCAGCTGGGCAGAGGTCGATTCCGAGAATCGTCCCCGGTTGGGCAGAGAGTGATTCCGACAATCGCCCCCGGTTGGGCAGAGGGCGATTTTGAAAATCGCCCCTGGCTGGGCGGAGGTCGATTCCGAAAATAGCCCCTAGCTCAGCGGTGGTCGATTCTGAGAATCATCCCCGGCTCAGTGGAGCTCGATTCTGAGAATCGCCCTGGGTTGGGCGGAGGGCAATTTTGAGAATCACCCACGAGTGGGCGAGGGCGATTCCAAGAATCACCCCCCGCTGGGTGAGAGCGATTTTGAGAATCACCCCTGGCTAGGCGAAGATCGATTCCAAGAATCCCCATGGTTGGGCGGAGGGAGATTCTAAGAATCACCCCCGATTGGGTAGAGGGCGATTCCAAGAATCACCCTCAGCTGGGCGGAGGTCGATTCCGAGAATCACACCTGGCTAGGCAGAGGGCGATTCCGAGAATCGCCCTCCGTCTAGCCGGGGGTGATTCTCGGAATCGCCCTCCGCTCAGCTGGAGGTGAATCTCAGAATCGACCTTCTCCCAACCGGGGGTAACTCTCGGAATCGCCCTACGCCCAGTCAGGAGTGATTCTCGGAATCTCCCTTTGCCTAACCAGGGGTGATTGTCAGAATCGCCCTCCACCCATCCGGGGGTGATTCTTGAAATCGACCTCTGCCTAACCAGGGGTGATTCTCGGAATCATCCCTTGCCCAGTCAGTGGTGATTCTCAGAATCTCCCTCCACCCAACCGGGGGCCTGAGGTAGGCTAGACAGCCTTCAACGACGCTGCCTAGCCTACCTCTGGTCCCTTGCTAGGCAGAAGGAGATTTCAAGAATCACCCCGTGCTGGGCAGAGGGCGATTTCGAGAATCACCCCCGGTTGGGTAAAGGGTGATTTTTAGAATCGCCCCCGATTGGGCAGAGGGTGATTCAGAGAATCACGCCCAACTGGGAAGAGGGCGACTCAAAGAATCACCCCTGGCTAGGTAGAGGATTATTCTGAGAATCACCCCCGGTTAGGCGGAGGGCGATTTCGAGAATCACCCCCGGCTGGGCAGAGGGCGATTATGAGAATCACCCTCCACCCAGCCAGGGGTGATTTTCAGAATCGCCCTCCACCCAGCCCGGGGCCGGAGGCAAGCCAATCAGCGTAGGGCGATTCCGAGAATTACTCCTGGCTTGGTAGAGGGCGATTCTGAGAATCACCCCCGACTCAGCAGAGCTTGATTTTGAGAGTCGCCCTCGGCTGGGCGAAGGTCGATTCCGAGAATCACTCCTGGCTGGGTGGAGGGTAATTATGAGAATCACCCCCGGCTATGTGGAGGGTGATTCCGAGAATCACCCTCGATTGGGTAGAGGGCGATTATGAGAATCACCCTTGGCTGGGGGGAGGGCGATTCCGAGAATCACCCCCGGCTGGGCGAAGGTTGATTCTATGAATTGCTCTCAGCTGGGCGAAGGGCGATTCTGAGAATCACCCCTAGCTAGGCAGAAGTCGATTCCAAGTATCGCCCCCAGCAGGGTGGAGGGTGATTTCAAGAATCTCCATGACTGGGCAGAGGGCGATTCTGAGAATCACCCTCGGCTGGGCAGAGGTCAATTCCGAGAATCGCCCCAAGCCGGGTGGAGAGCGATTCCGAGAATCGCCCCCGGCTGGGCGGAGGGTGATTCCGAAAATCGCCCCCGACTAGGCCAAGGTCGATTCCAAAAATCGCCCCTGGCTCGGCATAGGTCGATTCTGAGAATCGCCCCGAGCTCGGCCCGAGATCGATTCTGAGAATCTCCCCCGACTCGGCGGAGGGCGATTCCAAGAATCACCCCCGGCTGGGTGAGGGCGATTCCAAGAATCGCCCCTGACTGGGCGGATGTTGATTCCTTGAATCCCCCTGGTTGGGCGGACGGCGATTTCGATAATCAGCCCCAATTGGGCAGAGCGTGATTCCGAGAATCACCCCTGGCTGGGCGAAGGTGGATTCAGAGAATCACCCTCAACTGGGTGGAGGTCGATTTCGAGAATCACCCCCGGCTAGGCAGAGGGCGATTCCAAGAATCGCCCTCTGCCTAGCCGGGGGTGATTCTCAGAATCACCCTCTGCCCAGCTGGAGGTGATTCTTGGAATCAACCTTCACCCAGTCGGGGGTGATTCTCGGAATCACCCTACTCCCAATCGGGGGTAATCATTGAAATTTCCCTCTGCCTAACTGGGTGTGATTCTCAGAATCGCCTTCCACCCATCCGGGGGTGATTATCGAAATAAACCTCCGCCCAACTAGGGGTGATTCATGGAATCACCCCCTGCCCAACCGAAGGTGATTCCCGGAATCGCCCTCCACCCAACTGGGACCCAGAGGCAGGCTGGACAGCCCTCGATGACACTGCCCAGCCTACCTCCGGCCCCTTGCTGGGCAGAAAGAGATTTCGAGAATCATCCCCAGCTGGGCGGAGGGCAATTCCGAGAATAAATCCCGGTTGGGTAAAGGGTGATTCTGAGAATCACCCCCGATTGGGCGGAGGGTGATTCAGAGAATCACCCCTAGATGGGTGGAGGCTGATTGCAAGAATCACACTCCGCCCTGTCAAGGGTGATTCTCAGAATCGCCCTCCACCCTGCCGGGTGCCAGAGGTCGGCTGGGCGGCACCGTCGAAGGCTGCCCAGCCTGCCTCTGGCCCCCGGCGGGTGGTAAATTAATTTTTATTTTCTTTTTATTTTTTCAAACACAAACTATTTCAAAAAATTCATTTTTGTTTAAACAAAAACCATTATAATAAAAAAAAATGTATTGTTTAATATAAAAAAAAAAACTATTCGATTAAAATTTTAAAATACAAAAAAACAATAAAAACAAATTAAAAAATATGTTTTAAAAAATAAACAAACAAATATAAAAAATAAATAAATAAATAGATACATTTTTTTTTTTAATTTTAACTTTTTTTTTAATTAAAAAAATTATTATTTAAAATATTAAAAAAACAATTAAAAAAAATTAAAATATGTCTTAAAATATAGACAAACATATATGAAGATTTTTATTTTTAATTTTTATTTTCTTAAAACTAAAAAAATTATAATTTAAAATATAGAAAAGCAATTAAAAAAAATTTAAAAATTTGTTTTTATATATAAACAAACAAATATATGAATAATAAATTTTTCATTTACTTGTTCACTTTTAAAAATTGTTTTAGGTCATATAATTTCTCCATAATTTCCTGGTTCAAGTATCTTTAAAACTTAAGATTTAAAAACTTGAGATTTACAACTTGTCATTAAGGTTTTTATCTGCCACGAAATTTTATCTTTAATGTTATGGTTGAAAATAATTACAATTTTAGAATTGTTTAGAGTCAAGATATTTTATGTTTAACAACATGGATAAAAATTGTTCAAAATGATAAACCCTTCAGACATGATTTTGTTTATATTTAACATCATCTATAAAAACATTAGAATTTTACAATTTTTCAATGTTCTAATATGTTGTCTTTAATTCCATTGTTTCATTGTGTCAAAAGTGTGACACAATGTTTTTTTTTTTGTTATTCCATCATCAACTCGTTTTGTTTTGAGGGTGTTTTTTCAATCATTTTTTCAAGAAACAATTTTGTTTTTAGCATAATTTTATAAAAAGGTGAAATTTGACCTTGAGAAAAAAACAAATGCGTTCTAGAATACACACTTTTTGTTTTTGGGGTGTTTTTTCATGTTTTTTTGAGTCTTTTTGGACTAAAGTTCTCATTTTGAGGTAATAGTTCCTGTTTCATCGGTAACATTGTTATTCAGGGTGAAAACCATGATAGCAATAATTTCACATTGATTTCCCTTTCATTCATTTCCTTTCCTTTGAGCCGAATGATCCATCATGGGGTTTGGGATTTCCTCCCTTTCTTGGATTAGGATCCTTCTTCCCCTTTCCTTTCTGATGGTCTTTGGAATTTGCCTTTCTTTTTGCATGCATAGTAAGTACATGCGATTTGGAATTTTTAAGTCTGCCCATTTTTATGAGCTTATCTTGCTCATGCATCAAAGACTGAATAAAAGAATCTAGTGATGGCATCTTCCAAGCTGCACTGCATGCAAATCTTACTGTGTGGAATGTAGAGATGAATACTGCATACTCTGGACCAAGTTTTGATAAAATGGGAAGAATCAACTTATTTTTTTGTTTGGAATTTTCGAGCCCATATCATTTCAGCTGAAGAAACAAGGCTTTATACCTTGTGAAAAAATATTGAATGTTCTCAAAATTTCTCGGATCTAATGAGTTTAACTCATTTTCGGGAATGTGACCTTGCATTTCATCCTATTTTCCAAACAACCATTCCAAAGTTTTCCGTACTTCATTTCGAGTTGAACATGATTCAACATTAAATAGCAATTCTAGAGAGATATATAAACATAGGATGTCGAAGCCCTGATCCATGCATTTGAAATATCTTGTTTTCTCCACTGCCGATGTTGGTTCAACCTCTGTTTTCATGGTTACTCGAAATAAGCCTCTACTTCTGAGATGAAGTAGGATCTTTGTCTTCCATTCGAAGTAATTATATGAAGTAAGAATTGTCGATTGTGGAAACTCCAATTTAGACTCCATTCTTTGTTGTTGCTTCAATCTTCTGAACCTGCAAATAAAAATTGCTTGTGCACTGATTACAAATCCCTGCGCTCTGATACCATGTAAGATTGAGATACAAAGATCTAGATTTGCAAAAAAATGAACAAACTTGCAAGAGAGGAAGGAATAAGCAAGAATAAAGAAAAGAATGAAATTAATTCTTCAATATTATTTTTGGAATCAATACATAAAAGAAACTAAGTTAAGCTTAGTTGTACATGCAATAATTATGGATAGTTAAAGCTAATTGAAGCTAAGTGTGCTTTATGTTTTTCTAATGTGCACATGCACCACATGCAAGCAATAAGTTAACTAATTGAGCCAAGTGCACATCACATACAATATCTAGAGTTGAACTAAAACTAATCTAAGTGCATGTACACCAACTATAAGTTCTCTTACGAATCTTATCTACACTTTGCATACTCATTTAACCCGCGAGAATTTGTGGCTGATCGCCTTCCTATGCCTTTGTTCTAACCTTCATCTTCTCTTGTGCAAGGAAACTATATTCTCGAATTATCTAGAACTTCTTCGATAAGTTCTGCAGGGATGCCATATTGTTGTTTGATGACCGGAAAGAATCCAAATTTTCGAAGCATACTTAATTCTACAGTTAGACAGAAACTTCTGCCTCCTTGTGAGCAACTTTTAGACTCCATGTGTTGTGTATTTAGAAGACTCACACAAAAATCCACAAAAGGATTCACATAAGCGGGCAATCATTATACCTACAAAATCGAAAATACAGTCCGCAAATGTCGACTCCTCTGATTCCGTTTCCTGTTTCAATCGAACGGTTGCAGCTGACATTACACTGCCGAATTCATATCCGAATCTCCGTATATATTTGTGGATATGAATTCTGAGGCGAAACCTAGAGACGCTTTTCATGTGTCAAATTCCATATCCTCTTTTTCTTTTCAAACATATAAATCCGTGAACAAAACATGGCTTCTTCATGTTCTATTCCTGGTTACTTTATCAAAAGAGAAGTGATCAACAGTAGATATGGTGAGGTGGAACTTGATCCTCCGTACAAATGGATATGCATCTTTAACAAAGCTTCACAAAGATCTTTAGTGTTTATGGAATTTGTAATCGCAATCCCTACGTTAAAATAAATTGTAGGATAAGGTGGAATGGATCCTATTATTTTGTGTGGTACCTGATGATAAGAGTATATGTTCGGTTTTAATCTTATGTTTCCTAATAAAATGTAAAATTTTCCTAATAAGACACAATATATTAATCGAAATTCAACCAGTGTGTAACCCTTTTTCAACGATAAGGTGCCATGAATGAATATGTCTATAGGTTTAAAAAAAACTAAATGATTCGACGATTTCCATTAAAAACATGTCGGTTGGATAAAAGTGAATCAAGGGGAAGTCTTAATGTGGAATGAAATTCATGCAAATGAGAATACGACACTGCTTTATTGAGGACTGTAGTAATGGACTGAAGCATCACAAAGTGAACCAAGGCAGAGGAGATAAACACCACAATCACAACATCCACATCAGATGTTAGTAGGAGACCGAGAGCAAACGTCTACCATGTTACCCCAAGAGCTGCCTCCTTTAACAAATGATTTAATAAATAAAAAATAACATAAAATATAAAAATAAAAAATTGTTTAATAACACAAACTATATACGATAAGATTAACCAGGTTTCAAAAGTGTAACACCTTTTCCACCAATAAGGTGCCACGAAGGAATATGTCTACAGCTTTAAAATAGATTAATTGAAGAATTTTTTTTAATATTTGTGTTGATTTTTTTTTTAATTTTTATTTAATTATATATATATATATTATTTAGTATTTAAAAATATAATTTAAACATTAGAAAATTACAGTCTAAAATAATTATATATTAATAAATTTGATCTTTAAACTCATATTAAATTTAAATCTATGCTTAAAATACATCTATGTTAATCTACCTCCATCTCTATTTACAAGGATCATATACACAGTGTTATTTAACATTCTTAAAAAAAGAGACAACTTTGAATCTCATACGTTCATGGTGATTTTAATCTTTTAATTTTTATATATTAGAGTTTTAAATGTTCTATAGTCTTATGTGGAATTTCATATATCGAATTACTCAATAATAATAACCATAGAGGTTATTCGGTAGCTTGGTTTGATATTTGTGTAGTTTAACAATAACCTGTAAGTATCGTGATGATTATTTGGTTTCGGTAGATTTCTTTGTAAGGCCTCGCTTTATCTCAAATCCATGAAAAGGAAGCAGTCAACTACGTACTTCAATATTCAACAAGAACCCGTAACATAGATGAGGCATGAGCCACGCACTGGAAGTAAAAAATAGCGATTTACAACAGACAGGAATGTCCCTCGAAGCTAACACAGAGATCCCGTAGAAGCTAATATACATTGTATTAGGTCAATTTAATATAATTTCCAATATTTGCACGACTGCACACCAGGCACGGTATACAAAGTGTAAAAATTTCACATGTTTAGAGCTAGTTGCACTGACAGGTACATTCTACAGTTTGTATGTAATTGTGATTTAGGGTTGAAATTTTATTCATGTGAATTAAAATAAAAAAATTTAATAATTTAAAAATAAAAATAATTAATTTAAATGTTTTATATAGTTTTTTTGTTTGCTTGAGTTCTTGCATCATTTTACACCATATTTATGGTGAGAAACCATTAGCTAGAGAAATCTATACCGTTAATAATTTAAATTCTTTATATAGTTATTCAAATTCAATTTATATGATAATTATTAAAAGCATAAGATAATTTTATTATAGTTTTTTTATCATATAGATTGAATTTAAATGGATCATAAATTTACTTTCAACAATTTTATTTTACCACATCACAATTCTAAAGGGGTAAAATATTTAATATTTTTACTCTTTACTAAAGTCAATAACATTTCTTAAAATAAAGTAAAAGGGTTAATTCAACAGAAAGAATAAAAAAATTGCTCCAAAATCTTTTAATATTTCTTTTAATTAAATATGTGTAAAATGAATTTTTAAAAAGAAAACTATATCCAATGGATATATTAAAATCTCTAAACACATAAATATTTCCACTTCAAAGTTGTAATATTTGAAAATTTTGTTATCATGCCATGTAAAAAATATCATTAAATCTAATATTAACAAAACATGAGTGGGTCTAATGGTTAAGAGCATGTGTTTTCTCCTAAGAAGTCACATGTTCAAAAAGAGAGGGGGTAGAGTATGTATGTCTTCATAAATTAAGATAATAATAATAATAATAATATATTCTAATATTAATATTATAAATTTAATAACTTAGGATTAATACAAGATTAAATTTATTATATTATAATATATATTAATATATTATGATATGTATTAACTATAAATATATATGGGGGGAAGAACAAAGACAGAGTGGGAAGGATGAGAGAGGAGAAAAGACTTGGCAAGGATAGATAAATATGGAGAAAAACTGTGTATGTCTTGTTGGTGATATAGAGAGACAAAAGAAAGATAGAGAGCTATATAAAAATGGAAGGTGAAGAGAGTGAAGAAGAGAGAGATATAGAGAGGGAGATATGGATAGATATGTAGGGAGAAAGCATGTGTATTTGAGGATGAGGCATAAGGAGAGATGGGAGCAGTTATATATATATATATGGAGGGGGGAGAGAAGGAAGAATAATTCTTGAACTAGATGCATTATTTTTGTGTATATGGTGATTTTTAATCTTATTTGATTTATTTCATTGAAGGAGATAAACTGAAGGAGAGGAGAGAGGAGGAATAAAGAGAGAGAGAGGGAGAGAAGGGTAAGAGAGAGAGAGAGAGAGAGAGAGATAAAAATGGAGGGGGGAGAGAGAGAAGGAGAGAGGGATGGAGATAATGAAAGGGTTGGAGGGAAAATAGAGAGAGAGAGAGAGATAGAGAGAGAGAAATTTGGTGATCCAGGTGGATATTGGTGGCCACCCACCTATTCCATTTGGCCCCCACCATCGGTTCTTTCAGTTTTTTAGTTTCACCACAGTTTACTATTTTTAACATTTTTCAGGTCCTGAACTTTTCGAGCAGTTCTTAGGCCCTAAACGACTTTTTTTGGGAAAACTGGAAGCAACATGGGCCATAGACTGATGTTGCTCATTAAAAATTTGTAGTCATTCGATAGATATTTCTAACGAGATACTGATCGCATCAACTGGAGATCATATGCCAAACTTACATCCTGAGGAATTTGATCTACCAATTTACCCAAACGAGGCCAATAGTTTTGGTGCTTCATCTCCTAGGGTTAGGTTTTTGGCTGTTTAGGGTTTTCCATTGTTTCTTAATAAGAAATAGGCCTTTGAGGCTCATTGTAACACAGTTCAGAGGCATGTAGCCACCACATCTCTTCTTAGAGATAAGCCTACAAGCACCCTAAATTTTTATTCCCATTATGTCTGTAAGCATATTTCAATCATTTCTTATTAATTAAATGAAGTTTTATTTATGCTTCATCTTTGTGTTTATGTTTATTTTGTATATTATTTCATTCTTGCACAAATTCGGATGAGTCGTATTCAAGTTGTCTTCCCTTTCATTGTTTTTCTTTGCATGTCTCCAATGAGGTAAGGGTATAAGGAGTTAGGGCTTAATCTGGTTGAACCCTTGCAAGATCAACCTCGCAAAACCTGACGACCTCCCATGGCAGGAGAATAGAAAGATGAAGGAGTAGGAGATCCTATGAAAATATTGCTTGAGGAGACTGTTGAGAAACAAAGGAACGCAATGATGGATAACTTTTCCCAGATCCTTTAACGACTGCCCACCAGCGACGCATATACATCATGGAGTCACTCTGGAAAATCCAGTCCTTTCAAGGTACAAATCAACTTTTATTTTTTTCTATTTGAAGGCTAGATAGATGTAGACATTGTAGATAGATGGAGGAGTTCGCTGGAAGGGTATTTATCGGTCCATGATTTCTCTGACCAAGAAAAGATTATTTTTGCACTCCTCAAAGTCACCCCCCATCTCAAAGACTAGTGGGAAACCTACTGTGAGCAAAAGGATGAGAGGGAATCATCTCTGTTCTCTACTGCACCCACTTTGAATTCTTTTCGAGATGACATCAAGGAAAAATATTACCCTGTGGGGAGCTATGAGGACAAGTACATCCAATTGACCACGTTTTTGCAATAAAGACATCAATATGTGCACGAACTGATGAATTTGTTGCATACCCTGCGCAAAAGGTTACGTATTAAATATTCAGAGAGACTTAGGAGGAAATGGATTTCCTCAACATTACCTCACTTAGCATGGAATAACACTATGCCGCCAAGATAAAGGAGAAATTTAAGAAGAAGAAAGAGACTTTGGATCCACAAATCCGAAGCTAGGGAAAGGATCGCCCAAACCGCAGAACAAGGGGAAAATTCAAAGCGGGGCGACTTCGAAAAACACCAAAAATCCAAATAAAGACATGGAGAAGTGGTTTGAATTTCATAACAGCCCCACTCATAGCACAAACGAGTGTCGGGTCAAATGGTCACTGGTGGCCAAACTGAAGGCACCTGAATAAAACACATGTTCTAATCCTGAGCCAAAACTAGACAAGGGTGATGACAAAGTAAATAAGATCATTGATGCGAATCTGAGTGCCATTTTCTCCACCACCAAGATCTAGAGGGAGGATCCCAAGGGTCCACGAGAGGGGAAGTGTATCTTCCATTCGCAGATGTGGGTGAAGGGTTCTCCACTGCAATTCCTTGTTGATAGTGAAAGTCAAAAGAACCTCATTTTAGCAGAGGGCATGAAGTGGATCAGCC
Source organism: Pinus albicaulis (assembly GCA_034641835.2). Lineage (NCBI taxonomy): Eukaryota > Viridiplantae > Streptophyta > Pinopsida > Pinales > Pinaceae > Pinus > Pinus albicaulis. Next base: position 1,486,152,045 of record CM076578.1, read on the forward strand.
TACCGAGCATAACACACCCACAACTGTATACCATCAGGTGGCTTCACAAAGGAAGAGATCTTTGCGTCTGCAAACAGTGCCACCTTTTGTACAACATCAAGAAATTCATGGATGAGGTACTATGCGATGTTTCTCCTCTTGATGTAGTTGATGTATTATTGGGCCAACAATACTTGTGGAAGTGACATGTTGTGTATGATTCTAGGCCTCATTCTATTGTTATTACTTTGGGAAATAATTTGTATAGGATACCAGAGTTAGTACTGCCTCTTGCCATTTCTTTGACTACTACAAAACAACGTAGTAATATTGTTTCCCAAACCTGGAAATTTATTTGCACTAAAATTCACCCATAGGACAAGAAGAAGATTGTGGCCAGAACCTCATAACAAGGTTTCCCTGCACGACAGCAACAGATGGAAAAAGTCGTGGAGGAATACGAAGACATTTTCTCCTCACCCATAGAGGTTCCTTTACACTATCAGGTCAAGCACTCCATTGATCTGATCCCAGGTGCGCCACAGTCTGATGTTTCCATACTTCATGCAACCACAAAGAGAAAATCCACACATGTACTATATGAGGCTAATAAAGAAACTAAATTTATTGAAAACATCCAACATGTCCGCCGGTAGTTCCATGTCATCTTCAACAAATCCAAGACCAAGTTCAACAGAATTTGCCTTATCCATGGAGGAACTCAACGCAATGTGGAAAATTGATTCCTAAGGGGAGATGAATGATCCAGGTGGAAATTGGTGGCCACCCACCTATTCAATCTCGACCCCACCATCGATTCTTTCTTTTTTTTTCAGTTTCAGCATAATTTATTATTTTTTGCAGTTTTCTGGGTCCTAAACTTCTGGAGCTGTTTTGAGGCCCTAAAAAGCTTTTTTTGGGAAAAACTGTAGCAACATGGGTTGTATACTGATTTTTCTCATTCAAAAGTTGTATTCCTCAGATAGATATTTCTAACGAGGTATCGAGCGCATTAAACATAGATCATATTCCAAAGCTACGTCGCTAGGAAGTTGATGTACCCATATTTTTGGCGCTTCATCTTCTAGGGTTAGATTTTTGGATGTTCAGGGTTTTCCATTGTTTATCAACAAGAAAGAGGCCATCAATCCTCATTATAACATAGTTTAGAGGCCTATAGCCACCACATCTCTTCTTAGATATAAGCCTACAAATTTCCTAGCTATTTATCTCCATTATGTCTGTAAGCATATTTCAGTCATTTGTTATTAATGAAATGAAGTTTTATTTCTGTTGCATCTCTTTGTTTATATTTCTTTCTATATATTATTGTGTTCCTACATAAATCTGGATCAGTTGGATAGGGGAGAGAAAGGGAAAGAGATGTATTGAGAGAGAGGATGAGAGAGGGAGGCAAGAAGAAAGACATACAAAGAGAAAAGTGGAGCAAGAGAGAGAGAGATGGGGAGTGAAAAGGATGATATGGAGAGAGAGTATGTATGTTTGGGGGTGTTACACAACATTTTTTCACCATACCTACAATCCTGATCCTGCACATTGGAGGACCATTTCTATGAATTATATGAAGTGTCATGCCTTACATAAATTATCATTGCATCCCTTGCGATGAGAAGGACATTTCCTCCATTGACTATTCCTGGAACAAACCATCAAAAACACATGATTTTGGGTTGGTGCTGGCAGGCAGTTATGGCCTTGAACCAATAAAGGAAATTAGCACTCGGCCCCGTGCCCATTAACACTCTGTTTGAGTGGACTTCCTGCGTTGAGCTGTTTTTGGAAATTTTTTTAAATATGGAACCGAAGTTTCCATTTCCATCCACTTTGTGAGCGATTTAGCATGGGTGGTTCGACTGAATAAAATTGAGAACCCTCATTTGGCTTCTTGTTTCCTACATTTGGGGCAACCTCCCAAAGGATAAGGCCTCCCTTCCACCATATGATGGATCCCAACTTCCTCCTCTCCTTCTATAAATACATCTCTCTCAGATAGACGCAGCTAGCTGAATGGTTTGGATAGGTGAACATTTTGGAGAATAGCTAAAATAGTTTGATATAGGTAGTGTGAGATAGAGCAGAGAGAGAGACCCTTGTCGAGAGAGAGCCTAGGCTGATTGCCTCGCCAAGTCCAAATTCCCCGAAGAATGCTTGAGACATGTTTTGATTGGACCCGCTAAAGGAGGCTACGACGTCAAGGCTCATTTGGTTGTAATCTCTTTCTTTCTCTTACTTAATGCATGACTGATGTTATGGTTCCCATCTTGTGTTGATGTGATTAATATTGCGTAATATGTTCAATTATCCTTAACCAATTAGATAGTTATGAATGCAAATATTGTTTCATATGCTACTTTCGTTCTTTGATCCTTGTGCATGCACCTGGGAACCATTGTTGAAGGGCCATGATGTGCTGGGACAAAGATTAGGAGATTGCTGCCATAGCTATGACAACTGCATTGGATCAAGGGTAGGACATCTATCCCAACTCAATTTCATTCATTAACTAGTAATTGATGCATTAGCATGTCCTCTTGTTGCTAGATCCACCCTAGGGCTAGAAGGATCGCCTTTGTCCGTAGAGGGGATTTACCTACATGACAAGTTGGCGACTCCACTGGGGAATCAGTGTGTGTTTATCATCTCGTTTTTTGTCGAGAATTTGGCTTGTCAAGTCGAATTTGGTTGTTTCATCATTTGTTTCTTTGCTTGACTTTCCTGACTATTTTAAACCATCTTGTTCAGTTCCAAAGTGTCAAGTCTGAACTCTTCTCACTGGTTTTATTTTTTTCCCCTGGTTTTCTAGCTCAGCACGGTTTTTCCTGCAACAGTCGTGCTGATTGGCGCATGTTGTTTTTGTCACAAGTGCGCCAACCCCTATTTAGCATGGATTATAGCTAAATAGTCACACCGAATCCTGTAGGATTTGATTTGACCTCTTTTATGAGTTTTTGTCAGTTTTTCTTGGCTCTGAATTGGCTTCTTGACTTGAAATTGTTTTGACTCTATAGTCTCTGTCTTCTCAACTATTTTTCTATCATCTTATGAGTGGAGTTTGTAGCCCTACGGTTTCTAGGTGCCTTGTGCTATTTGTTCATCCCTCTTCTCACTGAGCCTTCTAAGTGAAGTTCAAGTCACTTTGATCTTTGTCGTTTCAATTCACTGACTGATTGTGTTTGTCTTTCTCTCGATTCTCTGTGTCTTTGATCTGTTGGATGATCACCTTTTTTTTCATTTGAATCTGCATTTTGTCACTTCGAGCATAGATTACATTGCTCATTGGATCGTTTCTAAAGCCTTTTATTTTCTTGCAAGAGTGCATTCTTGGTTTGAGTGTGTTTTATGTTTTTATTGCATATATATATTCATTTTAGATCATTACATTCGTAGTGCTTGAAACTGGTCTATGTTTTTCTTTTTAGTGTAATAGTGCATTGTGTGCTTCATTCATCAAAAAGACAAAAAAAATTGCATTCTTTCACTTAAATTGAAAATGAAAATGTTCTTTTGCATTACTAGCTCTTAGCGAACTAGGAAAGAGTTTTTGTTTTCTCATTTGGTTGTATTAGATGCATTAGTGGATTTCTTCTTATGTTTCAATTGATTGCTACTTTGTCATAGATTACTATCCTTCTCTTAGCTAGCATTCATTGAAAGGAAATGATGTTCTTTTGCATGTAGTATGCATTTAGGAATTTGAGATCAACCTTAAAAAGAATTCAATCAACCTAAGGAAGCATTGAAACCTAACACACATATTTTAGAGGTATAGGCTAGTGACGTGTTTCGGCGTCATTAAACCTAGTAACTGTCATTCGCCATCTAGCATTAGGTAACACTAGTATAGACTTGTGCTCTCCATACCGTCGCGTATATAAAGGGATACGCTCATAGGTTGCAATCTTGTATCAATAGGAAGCCAAGTCTATCGCCCTGTAACCATGATACACTAAACAAAAAATTTGGGGGGAATACCTGCATGTTCGTCAAGTCCTTGGTCATTTCTCTTTCATTTGATCAGCAAGGTGTATATAGTGTTCACGGAAACTTGGTACACCCTCTTGCTTAGATTACTTGAGTAGTCATTTTGATCTTTTCGCGACTCTCTAACATTGAAAAGATCATCGAGTGTTTGTCCTTTTACACTCGTTCAATCTGAAAGTGACTAGAATCATCTTTTGCCTATTTCTCAACTCTTAAGACATGAGACAAAAAAGTTTAGTTTCAATGTCATAAAATTAACTTCCTACGATCACATGCCCGTTAAATATTTTTACTTTGCTTGTTCTCAGTAGTTCCTTAGTGTTTGGTCTTGAAGCCTCGAATAGGATATCTCGTTTTCTTCCTGTTTTGAAGCATTCTCACAGTGGCAAAACAACCAGTTTCATCGTCCTCTTCACTACCTCCTAGTGGTGATCCTTTTCCTAATGTGTCGTCGGAAACACCTCAGTCCACTAGGGCTGTCAAGCTTTCGCAGCCTATCCTTCCGAGTATCTTTCCTCTCACTACCCAGTCTCCTCCTTAAGTGTCAGTTGATATCAATTGGCAACCTCAGGGTGCTTGGTCTGCTTTTTAGGGTGAGGAATAATTCCCTCCTCTTACTTCGGGATCACCGCTATTAGCCATTAATTTACCTGTTATTCCTCATCGTCTTCTCGACGATATTGCAGCCTTTTCAGACATGGATTATTCTAGTCTTGTCAGCAGTGAAGAGCTTCATGTTTCTACCAGGGAGTATCATCTCTTCCCAGAATATTTCTCGTATGTCTCCAGTCAACCTTCCCTCAAATTAGTGTCACTTCCACCTGGTTATTGTACTTTGGATCAAATAATTTTTAGTGTTGCATTCATGACACAGTCTAGTACTTTGACTCCCACAGGGAGCTCATCTATTCCTGCATCAGGAATGTCGCCTTCGACACCCATCTTATCGGCCATTTTTACATATGTCCCGATGCAACCTACCATCTGTGTGGATTCATCTAAACTATTTATTAATACGACTCAGTCATCAGGGTCTACTGTTGTTCGCACGTCTATCTTTATCAATCCCACGATGTCAGTTATGCCTGCGTGAGTATATCACAACCTCGTGTTGTGGAAATCCCTCCTACATGCACCACACCTATGGTATCTACTTATACATTCGATGAATCTCTATTGTATATTCAATGACGATATGCTCCCTCTCTGAGTCCTTAGCAGCAGAGTTCCACAACTCAAGGTTCTCAACAACTACAAGATTCTGGAAATCCTCTACATCATTAGGATGTATACGTCAATCTCATATATTTTCCTCTGATTAATCCCTATCAACCTATTTATTTTCCTCCGACTGACCCCTATTATTTTGTTTACCATCAAGGACCATCCTTATAGGGACAACCCTCGGGCCTATAAGGACAACCCTTACAGGGACAACCCTTTGGTCCACAGGGACAACCTTACAGTCCACAAAGACAACTCTTACAGGGCCAACCTTCGGTCCAACAAGGACAACCCTACAATCCTTTTGGTCAACTACAATTTCAACCAGGAGCATCTTACATTCCTAGGGGGAAAAGGCCAAGCATTTTTATAACAAGGACAACCCTACAGTCCTGCACTGGGTCAACCTCATTTTCAAGGGCAACATGGCCCATTCTAACCATTGGGCCAACCTCTTCCATAAGGGAAACCTAGTGGCCCTCAGTATCCAGTCGAAATTTCCCCACAGGGACAGCCTATCCAATCTTAGCATCTAATTCAACCTGCTCAACCTGCTCAATAGCCAGTTTAACCTATTCAACCTACTCTGCAGGGACAACCTACTCAACCTCAAGGCAGTACTTACCCTCCTCAAGGTAAATCTCAGGAACTATATAGTGCACTCCAAGGTTTCACTTATTATCCTCATAGTCAATCCCAGATGGTGTATAATCGACCTCAAGACAATGCTTACATTGCACGGAAAAATCCATATGTTTCTCATCAAGGACCTTAGTGGTATACTCAGAATCAGTATCCCAGACCTCAAACCTTGTATGGGAAAAAATATCAGGCTTATAACTCCTATGGATAGAATCCTCCGGGACAAAACAAATGGGGGTAGAATTTCTCTCAACCTAGGTGGAATGCTAACACTAGTCTTTATCAACGACCTGCAATGCCTTTTAATCCTCAATTACCATTTCTCGCTTCGTTGGAACTGTCTGATGTCTCAAAGTTGATGAATGATCCAATCCTTCACAACCCGTATTGGCCTCCAGTTCCAACCAAAATTCCTAACGATTGTACCAAGTTTGAGGGCAAGTCTGGAGAAGACCCCCAAGCACATGTTACGACATACCATCTTTGGTGTTCCTCTAACTCTTTTGTTGACGATTATATCTGACTCCATATTTTCCAATAGACTCTTATTGGTGTCGCTGCCAAGTGGTACATCGAGTTATCTTTTGGCATCTTCCAAGATTTCAACTCTTTAACCATGGTGTTTCTCATGCACTTTCAGTTACTTGTTTGGTATGAAACCAGGATGCACCTCCTCACATCCTTGAAGCAAGATTGAGCTACTCATATCTCAGATCATATTCATGAATGGAGGTGACATCGTCACTTGATGAAGTTTGAAATTCATAATCAGCTTCTAATTGATTGGTTTAGTACCTCCTTCATTGCTCTGATTGCTAAGGAAATTTCTATGGGGGCATGTGTCATTGAGGAATAAGCCATTGCTCATGCCCAGTACCTAGGTCTTGTGTACTCTTAGTCTAGCATGTTGTATGATCTCTTGCCTGATGCTCCTAGACCTAAAACTTCCAAAGCACCAACGACGCCATTCGTCGATGGTATCATTAGTTCTGTGTCTCAGACTTCTCATAAGTCCCCTCCTCCATATCTCAAGAAGAAAAAATCTACTCCTTCCAATAATATTGCTTCTAAGCCAACCCCAAATTCTGGTAAAACTATAGAAGTGAATGTCGTTGAAACCAACCCGGTAGATAAAACATCCAAGGGTAAAAATAAGGGTAAAGGAAAGCCCAAAGTCGATACCCCGAAACAGGATTCTTGGAAATCTCGTGTTGATGATGGTTCAAAGCGAAAACCAAAGTATCATTGCTTGATTTTTGATGAAGAGCAGTACACCAAGGATTGTCCTCGACGGGCCGATGTGAGTCGATTTCTCAAAGGCACCCAAGGAACTCTAGTTTTTCTTAAAGAATCATTTCCATCACAACAGACTCAATTGGTAGAGAAACCTTAGTCCTCTGCCCCATTTGGTTCTCAGGTTTTCATGATGAACGGTTCTTCATTCGTTTATATAGCTACACGATCGAAATATTATACTGAACCGCGTTAGGCAGCGGGGAAAGAGATTGTTGATGGTCCTCCTCCTCTGCCTTTTTCCGACCCTCTTTAGATTTAAAGGCCTAGTACTGAGCCCTTTGTATGGCAACCTTCCAAGGGTGTACTTCATAAGTATTCTTTCAATCCTAATGCCCGTGATGCTCAACATTATAGTATTTTTGAGGATTTGGCTCAGGTGCCATCTGTTATGTCTGCATTAGAAGTACTTCAGAGTTGTCTGACTCAATGGAAGGCTTTGCTATCTACCATCGGTGGGGTTGATCCTACCAATTCGAGCCTTGTCACTTTTGACTTGAAGAATTTCGTTGCACTTCTCCCTCACTAGCTTGTTCTCATCATCCAAGTTGGGATTAATGGGATGACCGTTCATCGAGCAATCGTGGATGAGGGTGAGTCTATGTGCATCATTTCATATACCTGCTAGAAAGCCATTGGTTCTGTAGCTTTGAATTGATATCCAAATTATTTATAAGCATTTGATGGAAGGGAACATAAACCTCTTAGTGTTCTCATTAGTTTACTAGTCACTCTAGAAGGGAAAATAATCAACATCGAGGTTGAACTAGTTGATGCCAAGCTAAACTACAATATTCTCCTTGGTCGTAGTTGGAATCATGTCATGTTGTGCATTCCATCCACTCTCTTTTGTGTTTTGTGATTTCCGCATGAAGGAAAGATTGTTACTGTTGATCAGTTGTCTTTCTTCACTTCTTCATCTTCCGAGAGTAACGTTCTGTGCGTCGATAAAATTCCTATGCCTTACGAGAGTGTAGTGCTGAGTCTCATCAAATATCCTACCCTCATGGGTATTTTTCCTCTTCCTCCACCCAACATTATTCAGGTTAACATGATCTCCAAGTCTTATGATCCGTGGATCATCCCTTCACCTCAGTAAATTGATTTATTTGGAGATTTGATGTCGTTAAGTCTGATTGAAATTTATTATTGTGAACTTATTTTGGCTTCAGATCCTCTACCTCCTGACCATGCTCCTTTGAGCATGTCTCTTGATACTTATTCTCAATCCCCTTGGCTCGGCAATTCAGATTTTCCCGATCCCTTAAGAGAGATATTTCCTTCCGATGAGGCCATCATGGAAACTATCTCTTGAAGATCCTCCTTGGGACAATAGTCATTATCATTCCTCATTCATGCCTAGCCTTGGGGCCATGCCTACATGGTTTGAGAAGTTTTCTTCTCAGGTTCCTTCTCCTTCGCCTCAAATGCCTATACTGACACATGAATTCTTTCCGGAAGGTAACTTGAGAAACATTACACAGACAATGCCTATTGACATATTCGTTAAATTGTGGGTTGTCGAGAACACCCATATTGTGGTGACATGTTCTCCCAATGAGGTTCAAGTCTATACTAGTCTGTTCCATGAGTTTCGCTATGTTTTTTCATGGTCTTACGAAGAGCTACTCAACATCGATCTAAGTATAGTGGTGCATGAGACTCCTACCTATCCTGGTGTGAATCATGTTCGCAAATGTCTTTGTCCTATGCACCCTGGAAAGCCTACCACTATTACGGGAGTTGAAAAAATTCTTAAAGCTGGTTTTATTTATCCGATTCCCTTGGCAGAATGGGTTTCCAATATCGTTCCTGTAGATAGGAAACATGGTACCATTTGTGTCTGTGTTAGTTACCATGACATTAACCATGCTTGCCCTAAGGATAATTATCCCACTCCTTTTATTGATCAAATCATTGATGACTTTGCTGGGAATGAGATTTTTTCTCTTATGGATGATTTTTATGGGTATAACCAAATTAAAATTCTTCCGACTTATCAACATAACACCACCTTTATCTATCCCTGGGGTACTTTTTCCTATAAAAAACTCCCTTTCAGTATGAAAAGTGTTGGAGCTAGTACATTTCGGTGAGAAATGTCATATGATTTCCACGATATCAAGCGCATTGTTTAGCCTTATCTGGATGACCTTCCATCTCAGTTGGCTAAGTGTGAAGGCCATCTTGATCATCTATGTCAGATTTTTCTTCTTTGTCGATGTTATAACATTCAGCTGAATCTTCATAAGTGTGTCTTCTGAATTGACTCCTGTAGACTGTTAGGGTTTATCACTTCCAAAGACGAGATTCATCTCGATCCACTCAAAGTTGAAGCTATCATTAATCTCCCCTCTCCTTCCTCACATTAGCTATAACATTTGTAGGGAAAAGCTAACTTATTACAATGTTTTATACCTAACTATGCCAAAGTGGCCAAAGAATTTACATGACTACTAAAGCAAGGCATCCTGTTCCTCTAGGATGAGACCAACCAGAAGTCTTTCGATGCACTGAAGACGTTTCTCATCAATGCTCCTATGTTGCTTCCTCCAAGTTATCACCGTGATTAATCCCTCTATTTGGCCGCAGCGTTCAATGCGATTACCATGGTTTTAGTACAAAACGATGATGATGGTGACAGACATATCATTTACTATTAGTCTCGAAACCTTCTCGATACTGAAACATGATATGCCCATGTAGAGAAGTTGGCATTGGATATTGTTCAAGTTGTTCAATGTTTTCATCACTACATCCTATTGCATATAGTGACTGTGATTTCTGATTGCAGCCTTGTGAATTACATATTGATTGGTCAATTTCCAGGGGACAAGTACTCGAAATGGATTGTCATCCTCCAAGATTTAGAATTGAATTTTACTACTTCCAAGTTGAAGAATTCACTAGTCTTTGTAGATTTGATCTGTTCTCTCCCTTCCAATTTTTCTCCATCTGGTTCCAAGGAACACATTTCGGACAACACGCTTTTCTGATTAGCACCCTTGACCCTTGGTATGGTCATATCGTCATATATCTTTATACTTCCACCTTTCGATATGAGTTTATGAAGGATGCTCACTGACACATCCGTCATCAATCACAACCCTATCGCATAGTCAGAGATACACTCTACCGCATCGGAGTTGATTCCATTCTCCGTCAGTTTTTTACTCTCAAGGAGGCTGAAAAGGCCCAAAATGATTTTCATAGTGGCACCTGTCAAAATCACATGTATGGATATGCTACTGGACAGAAGATTATTCGTACTAGGTATTTCTAACCCACCTTATTTAAAGGCTACATCATTGCTATCCGTAAGTGCCATGATTTCTAGATCTATTAGTGCAAGATGTGCGCACCACCTTCCCATCTTCATCCTGTCATTACCATTGGTCCCTTTGCGAAGTGGGGCATCGATTTTTTGACGTGTAACCCTCAATCACTAGGGGGAATTCTTATATCATTGTAAACGTGGAATACTTCACCAAATGGGCCAAAGCAATGCCTACACTTACGGATGATGGTAAGACATCAACACAGTTTCAATTCAATCTTGTCATTTCTAGGTTTGGTGTCTCTCAAGCCATTTTTGCTGATCATGGTTTCCATTTTCATCATTGCATGGTGCCAGAGTTGACTTCCAAGTTGGGTCTCCGTCATGGCAGCTCAACGTCCTACTATCCTCAGGCCAATGGCCAGGTCGAAGAAGTGAAAAAATTTCTCATCAATATACTTACACTTCAACGTACAATTGGGATGCACAGATCAAATTAGCATCTCATGTTTTTTTCGGCTCTCTGGGCTTTTCGAACCTCAGTAAAGGATGTGACCGAATTCACTCCATTCCAGCTTGTTTATAGTCTAGAAGCTACCCTTCGAATTGAATGTGAAATACCTTCGCTCAAATTAGTTTTTGAATTGCTGCCAAATACTTTGCCAGAAGAAGCGCGTCTTCTCTATTTAGAGAGGCTTGATGAAACTTGCCGCTTTGTTGCTCTAGTAATTGAAGCACAAAAAAAGTGAGTCAAATATCATTTTGACCATTCAGTTTCCCATCGTTCCTTCATAGAAGGAGACCTCGTCCTCCTATACGACCAGGCTCATGATAAGCTGGGGGTAGGAAAATTTCAACCCATGTGGCATGGGCTCTACATTGTTAAATGTGTTTTGTAGAATGGGGCTTATTAGTTTATTGATTATGAAGGTCATCCTCTAGATCAACCCAAAAATGGGTTGTATCTTAAAAATTACGATGCATGAGCCATTCGTGCATGTTTTTGTACATACGTGTTCTTTTCATTTTTGTACATTTTCAGCTTGGTGTGCTTTGCAAGTGGTTTCCTCCTCATTTGATCGTTTCTTATTGTGCAGATGTGTATTACCCCTTATGTTGATTTCACGGATGGCGCTTCCCGCAGTACCTGGAACCTGACTTCATCAGCCTAGGTGATATATGATCTTGTTGGTGCATTGATAGACCTTCAAGGTATTTGTCTAGGACGAACCACAAACAATGTCACTGAATATATAGTGTTGTTATTGAACTATTAACTGAGGCCATTTCTCTCAACATTTGTGCATTGATTGTTAACCTAGAATCACAGCTTGTTGTTCGTCAACTTAATGGACATTATTATGTTAGAAACCCTCACATCTTAAGGTTGTATTTTCATGTTTGTTTACTGGAAAGAAATTTTGATTACATTACATATCAACATATTCCTAGACGAATGAATGTGTTAACTGATATAGTAGCTAACATTGTATTAGATAGGCATTTTCTTAATTTGTAAAAAATCACCATCACATGAAAAAATCCATACAGGAAAATATATGTATATATATATGTCAAGTGTTTGCATCCATGTGCATCTTAAGTTCAAAAAATATGTGTGTTTCGGTTACATCCCGAGATATCATGTCTCTCAAAAAATATGCGGAAATTAAACCTAGGTGTCTAGTCAGCGTGACACTCATGATAGCACGTCACTAACCGGACAAGCCACCTCAACAAGCGGTGAACATGGTTTGACATCCCTGTAATGTGTCTATGGTATGTGTGAAGAACACCATCGAATCGCGCATAGTCCGGGATCCCATGGGAGATTACCCCCAAGTTGTGTATGGTTTCCTCCTCCTCGCCTCCCTCACCATGAGGTGCTACATCAAAGTCGCGAGGAATTCGCCGTGCTATTAGAGACATACCTATAGGTCTCTCTCTGCCAAGATATGCAATTACATGGATTAATATCAGAACATGCATAAAAAAAAAAATCATCATAATAATAAAAATAAAAAATGAGTCTTACCCAGTACTTCATCCCAATCCTCTCCTTCTGGGAGTGGGAGATGTGCATCACCAGTGAAATACGTTCCAGAGTAGGGCCATTCCTCCACGATAATCAGCTTTCGACAAAGCCACTCAAAGAAATATAGTCTCCAGGACATCTATTTAGTGCCCCCTAACCTTCGCATCAACGCTGACCAATGGACCATCTGTGGCTCCTGGGCTGGTGGTGTAGGAACTATTACCTCTTGACACAGGAAGATTGGTAATCATTCGAAGATGAATGGTACCAATATGGAAAAGTAGTAAAACTTCTTCAGTTTTCCATTCTTGCATTTGGTCAACTGGCATTTGATGTTGATTTTTATTGCCTCTGCCAAGTTGAAGAGAGTTGGTGCCATGAAATCCACTGCAAGAAGTAATTGTGTTTTTGTAGCCTCATGTGTAGCATGAACTCCTACAACTCGCATGATGGTGTGTAGCACTACTCTGAGTGCCATATCAGGAATGGTTTGTATATCCCCCTTCCAGCTTTTGGATCCTTTCCATGCTCCTCGACACACTATGTCAATAACCATGCCCATATTTTCCATTGTAGGTCGAGTACCAGTCAGGATTGGTACTGCCCTCCTCTGCGAAAATCCAGTTATGAAATAAACATCTCAGACTTCAATCTCAAGTTCTTGGTCATGAATAATGAATTTTTTCTGATCAATTTACCAGAAATTGATCAAGTACTACAACAGCTTCGGTTGTGCTCTGAGACATGGTGGTGTAAATAATTTTTTGAGCCCGCAATCTCTGATAGCTTTCATGCATCTCCTATTGCCCATGTCTTCCTCATCTTCTTCACTTTGTTCTCGTTCTTTCCATTCGATCACCATTTTGTCTTTTCACACTTGCAAAAACATCCATATGGTTGTCATTAGCCAAATCCAATGTTTTTGAATGGTTAAATTGGGCCTGATTGTTTAGATTTACATGCTAAAAATGATTTTTGCGGTTGGTGCGACTGTTTTAGAAACCATCGAACGAATTGGCATGCCCAAGTTCAATTCTTTGGTCAGCTGGCGTGAGTCTCTGCCTGATACCCGTGTTGACTGTCATGCCCTATATTTTGAAAAATCCTCCCATAAATCTACGAAAATGGGGTTTCAGATAATGAAAAAGAAATCCAAATGCAAGGGAGGATGTGAGTTCTCACCTGGAACAGACAGATTCACGATTGATATTCCAGATTTCCAGCTATTAACATTGCAAAATTATAGTGAAAAAAGGGTAACAAATTTCTCACAAGAGGTAAAAGTGAAAATTAGTTTATTTTTTACCATATTTGGCATTTTTAAACTTTTCAGAACCCTAATTAGGTTTCGAGGCATATTTTTCGATTATATTGCTATGTTATTCCGAGAAATGGGTTTTATGTGCATCTCTTATGCAGCAACAGTTCCTCAACGTGATGACGATGAAGTAACGAGTTGTATTTTACACTTTTTCAAACTCGGTAAAAACGCAAAAAAATCATTGTTGGAGTCATCTTTCAGCTCTTTTCTGACTCAAAAATTGAAAAGATTTCCAAGACTCTTGTTGTTTTGAACTCATTAAATGGCTGCGAAACGATATCTACCCAGTATAAATTTAACCCTTTTTCAGGCTGGGATATATTATTTTTTGAAAAAGGAATACCTTAGCCTATCATGACTAAGAGGTTCTCTTAGACATTGTTTTCTACCTTTTTGGATCTGTGAGACTACCTACGAAAAGGGATTGGTGGAGTTTTCAATTCCTCTTCTTTTCAAACTCTCTAAACATGAAAAGATGTTGAGTTCTTCCTTTGTTAGACTTGTTAAAACCTAAATGACATCGGGGACCGTCACCATGACGTCATCGAATTCCTCCTTCCTATGGCTCGTAAAATGTACTAGGATGGATTTTTCCGAAGGAGAAATTTACATGACAAGCATATGCTATCCCCTTCAAGCTTGTTTTCCAAAAATAATTGTGGTACTCGCCAGCAATGGTGGGGGAAAATGGAACCAGTTATTATTTGTGTCGAAAATATGTCGCTCTTGAACATGACACTCATCTACGTTCATGTTAGGTTGGGGACATCTCATTTCATCATTTTTTCCTCCATGGGTTTGGGTAATCTCTTTTTACCTCTGATTTTCTCTTTGCCACGTCATGATGACCTCAGATCCCTTGATGTCAAATACTGCCAAATCCAGAGTTGTTTTTCTGATATGTTCAACGAAATTTTCCGTTTGTAGTTTTCAACCTCCCTCTGATCCTCTTTGTGGTCTTGATTCACTATCATCATATTCCTTTGTCTCGTATTGATGATGTGGGAAAAATTAAGGCCCATCTTCAACTAGGTCACTTCCTGTTGACTTCAAATCATTATCTAGGAAGTTGATCTAGAGACTCCCTTCCGCTACCTTGGATTTTGCATGCCTTAATGGCAAGTTCTTTGCATTCGATGATAGGTCCTCATCATTGGCCTTCGATAGAGTCATCCTGTGGGTGTTCGATGAAAGATAACTGCTCACATTCTATTGATTGTACTAGTTGTACCATGACAACCATTGTCATTCTTGGTGGTTTCTCTCGTGCTCATTAACAAATTTCATCATTGGATGGTAATAAGGTGAATTTCTTGCATGTTCGACTTCATCTCACATATTCGCATGCTTGAATCTATACTTCTTCAGGTCAAGATGGAGTGCAAGACCTTGGGTTTTGTCTGATAAGATCCAGGCTTTGGGATATTTGGTTTATCATGAATATATGCATGACTCTTTTGATTGGATGGCTATGACCATACTTGAGTCTATTTGTTGATCCTTACTGTTGGATGGCTACGTCCATACCTCAGATATCGATTTAAATGTACTCTATTATGGATGGTTGCAGCCATGCCACATTTTCATGTATCAGAGATATTAGTTGTATTTGTACTTGCAGACTTCCGACAATGATGTTTGCTTCAAACGCGTTCTCGTAAATAATTTCACTGCTCGCTCTCTCTCGAACCTCATGCTTTAGGGGGCATATGTTACATAGAATTTTTTCACCGTCCCTGTAATCCCCATCCCACACATTGGATGACCATTTCTATGACTTATATGAAGTTTCATGCCTTGCAGAAAGTATCATTGCATCCCTTGCCATGAGAATAAAATTTCCTCTGTTGACTATTCCTAGAACAGACCATCAAAAACACATGATTTTGGGTTAGCACTTTTATGAAGTTATGGCCTCATGCAAATAAAGGAAATTAACCCTGGGCCCCGTGCCCATTGGCAATCTGTGTCAATGGACTGCCCGCACCGAGCTTTTTTTGAAAAGTTTTTTAAATATAGAAGGGAAGTTTCCATTTCCAACCACTTCAGGAGCGAGTCAACATGGGTGGTTCGACTAAATAACATTGAGCACCCTCCTTTGGCTTCTTGTTTCCTACATTTGAGGTAACCTCCCAAAGGATAAGGCCTCCCTTCCACCATGCGAGGGATCCGAACTTCCTCCTCTCCTTATATAAATACATCTCTCTTGCATAGATGCATCTAGATGAATGGTTTGGATAGCTGAATATTTGGGAGAATAGCTGAAATAGTTTGATATAGCTGGTGTGAGATATAGAAGAGAGAGAGACCCTTGTTGAGAGAGATTTTAGGCTGATTGCCTCACCAAGTCCAAATTCCCCGACGAATGCTTGAGACGCATTTTGAATGGACCTGTTGAAGGAGGCTGTGATGTTAAGGCTCATTTGGTTGTAATATCTTTCTTTCTCTTAATACATGACTGATGTTTTGGTTCCCGTCTTATGTTGATGTGATTAATATTGTGCAATACGTTTAATTCTCCTTGACCTATTAATAGTTATGAATGCAAATATTGTTTCGTATGTTTCTTTCGTTCTTTGATCCTTATGCAGACACCTGAGAACCA
Organism: Pinus albicaulis; assembly: GCA_034641835.2. Lineage (NCBI taxonomy): Eukaryota > Viridiplantae > Streptophyta > Pinopsida > Pinales > Pinaceae > Pinus > Pinus albicaulis. The sequence continues at coordinate 1,486,168,423 of CM076578.1, forward strand.
TCGTTGAATGACCGAAACATGTTGGGATGAAGATCAGGAGACTGCTTCCATAGCTATGACAACTACGTTGGATCAAAGGTAGGACATCTATCTCGACTCAGTTTCATTCATTAACTAGGAATTGATGCATCAGCATGTCCTCTTGCTGCTAGACCCACCCTAGGGCTAGAGGGATCACCTCTGTCTGCAGATGGGATTTACCTACACAACAGGGGGTGATATAGAGTGAAAAACAAGGAGATATGGAGGGAGAAATAGATATAGATGGAGGGGGGAGAGAGGGAAGAATATTTCTTGCACTAAATGAATTTAATTCATGGTAGATGGTGATTTTTAATCCTATTTGAATGGTTGCAATAGATGCATTTATTTCAGTGTAGATGTTGATTTCTAATGATATTTTATTGTTTGCACTACATTCATTGACTTTAATGTAGATATTGATTTCTAACCCTATTTATTTCTTGCACTAGATGCATTGATTTCAATGAAGATGTTAATTTCTAATTCTATTTGATTGCTTGAACTAAATACATTGATTTCAGTGTAGATGTTGATTTCTAATTCTATTTGATTTCTTTCACTATATGCGCTTATTTAACTATAGATGATGATTTCTAATTCTATTTGATTGTTTGCGCTAGATGTTTTTATTTAAGTGTAGATGGTGATTCTAATCCTATTTGATTGCTTGCACTAGATGTATTAATTTTAGTGTAAATATTGATTTCTAATCGTATTTTATTGTTTGCACTAGATTCATTGGTTTCAGTGTAGGTGTTGATTGCTAATCTTATTTGATTTCTTGCACGAGATGCATTGATTTTAGTGTAGATGTTGACTTAGAACTCTATTTGATTGCTTGCACTATATGCATTGATTTCAGTGTAGATGGTGGTTTCTTATTCTATTTGATTGCTTGCACTATATGAATTGATTTTAGTATATATGGTGATTTCTAATCCTATTTGATTTCTTGGACTAGATGCATTAATTTTAGTGTAGATGTTGATTTATAATCGTATTTTATTGCTTGCACTAGACGCATTGATTTCAGTGTAGATGTTGATTTATAATATTATTTGATTGCTTAAACTATATCCATTTATTTTATTATATATATTGATTTCCAATATTATTTTATTTCTTGCAACAGATTCATCAATTTCAGTGTATATTTTTTCGAAAATTTATTTGATTGTGTGCATTATATGCATTAATTTCAGTGTATATGATGGTTTATGATTTGATGTAACTCAATGTATGAATGTATATTAACTTAAAGTGGTTGGATTAACAATGAGCATTGATTTCAGCGTAAGCACAAAAAATAATTGACAATGTGAATTGATTTTTGTGTTATATTAAATAAACCAATTAATATTGGAGAACAAGAGAGACAAGGTATGTTGTTTAGTATAATAGCTTGAGTTAAATAATTGAATGGTTTATGATATCAACTATACTTTTCATATAATCGAATGAAAACATGAAAAAACTAACAAATAATATAAAGATTTTGTAAATTTGACCACTCATTTAAAAAATAAAAATTACATTATTTCTTTACACATTTAATAGATAAAAACAATCACCAAAATATTTTGAAGGAAATAAATTATTTCAAACATTAGCAATGAAACAAATCATTTCAAGAGTAATATTTATGCATTATATTATTAAAACTACTCTTCAATATATATTTAGTAATACATGGAGGGACACTATTAAGAATTATTAATTGTCAAAAGTTGTGATACCTAGAATTAAATGAAATAAATCTGTAGTATCAATCCTCTTGAAAACTATTAACAAGATTATCTCCTTTATTCATCACCAGATTGTCTCCCTTATTAATCACCAACTAATTACTAAAAAACTATTCCATACACATAGAGAAATATAACACAATAATTGTAACATTCACAAAAATTACCATCCAAATCCAAATACACAAACCATTCAAGGAAATAAACAAAAACAAAATTAAAGAAGAGAATGATCTAGTCATGTCAAACAACTAAAACATAATGTAAATTTAAAGTTATGGATTTTATCTCTAGCATAATAATAATAATAATAATAATAATAATAATAATAAAATGTGTCATTGGTTCCCTCAACTGGAACCAGCCTAGATCCATCTAACTCTAGATCTATCATGCGCCAAGAGGGATAAAATCCCTCGAGGTGCAAAATTTTCCTCAAATTCTACACTATATAAAGAAGGTTTTCACCTGGAGGTATTTGATCCCTCTCATCGTATGATAGATCCAGAGTTAGATGGATGTATGGGGGTTATTAATTCAGTCATTGGATGACGTCATCTACACAAATGTTTTTCTACACAAATGATACTAACATCCAACGAAATGTGAACTATTACATTTTGTTTGTCAAATGAATGCCTATGTCTAGAGTACCACCAAATTATTTCACAGATAGTTGAACACATATGAAAAATAAAATTCATTTGTTGAGATGTGCATTGAATTCAGTGATATTCATGCATTAATTTGAAAAATGTGACAATGGATTGCTCATGGGACACCCATGCATCATATGATATGTGTATAGTCCTATTGAATAAATATAAATGTTTAGGTAATTCATTTGCTTTTATTTTTGCAGCTAGTTTTCTTTATTATAAAGATGCATGTGGATGGCTATATGGATTTTTTGACAAAATATTTGGATCTAGAAGGAGGGTTTGTCATATCATGGATTCTCTTGCACATATAATATTTATGCAAAAAATTCATGTAAGTAATAGGGAAGTTGATGTCACTTGTACACTCAGGAATAGGCCTCACTATCATATGTCAATGAAAATTGTCTTCTATCTTTACTATTCACAACTCGATGCACGAAAGTTTCGAAATCAGTTTTAGGAAATTGTGGTAGTGGTTGGGAAGGACACGATTTTCTAGTTTTTAATGTAAATTTTAATTAATTTGAAGCCTTAAGAAGTCATGCCCACGCAAAGGAAGAGATTCCTCTTTTGTTAGGATTGTTTTCTCTTTATAATTTTCTTGCAATTGTGTAAGAGAATAATGACCAATTTATTATAATCACCATGCCAAGAGAAGGGCCCAAAATGATGGCGGTTAGGTTCTGAGTGGCTACACAATGTACATTAATTTTGTTTCAAATAAAAATTTCATGTGGTTTATTTGGTATCCACTTACGTTACATTTTTATTTCTATAGATTCTCCTAAGTTCCTGACAACTGTATTTAGGGGCCACAAGAATAATGTTTATTGCAAAGCCAAGTTGACAACCATGTGTTCAACTTATGAATAAATTTCATTGCAAGGGAAATCCAAAATCACCAAGGAAAAAAATGATTGGGTCTTCGCCTGAGAGCCATGCACAAGTATTTTCCTTAGAGGGATTTAGAACAAGAAAGGAGTCACAATATACAAGGTTGGGAAAAAATTAAGTTGGGACCAGTCAGTTGATTGAGCCCTCAAACAATCAGCTATTTGTAGGGAAATGGAAAAGGTCAACCCATGACTAAAGCTAAGACTCCTAACATGATATCACAGAATTGAGTTTAATTCTTGCATCAAAATACTTTAGGGTTTTAAAGGCAATGATTTGTTTTTTCATAGGGTGTAGACATTGAAATTGAAAAATCTAGATTCAGTATGTTATCAAGTGGTATGGGAGCATAGGAAGAAGGGAATATTTCCTATAATAGAGAAATTCCACAGTTTCTTTTGTGGGTATAATTGTTGAGTGAGGTGAGAAAGTGTGAAACAACCAAGAAAGCATGTGATCCAGGTGGCTCCATAGATGCTCAAAATTGAAAGAGGGCTTACAATAGCTGGAAAATAAAAGTCCTTGTATTGAAGTGAAACTAGAATAAGATTGTAGTGCTTCTTGTCCTTATTCCAATGGTGTGAATGGAACTCAAATCCAAGTTTTTATGGTCAAGTTATGGCTTGTCAAATATTTGGTAAAACTTGGACAAGTGGCAGGCTTAACAAGGTAGCAAGTTGAATCAAACCTGACGCATGGAATCCGACCACTAGAATGGGTGAATTTGTCGAACCATTAATTTTTCCAATTACCCTTATTTTCAACAGAGTTAAAAATGCATAATTTTGTTATAAAAAATATAAAAAATAAAATATAGGGGTGGCGGACTGCCACCCTTGCCACCCCTATGGGAGGTTAATATTGCTATATATCAAAAATGAGGAATGGGTGTTCAGTTTTCCACCACCGCCAAACCCCGCGATGTATTCATATATTATAACATAAATCTTGTATTGGGCAGGCTGCCCGCCAGTAGATCCGACCCCACCTCTAAGGAATGCAATTTGTCACCATATCAGACACAAATGGGCTTGAACTAGCCCTGTCAGTCCGACTGACCCTCCTCCTGGTCGCATCCACATAACCATATATATATATATATATGTATATATATATATATATATGTATATATATATATATATATATATATATATATATATATATATATATATATATATATATATATATATATATATGTTATATAACCATATTCCAATAGAAGGGCGGGTGGGTTTTGATCCCGACCCACTTCGCACTTAATATGCCAACCTATCAACATGCCAACGAACTTGGGTTGGTTTATCTGCCCATTATATTATTTAAAAACCACTCAAATCATTCAACAAGCTACAGGGCAGAGGTAGAGTTCGGGAACCAAGAGGTTTGGAACCTCGATCTAGGCAGAACCAAGAGCAGTCCTAGGGTGGAACCCTAAGTGGGGCATCAACAAAGATTCCTTGAATATTCCCTATGGGGCCAAAGGTGACATTGTAAAAATTGTAAAAATTTATAATCGATTTTGCACATTTTTTATGCCAGGAATTCAATGATACAGTCTATTTCATCAGCATGGATTTTAATTTTCCGGCCATCACAAAAAATGAAGGTATATGATGTAGTTATGCCATGTCCTTCTTTTGATTTAATGAGATGATGTTTTTATTTCTGATTTTCCTAATTACCATTATGTTAAGTTATACTTCCTTGCCCCATCATATGAGATTTATATTAGCTTGACATGTTGAAGGAGGGCCCATTTGAGTGAGAGATCCTATAGGGAGATCGTCTCATGGAGAGAAATGCCACTCAAGTTGAGGGTATTTGTCCTTGCAATGAAAAAAAACATACCATGTACATCATCATCATTTGCAACATTAAATGAAGGGGCCTCCACTCTCTTGTCACCAGGCATAGAGACGTAACCCACACAGGGTGAACTCCATTATCAATGTGTTATGTGTTCGTGATTTTATGGTTTTCGTTACGTTCTCATCTTCTTTAAAAAATGAACATGTGGATTTTCATACTCCTTCATCACCAGATTGTGTCCCTTATTCATCACCAACTAATTACTAACAAAAAATTACATACACATAGAGAAATATAACACAACCATTGTAACACTCACAAACATTACCATCCAAATTCAAATACATGAACCATTCAAGTAAAGAAACAAAAACAAAATTAAATAAGAGAATGATATAGTCATGTCAAACAACTGAAACATAATGTAAATTTAAAATTATGAATTGTATCTCTAACATATACATAATTATAATAACAATAATAAAGTGTTTCATTGTTTCCCTCAACTGGAACTAGCCTACATCCATCTAACTCTCGATCTATCATGCACTGAGAGGGATAAAATACCTCGAGGTGAAAACTTTCCCTCAAATTCTACACTGCAAAAATAAGGTTTTCACCTCGAGGGATTTGATCCCTCTCATCGCATGATAGATCCAGAGTTAGATGGATCTAGGGTGGTTATTAATTTAGTTATTGGATGACATCAGCTACACCAATGTTTTTTTGCACAAACGATACTAAGATCCAACGAAATGTGAACTATTATATTTTGCTTCTCAAATGAATGCCTATGTCTAGAGTATCGCCAAATTATTTCACAGAAAGATAAACACATACGAAAAAATAAAATTCATTTATTGATATGTGCATAGAATTCAGTGATATGCATCCATTCATTTGAAAATTGTGACAACGAATTTCTCATGGGACACCCATCCATCATATGATATGTGTATAGTCCTATTTAATACATCTAAAGGTTTAGGTAATTCATTTGATTTTATTTTTGCAACTAGTTTTGTTTATTTTCAAGGTGCATGTTATGGATGGCTAGATGGATTTGTTGACAAAATATTCCGAGCTAGAAGGAGGGTTTCTCATATCATGGATTCTCTTGCACATATAATATTTATACAGAAATGTTGTGTAAGTAATAGGGAAGTTGACATCACTTGTACACTGAGGAATATTCCTCACTATCATATGTGAATGAAAATTTCCTTCTATCTTTATTATTCACATCTCGATGCACGTAAATTTTGAATCTTGACGCAAGAGCATCGAAATCAGTTTTAGGACATTGTGGTAGTGATTGAGAAGGACACGATTTTCTAGTTTTTTATTGTAAATTTTAATTAATTTGAAGCCTTAAGAAGACATGCCTAGGCAAAGGAAGAGATTTCTCTTTTTTTTAGGATGGTTTTCTCTTTATAATTTTCTTACAATAGTGTAAGAGAATAACGACCAATTTATTGTAATAACCATGCCAAGAGAAGGGCTCAATATGATGGTAGTTAGGCTCTGAGTGGCTACACAATGTACACTCATTTTGTTTCAAATACAGATTTCATGTGGTTTCTTTGGTATCCAGTTACGTTACATTTTTAAGTCTATAGTTTTTTCTAAGTTCCTCACCACTGTATTGAGGGGCCAAGAATATAATATTTTTTGCAAAGCCAAGTCGGCAACCATGCATTCAACTTATGAATTAATTTCATTGCAAGGGAAATCCAAAACCACCAAGGAAAAAAATGATTGGGTCTTCGCGTGAGAGCCACTAAAAAATATGTTCCTTAGAGGCAGATAGAACAAGAAAGGAGTCAAAATATACAAGGTTGCGAAAAAATTAAGGTGGGACCTAGTCACTTGTTTGAGCCCTCAAATAATCAGCTATTTGTGGGGCAATGGAAAAATATCAATCTGTGAATAAAGCTAAGACTCCTCACATGATATCACAGAATTGAGTTGAATGCTTGCATGGAAATACTTTGTGTTTTTAAAGGCAAGGATTTGTTTTTTCGCAGGGTCTGGATGTTGAAATTAACAAATATAGATTCGGTATGTTATCAAGTGGTATCAAAGCGTAGGAAGAAGGGAATATTTACTATAATAGAAAAATTCCACATTTGCAATTGTGGGTAGAATTGTTGAATGAGGTGAGAAAGTGTGAAACAACCAAGCAAACATGTGATCCAGGTGGCTCCATAGATGCTTAGAATTGAAAGAGGGCTCAAAATAGCTAGAAAATAAAAGTCCTTATATTGAAGTGAAACTAGAATAAGATCGTAGTGCTTGTTGCCCTGATTCCAATGGTGTGAATGGAACTCGAACCTAAGTTTGTATGGTCAAGTTATGGCTTTTCAAATATTTGGTAAAAATTGGACAAGTGACAGGCTTAACGAGGCAGCAAGTTGACTCAAACTGGGAGCATGGATTTCGACCATTGGAAGGGTTGAATTTGTCGAACCATTAATTTTTCCAGTGACGCTTATTTTCGACAGAGTTAAAAATGCATAATTTTGTTATAAAAAATAAATAAAAAATAGTGGTGGCAGGCTGTCAGCCCCACCACCCCCGTTGGAGGTTAATATTGTTATATATAAAAATCCAAGAATTGATTTGAAATTCTCCATCGCTGCCAAACCCCACATTGTATTCATATATTATAACATAAACCTTGTATTGGGTAGGCCGCCCACTAGTAGACCCAACCCCACCTCCGAAGAATGTAGTTTGTCACCATCTCAGACACTGAGGGGATTGAATCCGCCTTGTCAGTCCGGTCGACCCGCCTTCCGGTCGCATCCACGTAACCATATAATAAAAACAAATATATGTTATATAACCATATTCCAATACGAGGGTGGGTGGGTTTTGATCCCGACCCACTTCACACTTAATATACCGACCTATCAACATGAAAATGACCTTGATTTGGTTTATCTGCCCATTATATTATTTAAAAACCACTCAAATCATTCAACAAGATCTAAGACAGAGGTGAAGTTCAAGAACCAAGAGGTTTGGAACCTTGATCCGGGTGGAACCAAGAGTAGTCCTAGGGTGGAACCCTAAGCGGGGCATCCAAAAAGATTCCATGAATATTCTCTAGAGGGCCCGAGGTGACATTTTCATAATTGGAAAAGTTTATAATCTATTTTGCACATTTTTCATGCCAAGAATTTAACGGTACAGTCAATTTTGTCAACATGGATTTGAATTTTTTGGTCATCACAAAAAATGAAGGTATATGATGTAGTTATGCCATGTCCTTATTTTGATTTGATGAGATGATGTTTCTATTGTTGAGTTTCCTAATTACCATTATGTTAAGTTATAATTTCTTGCCACATCATGTGAGATTTCTATTAGCTTGACATGTTGAAGGAGGGCAAATTTGAGTGAGAGATCCTATAGGGAGATAGTCTCGTGGAGAGAAATGCCAGTCGGGTTGAGGGTATTTTCCTTTGTAATGAAAGAAAATCATATCATGTACATCATCATCATTTTCAGCATTAAATGAAGGGGCCTCCACTCTCTTGTCATCGGGCCTAGAGACATAACCCACACTGGGTGAACTCCATTATCAATGTGTTCTGTGTTCGTGATTTTATGGTTGTCGTTATGTTTTCATCTTCTTTAAAACACGAACATGTGGATTTTAATAATCTTTCATATGTAATTCTGCTAAAATCACAGAAATAAAATATCTTGGTTAATTTCGGTAGCTAAGAGAATTCAGATCAAGTTTGGTATCATAGAAGTCTTCTTGTTGATGAGAATTCCAACTGTGAAATACTAAACGTGTAACAAGAAGGGAAATGGAGAACAACAAAGATCTCTACGAGGACCTCCTATGAGGATAATATTGCAAGATAGGAATAGGAGAAATAAATAGTAGAGGATAATGCTCTATCTTCCCCCTCGAGTGAACATGCATATTCTTCATCATCTTCTCATCATTCACATGACGAGATCAATCAAAGACTTCAAACAAATAATTTTGAATTAAAGAGATTTCTACGAAATGAAAATGAGGGAAGAGGAGAATGCAGGTTCAGCTACGAGCCATGAAAGAGACCTTGGAAAAATTGAAGCGCAACAAAGGCTTAGTGAAGCCATCATCACCTACTCTTCAATCGACAAGTGAGGTAACCAATATTGATCGTTCTTGAGTTTATTTTTCACATGAAATTTTTTTTTGTTGGAAATATGGAGGTACCAATTTCAGGAATTGGAATTAGAATCCTTACCATGATGGGGTATAAAGGAGGAGGACTAGTGTTAATGGCCGAGGGATGAATCAACCACTGGAAGTTGTAAAAATACCTTGGTTTTCAAGTTTGGGGTAAATTGAAGGAGAGTGCTCAAAGGAAGCAGAAGCTTCCAATACATTGTCAAAGACATCAGAGGAAGAGGAATATTGAAACATATCACAATCCTCTCATGATAGTGCACATTGTAGAGGAAGAGTTAAGGCAAGATCTCGTCACTAGTGTTGCACAAGAGACAATCAAGAGACGTATAGGAAGTATGAGTATTTTAAAGTTAATTTTGATTACAAGCATGTTATTGATGAAAATAAATCATGACACCGAAAACTATGTAGTTTTTTTGGTTTACATAACCATGTGGTTGTTGAGTGTTGTAAGAGAGTGGAAACAAGAAAAGGGATGTGGCGTGAAAGGCCTTCTCCACATCAGGGAAGGAAACAGGTTAAGAAGGTCCAGAGGATGAAATTTTTTTGCAATCATTGCAATAGAGGCTAAAATCAAAGAACCACATGTTGGAGGCTCCACGTAGAACAACCTATTAAGGGCAAATCACCCGTGCAGAAGCCAATGGGTGAAGATGTTCAAAACGCAAATATGCCACAAACTTCCTGGTGGTTAACTTTGTTGAGAAAAGATAGTTTTACGAGATGTAGTATGTTCTCATGGCCTCATTTTGTAAATCATGTGTTGGAATTTAAATTGTAAAAGTGATGATTTTTCCATCACTTATTAAAGCAACGATGATCTTTTGGCTTTTGATTGATAGCTAAGGTATTGATTTCTATTTTGATGTAAACTTGACCATAAAGTGTGTGTTATAAACTCTTGGTAAGTATGGGGATGATTGGGTAATGATTGGTCATGTAATTGAGAATTTAGTTTGCGAATATTGTACTACATGTTTGCATAGGATGGAGGTGTCGTCTCATCACTTATGGCTATGAAGAACAAGGGGGAAGGAGAGGGAAGGGTGACCTATCAGGACACTTATGGTGCAGAAAATGTAACAAAGCCGTTGCAAAATATGTTCATGATTTTGGAGGACCAATATATCCTCTGTGGGAAGGAATGATATAGGTGGTTCCAAAGACACTCAAAAGTCAAAGTGGGCTCATAATAGCTCAAAAATAAACGTCGATAGATTTAAGTGAAACTAGGACCATATCGTAGTGCTTGTCATCGTCATTCCAAAATTGTGATTGACACTCAAATTTGAGTTCGTATGGTCAAGTTATGGCTGGAAAATTTTTTGGTCAAACTTGACCTAGTGACATGCTTAATGAGGAAGAAAATTGACTGAGACACGACGGACAAAATCCGGCCTCCGAAAAAGTTGAATTTTTTGAACCGTTAATTTTTCCAATGATCCTTATTTTCGACAAAGTTAAAAATAACCAATTTTTTAATTATATATTGTAGAAATTTTCTAAATAAATCACTTATTCAATGGAGATTAACTTGATCACACATCAATTTCGAATTGCATGCATAACACATAATCTCTTCTACAATTAATTGTCACATGCGGAAAGAATAGAAGCGATAGCACATCAAATCAGCACACACATTAACACAGTATGTATGGGGAAAGCTTATAGCTGAAAACCCCAAGCTATAGTATATTATAAATGGAGAGAACATGCAGCAAATACATAGTACAAACTCCTCACAAGTACTCAGTACTATCTCCCAAAGCTACACAAAAACTAGCTTGGTTTTGAACAAGTCACAGGTTCAAAACACACCCACTACTTTCCCCTTCCTCTATTCCGCAATCAAGGCTGGTCTAAATAGAGATCCAAGTTCGAATATCACTGGCTCCAACTGCACAATTTTCATTGGTAATTTCCTCCAAGCGTGGTGCAAATCTCATGCACAACTGATGTCGCAACTGATAGCTAACTCAACCCTTTCATCTACCTCTTTCACTTGTCGCCACTGAAATGTCCATGCACTGAGTTAAACTGATGTGTTCTTTAGTTGAATAATGAGTTAATAATTAGTGAATTAAATAATATTTAATTCACACAACTCATCTCTACTGTATTAGCCAGTTAAACTAAATACAACTAGTTCAACTAGTTAACCAGAACACCACCTCCATTAACTGTCACATCAACTCCACCGAACTCCGCCACTTGAGCTCTAACTGAAGTCAACCATGCATTAGCTCACCTAACTCATAGGAAAAGCGTAAATCCTTCTGGAAGCTGCATGCCCCACCTCCGGGGGTCAAACTGAAGTGCTCCAAGAGAGTAAACTGAAGTTTAGAGTCCAAATATTATTAAGGGTAAATAATATTTGACTTCCCTATTTTAAGGAGAGGCAGCCTAAAAATAGACTTCGACCTATAGGTCCAAAAAATAGATGTCCATCTATTTTTACCAACATTACCAATACTCCAAGAATAACATATTGCAACCCCTGGACCATGCTCCATATGTCTAAAAATAGACATAGTCTAAAAATATATTTTTTCGACAAAAATCACATGTGTGGTCCCCATCTAGTTTAGGTGATCACTTTCCAACTAGGATCAGGAAAGATGTTTTAGGAGGCCTCCTTCACTATTTCTTGTTGCCATTTTCAACACTCCCTCTCAACAAGAAAGGACTGTCATTGCATGCGACATGCAACTCCATGCATTCGCCCTGCAACCTTCACAAGTGCCATGCAACTCCATGCATCTGCTCTGCAACTCCTCTGAAACTGAATAGGCTCCAAACAACTCAATCAGTCTTGATGCATCTAGCATCTATCATCAAAGTCTTCAACTTCTACTTGGCCAACTGCACATGTCATCAGGAACCACTGCGTTGTTGAACTCTTGCACCCATGCACTCTTGCACTTGTTGTCAACTCTGATCCGCGCTCTAGTATCCGACACTGTCACTTTGATCTGCCTGCATCAATCCAACTAATCTTTCTATTGATGCGCTATGGGCACCTCGTAGCCAGGTTCAATCCATGAGATCCACACCATCTCATGAATCTGCCCAAAAATCTCCTCATGGGATTAATCATGCATGTCGCCCCACCTCATACCTGGTGGTATAGTTGCATGCACTCCCTCTGCCCGTCTGGCACGAAATTTCTCTGCATGAGTTGTTTCTTCCCATCCATGATCCTCTTGTGGCTACTCCACATCCCGAGGTTCACTATCACCTGCATGCAAAACTTTCTCCCTCTCAAGCATCAATTGCATGTCTTTCTCGCCTGCATGCAACACTTGCTCCCTCTTAAGCTTCAGTTGCATGTCTTCCTTCCACTTCCCAATAGTAGGAAGCTCCATAGACATCCCATCTACTTCAAGTCTATAGAGATTCTTTGCCCGAATCCCAACCTTCTTGACTTGTCCCATTGCCTTGTGCCGAAGGAAAACTTTTCCTTCTCTAAAGACAACTTCATACCCTTTATCCTCTAACATTGCGACTGAGATCAGATTCTTTGTTAGACCTGGTACATGCAATACATCTTGTAAAAGAATGAGTTTACCTGACTCCCTCTGAAAGGTTATGGTACCAATGCCGGTTGCATTGTATCGTCCATCGTCGCCCAACTCAACATGCATCTGGAGACCTTTCTCCACCAAGTCACTGAAAATATTTGCATCTCCCGTCATGTGAAAGGAAGTGCCACTATCAATATACCACCTCGATCCCAATGCAATAGGAAACATGCATGCGATCAATGAGAATTACAGCTCAAATTGTGAGGCAAGAGCCTCACCAGCTGCAGTTCCAGCAGCCTGCTTGTTCTTCTTCTTCTTTGGGAAATTCGTGGCACAATGTCCATGATTGTGACAGTGAAAACACTTCACTTTGGACATGTCACGCTCTTTACCATCCGCACTGGATTGAGAAGCCTACTCCTTGCCCTTCCCATTCCTTTCTTTGGCAGCCAAAGCACAGTATTCTTCATCAGTTACCTTTGATGAAGATCCGTCCCAGGTAGTCCTCCTGATCTCCTCTTGCATGAGATCCGACCACAGTCGCTCCCATCCCGGCAACTTCTCCCGACAATTGACACTATCCTGATAGGAATGCCAAGCCTTTGGAAGACCAAGGATAGCCAGTTCAACCAAGTCCTCTTCTTCGAAAGTCACCCCCACACTTCCCAGCTCATCTCTGCACTGAGTGAACTTCGTGAGGTATTTTGCGATGCTGTCGCCTTTCTCCATTTTGATGTTTCTTAGTCTATCCTTGAGCACCAGCTTCCTTTGGTCTCTCTTGCTTTGGTACATATCTGTCAAGGCTTTCCACATCAAATATGGAGAAGCATTTTCATGCAGGCTAGATACAATGTGATCCTTTATGCCCTCCAACAGAATCCTTCGACACTTCGCTTGTTTCTTTTGCCAGGCTTCCACAACAGCAGCATCATTAGAGGTAGGCTTTGGAATCTATTTCTCCATGAATTCCAATAGCCCATTATCATCTAATACAGCCTCCATGTGGTCCTTCCATGCAACATAATTCGAACT